>CM053579.1:37433894-37462858 GCA_028646485.1 Cryptoprocta ferox | reverse complement strand
AAGAGACTCTTGAATACTGAAAACAAACTGAGGGCAGAAGGGGGAGGGGGAAAGGGAAGAGGGGGATGGTCATGGTGGAGGTCACTTGTGGGGAAGAGCACTGGGTGTTATATGGAAACCAACCTGACAATAAACTATAAAGTTAATAAATAAATAAATAAATAAATAAATAGTGTAGTCTGCTTTTGGGTAGTGTATTCTGTTGATTTCAAAGAAATCTTATTGGTTGATTGTGTGCAGTTTTTCTATATAATTGCCGATTTTATGTCTAATGGTTCTATCAATTGCTGATATGAGTAACGGTGTTGAAATTTCCAACTATAATTGTTGATTTGTCTATTTCTCCTTACAGCTTCATCAGGTTTTGTTTCTTGTTTTGAGATTGTTGTTTGGTGCATACACATTTTAGGATCATTGTGTATTCCTGATACATTGGTTATTTTATTATTACTTAATGTACCTTGTTATCTTTAGTAGTTTTCTCTGCTCTGATGCCTACTTTCTCTGATATAAATAACCACTTCTGCTCTGTTTTGGATTAATTATTGCATAGTATATCTTTTTCTATCCTTTTACATTAAGCATATCTATACTGTTGAAATTTAAGTGAATACTTGTAAACAACATATATTTGGATTCTACTCTTTTATCTACTGTGCCAATCTCAGTGTTTTGATTGGTGAACTTAGACCATTTATATTTAAGATAATCATTGATTTTTATTATTTTCTTATTTTTATTGTGGTAAATATACATTACATAATATTTATCATTTTAATGATTTTTAAATGTATAATTCAGTGACATTAAATACATTTGCAATGTTGTATATCTTTCACTACTATCTATAGCCAAAACTTTTCACCATCCTGAACATAAACTCTATACTCATGGAGCAATAACTAGCTATTTCCCCTACCCCATCTTTTGGTAACTGTTATGCTACTTTCTGTCTCTATGAATCAGCCCATTCTTGGTACTGCAAAAAAAGTGAAATCATATAATATTTCTCTTTATGTCTCTGGCTTAATTAACATGATATTTTCAAGGTCCATCCATGTTGTAACATATATCAAAATTTGATTCTTTTTCTCTGGCTGAATAATATTCCTTGTATGTTTATACTACATTTTATTTTTCCACTTATCTATGAATGAGTACGTGTTTTTTCCCCTCTTTTTGTAAATAACACTGCTATAAACATCAGTGTATAAATATCTGTTTGAATCCCTGCTTTAAAATGCCACAAAGTTCATTGGTATTACTGAAATTTAGTTATTTTTCTTTAATAAAAAAACTCCTTGAATTTCTCCAAGCCTTTAGTTAATTTCCAGTGTTATGAAAAAGTTGACTTTGACCATTCTTGCCACTGTTGCCATTGCTTTTATAAAGGATTAGATTTGGGGGGTTCTTAAACTACCATTCCAGAAGTTCCCCTCTTGTGTGAATAGTTTTAAAATAGTTGAGGGGTGCCTGAGTGGCTCAGTTGGTTAAATATCCAACTCTTGATCTCGGCTCAGGTCATGATCTCACTGATCATGGGTTCAAGCCCCACATCAGGCTCTGCGCTGACAGTGTGGAGCCTGCTTGGGATTTTCTCTCTGCCTCTCTCTCTCACTTTCTGTCTCTCAAAAAGAAAAATAAAAAATAAAAAAATAATTAAAATAGTTCAACATAAAATTAATGTGTGTGTGTATTCATGTGTGTTTGTGCCTATGTATGTATTAATCTCTCTCATATATATATATGTAACTTTTATTCTATTCATCTACTTAGACTGTATAACTTCTGTCTGTGTTTTGGTTCTGAAATATTTATTTATTTTATTTTTTAAATTTATTTTGAAAGAGAGAGAGAGAGAAAGAGAGAGAGAGAGAGCTTGTGTGCATGTGAAGGGGCAGAAAGAAGGAAAGGCAGAATCCCGAGCAGGTTCTTTACCATCAGTGCAGAGCCCAATGTGGGGCCCAAACTCACGAACCATGAGATCATGACCTGAGCTGAGATCAAGAGTTGGACACATAACTGACTGCACCACCCAGGTGCCCGTATTATTTTTTTAAGTGTATTTATTTATTTTGAGAGAGACAGAGACAGCGTGAATGGGAGAGGGTCAGAGAGAGGAGACAGAATCCCAAGCAGGCTCATTGCTGGCAGTGCAGAGCTTGACACTGGGCTTAAACCCATGAAACTGTGAGATCATGACCTTAGCCAAGACCAAGAGTTGAACGCTTAACCAACTGAGCCACCCAGGTGCTTTCTGAAATACATCAGTGCAGAGCCCAACATGGGGATTGAACTCATGAAATGTGAGATCATGACCTGAGCTGAGATCAAGAGTTGGATGCATAACTGACTGCACCACCCAGGCGCCCCTATTATTTTTTAAACTTTATTTATTTTGAGAGTGAAAGAGAGAGTGTAAGTGGGAGAGGGTCAGAGACAGAGGAGACAGAGAATCTCAAGCAGGTAGGCTCCTTGCTGGCAGTGCAGAGGCCAACGTTGGGCTTGAACCCACGAAACTGTGAGATCATGACCTGAGATGAAACGAAGGGTTGAGCACTTAACCAACTGAGCCACCCAGGCGCCCCTGAAGTATTTATTTTAAATATATGTTACTTTTACAAATCTTTTTGGTTCTCCTTTAAAGATCAGCCTCCTTTCCCTTTATATAATCATCCATACCTCTGCGTTTGTCTCTTAGCAGCAGTGCAATATTCAAGACTGTCTTTCTGGCTTGGGCATGTGTGCAGCACACAAAGGATCATAATACAACATTTTTTCATGAGAGCAAGAAGGTTGCTCTAATAATAGAAAATCTATGTAAATATATTTGACAACCCTTCATGTAGAAACTAAGGACAATTCTACATAGATAGTATGAGTATTTGGGATGTTGTGATTGTATGTTTTCTATTCAAAAAAATAAAAAATAAAATTATTACAAATGTCCTCTAAGTTTCTTTTCCCAATATTCTTGGCTATCCCAGCCAGGATTATGATCCAAATCGATTATCCAAATTTACAAATATAAGCAAAAATAAATATACATTCATTAAATTACCATAGAGAAAATTTAGTTGGCAAGAAAATTATACTAACCTAAGTGTGAATATATCCAATTTACCAATATGGTCCTGTACTTCAGTTGTTTTGGCCATACTAAGTTGAAGTGCCAATATTACCCCTTGGAATGTCAAAGGATTTGTTGCTGTCAGATTGGTTCAACAGCTAATCATATTTTCTCAGCACCTATTTTCACAAAATGACACAGCAGGCAAACTTCTATTTTCAGCACTGAAAAATCCCCCAGATTCAGTTCCTTGTGTTTCTTCTGCCATAGTACATGGGGAAGCAGGTAATCCTTCTCTATACGAAGCTTCCCAGGTGACCACAAACATGTTTTAAGAATGGTCATTTTCATTCAAGAAAGTAGACAAATCTACAGGAAGGAATGCATCTGTAACCTGAAGAATCTCACCATCTCCTTATTAAACAAAAGCTGCTGATGCTCTGATGTCTCTTTTCTCCCACCTCCATCCCTCGCTTCATCCCTCCCATATTTTCTGTTCATCTTCTTCCCTCCCTCTCTTCCTTGTTTCCTTCCAGGCATATGTGAAACACTTTTTTAAACATTGTATCTCTCAAATATGGAGTACTAATCACATAAGTGCATAAATAATTTTTCCAAGCAATGGAGGCATAGGAAGCTATATATTGAGTTTGCTGTAACTCTTCTTCTTTCTTCTTCCTGAGATGAAATGGCAGGATTTGTGATTAGAATATTACAATGCTAAACAGGCCAGAACATCTGATATTATTTAGTTACTGGTGGGTAAGATGAGTTTCCCTGGTCTCCTTCTTCGTTAAAAAATAGTCTCCTCTTAGAACACCATCTATACTCAGCAGATCATGAGCTTTTATAGATACATGCTAAAATGCAGTCATCAATACAGACCAAATAGCAGGCAGCAATCGATTCATTTACCTGGAATAATGCTATATCTTTGTGCAATAAAAAGGCAGTGTAGTTAAAATGGGTCATGTCAGTTTGTCACTTGAGAGAGAACGTTGAAGGGACAGAGGCACTTGAGTCAGACAAACATAGCTTTAAACCTATGTTCTGTTATGCATTTGCTAGTTTCCTTATATGTAAAATCTATGTTATGTTATGTATTTGTTAGTTTCCTTATGTATAAAATATAAATTTCCTCTGTTATATTGAGGGTTGAAATGTTTGAGCTTGACAAGATTAAATGAAATAATATATGCAAAGTGCCCAGCACTGGGCCTGGCACATAGTAAGCACTCAGTGATTATTGTTCATTGCTTCCAACATTCAAGGAAAATTTCCACAGCCTCAAGTTCTATGGATATCCAAATGAAGCTGCTCCATACTTTGTAGGAAATTTTTCTGTAGTTTCAGTTGTCTTTAGTGCCTTTTAGCAGGATTCACTGTATGGAGGAGACTGTTAGAGACTGGGGCAAGAAGAAGCTAGTGCTAATGATTTTTTTTCCTCATGGACACTTTTCTTTAAGTCTTTTCATCAATAAAATCTATCTGAGCTATAATCTGTATCTTACTAAATGTTACCCTAGTGTCTTAAGAGGGTTAGTGCCACTTCTTAATTGAGTATGTTAGGCTGTAAAAAAAAATCTGAGCACAAATCCATACACATCTGTGTGAATTAATCTCAGTCTGTTTTTCTTTACCCCTGAACGCTCAGGCTATCTAAGTAGAAAGCTTCTAGAATTTCTTAAGCAATCTATATTTAAGAAAATCACTGAACCTTCTTTCATAAGCAGTTCCTTTCATTGCAGAGAACAATACTATCCTGTCATAAATCCAGTGTAGTAGAAATAAAGTGAGTAATAATAGTATAGTTTAGTAGCAAGAAAGGAGGCTGAAGTGAATTGTAGGTAAGTATGTGAATGCTTTTTTAAATGTTTATTTATTTATTTTTGAGAGAGAGAGACAGAGAGAGAGAGAGAGAGAGATGGGAGGAGGGGTAGAGAGAGGGGGACAGAGGATTTGAAGTGGGTTCTGTGCTAACAGCAGTGAGCCCCATGCAGGGTTTGAATTCACAAACTGTGAGATCATGACCTGAGCCTAAGTCAGAGGTTCAACCTACTGAGTCACTCAGGTACTCCTAAGCATGTGAATGCTTAAAACAAGCCACAGAAGAAGGAAGCAATACCTAAAAATGTAGGTGAATATGTGTGAGTGTGAGTGTGTGTGTGTTCATAATTTATAAAGTACAGCCCCATAGGAAATAAGTATCTTGTTAGAGATGTTGCTCTTTTGGTTCTTAAACAAACAAGACATTGGGAAACATCCACCTTCAGCTGTACTTTTGGTTTCTGTAGCCCTGTCTCCTTGCCACCCCCAAACAAATATTTCATAGAGTATCATTAATTCCTCCTGCCTGGGGATAGTCCCCAAATTATCTCATTACTGGGTTGCTTAGTGCTATCAAAAGTGTGATTGTTAAGGAGCTGTGTAAGGCCTTGTTTCCTGATAATAAAAGCTCAATGGCCATCTGGATGGAGATTAATATCTCACTTGGGGTTATATAATAGTTTCTTTATTCCATCCCAGTTGCAGCTTCCCTTCCTAATTTTTCAAAATGCCACTGAAGCCCATTTCATGAAATTGCAACATAATCTGCCGGTGATTAATCACTTTTAGAAAGAGAAAATTTGCTGAAACTATGAATTTTCATTACCTGTGTCATTTTAGTTAAAATGAGGAATGCTTGAAATTTATACATAAACAGCACTGCATTTTGGCCTTATTTATTCAAGAAGGCTCTTGAAATAGTGGCTGGTTATAATTATGCTTTGCCATTGTGTGAAGAGAGAAAAAAATTATCTTCTTGCATTTAGCTATTTGTTATCAGTTTACGACTTTTTAAGGAATAGCTTGTTAAAATAGTATTGATAAAGTTAAGATCAGAATGATTGTTCCCAGAGACAAATCCATGAATTCTTTTTCTACCTGGCAATTCATCAAACCAGGGCCTCTGAGAGAGGCAGCCCAGTTGTTATAGCATCAATGCATTCCTTCACTTTCCCCCCGCCACCAGTCTTTTCCAATATAATTTTTCAGTCTGGCATCAAAATTAAGAGGTCTAATTCTTTTGCCCAAGCATACATGGTGTTTTGCCCAGTGTAGTCAGTCCACACTACTCACTTTTGCTTCAGATCCTTAGAGCACTCTCCTGATCTACCATCTGTGGCCCATTTTCTCTTCCCTCTACTAGGTGTTAGAAAGACAGATTCAGGGGGTGCATGGGCTACTCAGTCGGTTAAGCATCTGACTCTTGATTTTAGCTCAGGTCATGATCTCATGGTTCGTGAGTTCAAGCCCCGCATCAGGTTCTGTGCTGATAGTGCCAAGCCTGCTTGGGATTCTCTCCCTCCCTCTTTCTCTGCCCCTCCCCAGCTCATGCTCTCTCTCTCTCTCTCTCTCTCTCTCTCTCAAAATAAGTAAATAAACAAACACTAAAAAAATACAGATTCAGTATTCTGTCTCATGAAATCCCTACCTTGAAATCACTGGGTAATTCACTTAGCTGAATAGTTTCCTCTGTGATATGTGATTATTTGATATAATAACAGATAAGAATCTCATTAATTTGATGTTTGAGATAGCAGAAAGAATCACTAGCTTTAGCAACAGTACATTTACCCTCTATGGAATAGGCAAGTGCATGGATTTTTTTCATCAATGTGTTAAGTTATACTGCTTTCCCTTTACTTTGATAAGCATCTAATGAACACTCAATGTGCCAGCCATCCAATAGTAAGAGTTGAGAGAGTGGGTGGAGGCAAAGGATGTTGGAGATGTGTGCCCTGCTCATAAAAATGAATAAGTTTTTTAACTTCCTTTGAAGGAACTGAGTTATTGATTTGATAATCCTTCCAGAGCCTAGAGCGGTACTAACTAGTTCCAGCTCTGTGTTCTAATTCTGGTTTTGCTAACAAACAGGTATTTGACTATAGGCAAAGTCATTTTTACCTCTTTGAGTTCCCATTTATATAAAAATAGGGGACTGACTAGACGCTTAATATCTCTCTTTCATACACACACACACACACACACACACACACATGCCCACCTAGAATACATGTAAAATATGCAGTCAGTAGAGACAATAATGAGCTAAAGAAAATTTCTTCTAGGTCATAAGTCTTAAATTTTATTTTGTGCCTTGAGTATACAGAGAAATGGCAGTGCTGAGAAATTTTTCCTCAACTAAAGTTTTCAGTTTTATCTAAAATCTGTGAATAAATCCCTTTAAACATGATTTTAGTATTTGTCCTCCCACTTTAGTTCCGCATGCAGAAAGCAATCTAGGATAGTTTTATATTCTAGTCCTGGGCATATCCCTCTCATTATAGGTTAAGCATTTCTAGCTTCTGCCTGAGACCATTTATAGCATTCTGCCAAATCTAGTTTGCATCTCCAAATTTGACGGTATATTCCTTGAAGGCAAGGGTGTAAAATCTTCTGTTTCTTTACAGTATCTAGCATAATGTCAGGCACATAACAAACATCAGTAATATATTCTGGTCAGATATCTGGGAAATGACACCGAGGTGTAGCACAAATGTTTGGGCATTCCTATTTGAATTTTGTAAAAATTATAAATTGCATTGACAGAATAAGACTGTGGTAATAATCAAAATCACATCAGCTGCAATTTATCAAGTGCTGCCTATGTGACAGGCATTTTGCATATATTATCTCATTTAATACTTGTAACAATCCTATAAGAAAATTTTTAATATTCTTACTTGTGGATAAACTGAGGCACAGTGGTTACATCGTTTTCATAAGCTTATATAGCTAATAAGCATTGGTGCTGAGATTTTTATCCATGTCTGGTTAGTGAATCTTTGACCACTGTTGTATTGACTTCTTGACATTAAAGAAAAACCTTTTAAGAGGTATTGTGAGCTGTCACTTATCTAATTCCATAGTCTTCAGTTCTCCTCCCATCTAGAAAGAAGACAGCATAGCATTCACTTCTTTTTCAGGCTTCAATTCTGAGAGACATGCATTTTTTTCCCTTTTTGAAATTGTGTAAAAGGCTTTATTTTGAGCAAGTAAAGTTAGCATCAAAAATCTCTTCGAGTAAGGGTGTCTGGGCAGCTCAGTCTGTTAGTCATTGAACTCTTGATTTCAGCTCAGATCGTGTGGTGTATGAGTTCTGCACAATCTGTGCCGAGCCTGCTTCGGATTCTCTCTCTCTCTCTCTCTCTCTCTCTCTCTTTCTCTCTCTCTCTCTCAAAATAAATAAACTTCAAAAAAATTTTAAGTCTCTGAGGAGCACCTGGTTGGGCATCTGACTTCAGCTTAGGTCATGATCTCATGGTTCCTGAGTTCGAGCCCCGCATTAGGCTTACTCCTGCCAGCAGCGCAGAGCCCACTTCAGAATCCTCTGTCTCCCTCTCTCTCTCTGCCCCTCCCCAGTTTGAGCTCTCTTTCTCAAAAAGAAGTAAAACATTAAAAAAATATCTTTGAATGGGATGACACATTCTCAGTTTGTACTATCAAGCCATGGAAGTGAATAATTATGGACTTAAGAGCTGTTTCTTATTTCTAAATTAGATTATTAGTTGTAAACTATTGTTTATTTACCTTTGTTATTACGTAAAGATAGATTTACTTTTACTTTAAAGATGTTAAGTGTACATGCATATTAATATTCTTCTCAAAATTCAACTTTTTATAGAGATGGACACTATATTTGTAGGCAACTAATCAATCCATCCTGATGAGAACTACTTTACCTACCACTGAATTTTAACGTGACTCAGGATAGCCAGAGGTGAACACTCATGGATATATTTGCAAATTTAAGGAGTAAGGAAATCAACCATTTTCCTACTTAGTACTGCAAACTCAGCAAGGAAAGTGCTGTCAACATTTCAGAATGGTAAGGTTTACCTGCCTTTTCTGTGCAAGGGGCTTTCTCACTTTGTTCAAGGGCAATGGGCGTTTAAGAAAATGCTCCTTTGACTCAGTTTAGTTTTCAAGCTGCTTGTGACTGCCTGTTATCTTTGTTCTCTAGCTTTTTTTATCTTTTAAGAGCACATGATCCGTTGAGCATTCTGAATGGGCATACTTTATCCCTGACATTATTGATGCTGCACATATATCTTCCTATACCATCCAAATTGGCATATTTCAAAGATTTCCAAGGGATAGAGGTAGCACCACTGAAAGCCAGAATTGATGGTCTGAGTCACCCAGCCAAGTGATGACTTTGTCTCTGGAATTAGAAATCAGAATTCTACAAGTCCCCAGCCATGAGTATGGTCCTTAAGAAGTTGATCTTTTGGGGGCTGGACTTCTTGGTGACATTACAGAGTAACTAATATCAAATAAATTAGGTCTTTTATTTAGCTGCTTTTCATTGTCATGACATATTCAATCAAAATATTTTTGGAAAATACATGCTTTTAGCATAAATGTATAATATATTCACTCATGTTGGTTGGAAATCACAAGTTAAAACTGCTCTGTCTTTTGTAGATAATAATTTTTGCACTGGAATTATGTTTCAGGATAGAAAAACAATCTGCGTGAATGCTCTGATTGGTCATGGAATATTAATTGGCTGCAGGCATAGTGTTTAGAGCTCCAACTTAAGGATGACAAGAATGATAGCTTTCATTTGTATGCAAAAACTCTGTCCCTTCAAGATGGATGATTGGATTCTGCTTCATCTTTCATTCTTTCTTTACTTTTTAATAGATGGAAAAGAAGAGAATGAAAGACAGAACCTTGCAAAATCACCTTGAACCAAACAACGTGCCTCAATCATATTGCTTCTCAAAAGTGCACTTATTTTCAATTTTTTATTTGAATATAGTTGACACATAATGTTACATTAGTTTCAGGTGTACAACATAGTGATTCAATATCTCTACATATTATGTTATGCTCACCACAAGTGTAGCTACCATCTGTCACCATACTATTCTGTTACAATACCATTGACTATATTCCATATGCTATACCTTTATTTCCCATGATTTATTCATTCCACAACTGGAAGCCTGTATTTTCCCACTCCTCTTCTCCTATTTTGCCCATCTCTCCACACCCCTTCTCTCTGGCAACCATCAATTTGTCCACTGTATTTATAGGTCTGTTTCTGTTTTAATTTATTTGTTTATTCATTGTTTTGTTTTTTAAATTTCAAAATTATGTGAAATTTGTCTTTCTCAATTTGACTTAGCATTAACTTAGCAGAATACCCTCTAGGTCCATCCATGTTGTCGCAAATGGCAAGATCTCATCCTTTTTTATGACTGCATGATATTCCTGTGTGTGTGTGTGTGTGTGTGTGTGTGTGTGTGTGACATCTTTTTTATTCATCCATCTGTTAATAGCCACTGGGGCTTCTTCCATATCTTGGTTATTATAATTAATGCTGCAGTAAACATAGGGGGTGTATGTATATTTTGAAATCGTGTTTTAGTTTGTTTTTTTTTTTTTTTTGGTAAATACCCAGTAGTGGAATTATTGGATCATGTGATATTTCTATTCTTATTTTTTTGAGGAATTTTCATACTATTTTCCATAGTGGCTGCACCAATTTACATTCTTACAAATAGTGTATGAGAAAATCATGCTAATTTTCCTTTCACCAGATTAGGTAGGGTATGATCTGTGTCTTAGCCTGTTTGGGTTGCTATAACCAAAATACCATAGACTTAGAAGTTCATAAACAGCAGAAATTTCTTATAATCCTTGAGCCTGGGAAGTCCAAGATTAAGGCACTGGCAGGTTCGGTATCTGGTGAGGGCTACTTCCTCATTGGCAGATGCCTTCTCACTGTAACCTCACATGGCAGAAGGGGCAAGGGAGCTCTCTGGAGTCTCTTTTATAAAGTTACTCATTCCATTCCTGAGGGTTCCATCATCATGACCTAAGCACTTCCTAAATGTCCCACCTCCTAATATTATCACTTGGGCATTAGGTTTCAATATACGAATTTTGAGGGGACACAAACATTCAGAATGTAGCAAGCCATATGAAGTGAATTCACCATATAAGGTGAATATTTATTCATTTAAAAATGTCAAAACACAAGATATTGTCTCAGAGATTTTAAATACTTTAACCTTTAACCTTGTATGAGATATTTCTTGATAAGAAAAGTGAAATAGAATCTGAATTAATGTCCTAGTGAAATGAAGTATCAGTGTTCATTGCTTTCACCATGCCACTCAATTGTTTGGATAGTTTCCTCAGGGAAGGCCTGGCTTTATACGAAGGCAGAGAAAAACCATCTGCATAAGGAATTATATAGCAGGGACTCTTAAAAAGCATCATGTTCTAACATAATTCCCTTTGGGTTAAGATTAGATTCTACTACTAACAGAAAAGCTTACTTAATAGCTTTTTCAACCATGTAAGCATTTATTTTCTCAAGCAAAAAGAATCAGGAGTTAGTCCAGGGTCTGTATGGAAGCTGCAAGAAGTCATCAAGGGTCTAGGCTAACACTCTCTTTCTGCTCCTCCAGATTTTGCGTATAACTTCCACCCTCAGATTACAAGATGGTGGCTGGTGCTCCAGACATCAAAACTATTCCATAGAGCAGAATAATTTGAGACATTGAGTAAATATTACTTGGGAAACAAGAATCAGGAGAAAATTGAGCATAGGGTGGAGGACATTGTGATAGGAAATAATGAAAGGGAAAGCCTACAAGAGTAGGTCTCCAAACTTGCCTTATCATCAGAATCAGCTATAGCGTTGTAAGGGGCTTCTTAAAAATATAGATTCACACTCCCTATCTCAGACTTACTGGATTGTATTCTCTAGTAGTGGGCCCTGGGAATAGGAATTTCAATTAGCCCTCTATGTACTTCTGATAATCAGGTAATGTATTATCCAGAGTGACACGAGTAAAAGTAAAAAGCAAACCAAAAGATGTATAATGGTTTAACCATAATAGAAATATATTTTTTGCTCAAAGCCCTAAAAAAAAGTACTCTTAATTCAAGGTCTTAGTTTCCTTTATTCTTAAATTTTTGCCATATAGCATTTAATTTCCAAGGTATTCATTATCATTTGTTTCAAGCTGATGGAAGAGAAAATGGTATGGAAAAACTATGTGGAATATTTTTATGGGCTAGGTCCGGAAGCTGTACATATCACCTACATTCACATTGCACTGGCTAGAACTCAGACTCCTGGTCACACCTAACTGCAATGGAGGTTGGCACATGTAGTCCAGCTACATGTTCAGAAAGAAAAGAAAGACAATTTGGCAGAACAAGTAGCAGTCTCTGTCACAGGAGAGTTTTGGCACAGAGCTGGCTTTATGGGCATGTGAATTGTATAGTCACACAGGGCTACATGCTTAGAAGAGTTCCACACTTTGTTTAAAGATCTACTGTTACTATCTTGAAATTCTAAATATTTTTTGAATGAAGGGCCCCATGTTTTCATTTTGCACTATACTCCACAAATTACTTAGCTGGTCCAGTTTGAGAAAGAATGTCCCAGAACATGAGGCAAAGCCAGAAAAATATGAATTGGTGGGGAGCTTTGGGCATTCAGCAGGTACTGTACTTCAGAAGTATTAATTAATGAACCAAGGTTGTTGACCACCAGAGAACCCTCTCTCAGGGTGCTGTCCAGTTCTGCATTCTTTATCAGTGAGTTAGATGATATATAAATTATACTTATTACATTTCCAGATGAGAGGAAGTTGGGAGGGACACTTAATTCTTTCTAAGACATGATTCTTATTTAAAAAGATCTCAGTAGTTTGGAATGATGGGTTGAAACTAACCAGATGACATTTAATCAGAAAAAATTTGTAAAGTTTTTTATTCAAGTCCAAAAATCCAACTGCAAAAGTACAGTCTTGGGATTTTATTTGGCTATGAGCACAAGAAGGGTGACTAGTTTGCCAAAAATGCTAATTCAGTCTCAGTCTATATCACAGGAAGGTAGTGTCCAGAACAATAGAAGTATTGGTTCCACTGCACTTTAGATGACATCTGAAATTGTGTGTTCAGTTTATTGTGCCATATTTAAAGGGCCCATTGATAGACTAGATTGTGCCCAGAAAAGGATGTCTAGGTTGGTAAAAGGTTTTGGAATACGTGTCGCCTAAAAGACAATGGACAATTGAAGGGACTGGGAGTATTTAGCCTGGAAAGGGGATGATTTTCAGAAGGGCAGGGGGTGAAAAAGATCAAGAAACCTCTCTGCAAACATTTTAGGCATTGCAATATAGAAGATGTCTTAGTTTCTTATGTGTTATTCCAAGGAACAGAAATAGGACCAAAAGATAAAATATGCAAAAGAAACAAATTTTAGCTTAATGTAAGGAAGACATTCTTAATATTTATTAAATATTGAACAATCAATTTTTTGAGGTAGTGAGCCTATTGCAAAAAAAAGCTATCAAGCCAAGGCTGAATGCTGGGAACTCTTTAGAGGGAATTCATGTGTTAGGAGAACTAGAGTCTTTCTGATTTTGTAGGGCTAAATGCTTGTTGAAATGATGCGAATTGATCAACATTCTGTTAAGCTTATACTTAACAAGGACTCTGGAGCCAGACTGCCTAAATTTAAATCTCAGCTCTGCTTCTTTCTAGCTATTGGGCCTCAGTCAGGTCACCTAATTTTTCGATTCCTAAGTTATTTATCTGTAAAATGAAAATAATAATATGTACTCCATACATAGAGTTATTGTAAGTGTTAAATGAATAACTATCTGTTAAGTCCATGGAACAGTACCTGACTTATAGTAAGTACCATATTAGTGTTACATATTATATTTTCAAGAAATAACTGATGATTCTTCTCCCTTTTCTTCAGTAAATGTAGCCTTTCATTGCAGTTAGATAAATTTACACTAGACATTAAATACAATCCCATGGTGGCAAAACCTCTTAAAACACTGAAAAAACAACCAAAATGGTCCTGTAGAATTCCTCCTCAGTGGCCTCTAAGAATGGCATAAGACTGCTATATCTCCTGGATGCATTGTTTTAGGTTGTAACTTTAGAAATACATCTTCCATTTTATTGATTATGGTTTGATTTTTATTTTTTTAAGTTTATTTACTTATTTTGAGGTGGGGAGGGGAAGAGAGAGAGAGAGAGAGAGAGAGAGAGAGAAAATCCCAGCATGGAGCCTGATAGAGGGCTCAATCTCATAACCATGAGATCATGACCTGAGCTGAAATCAAGAGTTGGATGCTTAATTGACTGAACCACCTAGATGCCCCTTTAACTTATATTTTTAGAGTATTTTTAATCTCATAGGGCTTATAAATTTCTTATTTTATTTAATTTTCTTATTAACCATGTGAACCCACAGGCCAACTACCCCATTTTGAAGATGTGGAAACTAAACAACATCAAAGTTAACTGAATTGTATAAGGTCACACACTAAATTATTAGTGGAATTAGGATTAAAACTCATATATCTTAAATTTTGGCTCAGGGCTTGAACAATATACCACAGTAAGACTGAGCTGCTTTTAGTGTGTCCATTCTGTGAAAGACATTTCATTAAGCTGATGAAGTGGTTTCTATTATTCAGCTAATAGTTTGTCTACCTGCTTTGCAGGAAAATTGACATCAGCCTGAGACTCCATCCAACAAGCCTAATTTCCATTTCATTTTTCAGGGCCTAGGGGAGTCAATAAAGTCACTGACTTAAGCTTAGTGTATTATCCACACAGATACTATTGAAACACACCTGCCAGCTTATCCATTTCCTTACACATTATTATACGTATTTTTTAAGCTTATAAAGAAAAGTACAATACCCTTACCAAGGCAAAAACTGGCCATGTGAGTTTTAGATATGGATCTCTATACACAAGTAGTATGATGTCGCAAGGTATTGAAAAATTGAATGTTTGAAGTGAGACTTGCTTTGGTGATCCTGGTGCATTGTCTCTACCCTACCCCCATTTCTTCCCTTCATTAGCCACCCTTGTCCTTTAAACCCTCTTCTCTTTGTATACCTATTCTCAGTCATACATTACATTGGATTCCCTCCCTAGGAGTAGATATAGCTCAATGTTCTCTTTAATTGAAATAATAATAATTGCTATCATTTGTTGATAACTATGAGCCAGCTCTCTACTTCACACTTTAGAATATGATCTCATTTAGTCCTTATAACAATCTTAAAGAATCGGTACTATTACCATCCAAAGTTATGTGTTAAGAAAATGGAATCCTAGAGGGGTTAAGAAACATGATGAAAGTCAAACAGTAAGTGGCTGAGCCAGATTAAAATACAAGTATTCTTAACCAAGAGCTTGTGCTCTCAATAGCAATATTATAGGGTTTGTGACCTAGATATGGGGTGGCAGATGTTTTTGAAAGTTGGAAGAAGCTTTTCTTATAAAATCATAACATATAAGGAGCCATCTGCTCTGAATTAGGGTGACATCAGCCCAATGCTGATGAGCATCACAGACATTTCCAAGATCTGGATACACATAAGACAGGCAAGATGAGAAGCTTTTGCCATCCCTAAAACTAAAAGTCCCTCCTCAAGAAGTAGGTAGTGTCTTTTTCTTCTGTTGGGCTCTCTGAGACTAAATGGCTATATACTAGTGAGCTCCAGCTATTAGGCTAAAGCATTGATGGGGCATCAGCTCATAGACAAAGATCCTAGAGCCCTGGGTTTTGGTCAGACATAACTGGCCTGTCAGGCTAACAGCAGAACCATAGACAGTTACCTAATGTAAGCTCTATCTGCAGTGTTCTCACTGTAACCCCAGGGAACCACTCCCACAGAAGAGAGTTTCCTGAAAAGCCTTTTGTTCTCTCACAAATGACCTGACCACTTCTTGACTAAAGACACTATTAGAGAAAGTGCATATTTACTGTGGAAACATCAAATGGCACCAGATCAATGTGGCATAAGGCCAGGGCAACCTTGAGCACCTGGGTTTCCATCTGTACTGGAATGTTCTGCAAGGAAGCATTAGTCCAGGGGATAATGGGACAGGGAAGGGAATGTGCAGACCCTCAGGTGAATTAGACCACACTTGGAAGCTGCTACATTTAAACCATTATAGAGAAACTGTAAGGGGAAGTGACAGGGAGTGACTAGCCTATCAAAAACATTAGCCTGCCTTATGGTTTTCAAAGTCTGCTTATTCAGAGATATAGATTCTCCTTCTGAGCATTGGGTCCAATCTCTTGATAAAAGTACATCAGGAGATTAATTAATTGATTAAGCTGAGGAAACGGTTATTCTATTAGTAAATATGGAGGCATTTAAACTTTCAGTTAAAAAATAAATAAATAAAATTTGACAGTTAGAGGAAACATTTATGAGGTTCATTTAAAAAGGCAAGGCACTCTGTTTTGGGAAATGTGAATCTTACTTCTGACATTTTATATCTCAGTTTCTGGAGACAACAGTCCTTGTCTTACTAGCTTCCCAGTTGGACTTAATGAGATAGTAATTAAAAGGGGATAGTACTTTGTAAATTCAATTGATTTTTTCCTCTTTCCTTTGATTCTTCTGCATTTGATAATTGCATCTTGGAACCACCTAGCTTATGTTTTCTCCTTGGAACTGTGAACAATTATAATTGGCTTCATTTGAAAATCAATTTGAACATTATAGGTCATCAACTTATATTTGATTAATTAAATTAGTACTCATCAATGTTACAAAGACAGGGAACAAGCTTGGAAACCTTCCAGAAGGCTGACATCATGTGGGAAATTAATCAAGAATTCCAAGGGTTAGGTTGTGATGTCAGTGATGAAAATGAAAAGCAAAATGACTTTATTTTCAGATATTGTTCTAGGAGAATTGAGCTAATTTGACATACATATCTATCCTAAAGAGATTCAGGGGAAAAGAATCCCAACTTTAAAGTCAGATAGACATAGATTTGGGTAATAGTTCTGTATTTTTTTGTTAGCTAGGTGACCTTGGTCAAGTTACCCGACCTCTCTGAATCTTTATTTCCTCAACAATAACACAGGAATAATAGTAGTACTCACCTTATAGGAATGTTGTGGGGATTAAGTGAGACTGCGAGACTATAGTCAAAGAATTGGGGTTTTAAATCCTGGTTCTGGTCCTTTGTAGCTGTGTATCCTTAGGTGAGTAATTTAACTTCCCTGAACCTGTTTCCTCATCTGCAAAGTAAAAATAACACCACAATTTATAGGTTTTGGTGACCATGTATTCGATTTGCTCTCATGCAAACAAATGGGTTACTCATGATAATGAAAAATTATCTGTAAAGTCAAAGCTGACATTAAGGAAAGTAAAAGGATAGTGCCTGGTGATTGATACTAGCTGTTTTCCACTTTAGGCCCCAAAACTACTTTTTTTATGTTAAGGTGGCCCTCCAGTTAGGGCAATGTTTTCTTGCATTCTATGTTTTTAATCTTTTTTAATGTTTATTTATTTTTGAGAAAGACAGAGTGTAAGCAGTGGGGAAGCAGAGAGAGACACACACACACAGAATCTGAAGCAAGCTCCAGGCTCTGAGCTGTCAGCAGAGAGCCTGGTTTGGGGGCTCAAACTCATGAGTCATGAAATCATGACCTGGGCTGAAGACAGACACTTAAACAACTGAGCCACCCAGGTACCCCTGTCTTCTTGAGTTCTAAATATCACATCATGTTTAATGCCCAGCAAAAGATTATTCTGTGAATTAGAAAGTTATTCTTATCATGAAACTTTTTATTCTAAAGTAATTTCTAATTTAATATCCACAGTTGTAGTTTTCATTGGGGACTATTGGCACATCCAAACAGGTAACATTGCTTAAGTGATATTTTGTTTTTCCTTATTATTTTGCATTAAAAATATGTTGATAGGCCATGGATGCCTAATGAGTTCTACAGTGATAAATAAATAAATCATTAAGTTGTAAACAAAAGTGTCAATACCAGCCCAATCTATTCAAATAATTGCCTTGATAGACAAAGATTAAGTTTATATTTACAAACTGATTTGGCTGAAATTAGACCAGTGAAGAAAAGTTTATTTCATAAAAATTAACACATGCAATGTATGTCATTATTCCATATGACAACCAAGATGTCATATTCCTTTTAAAATTTCACTTGTATTTATTTGATTACCTTTTGTGACATCTTAGTAGGCAGAATGATGGCCTCTTAAAGATGTCAACATCTTGATCTGTTAGGAATATGTTGAGTTACATAGCAAAGGCAAATTAAGGTTCCAAATGGAGTTATATTTGCTAATCACCTGACTTTAAAATAGGGCAGTTATCCTGAATTATGCAGGTAAACCCAATGTAATCACAAGGGTCATTAAAAGTGGAAGAGGGAAGCAGAAGGTAAGGTTGGATTGATATGAAAAGGACTGAATCTGCCATTTCTCTCTTTGAAGATGGAAGAAGGTCAAGCACCAAGGAATGTGGGCAGCATTTAGAAGCTGGAAAAGGAGAGGTTAATTTTTCCCCTTAGAATTCAGAAACAGATTCAGTCCTTTTAACACTTTAATTTTAATCCAGTAAGACCCACATCAAACTTCCAATCCCTCAAACTATAAGATTCTAATAAATGTGTTGATTTAAACCACTAACTTTGTCGTAACTTGTAACAACAACAATAAGAATGAAAACAGGCATTTACCACTTTCTGTCATTTACTACAGACATTTGTACATGCTTATCTCTAGAACTAGAGCAACCCTTTTGCTATGACTCTGTACATTCTTCAAATTTGTACTTTCATCCCAAACTCAGCATACACATACATACACACACACACACACACACAAATTTAGTAAAATACTTTTCTATAATCAAAGAACTATAAATGCGTGTTAACTGATTGAATGAATGATACCAAACAACCTAAGATTGGATTTTCATCCCACTTTTTGACCTATAGAATTGTGTAGACACAACTAAAGATATTCAGTCCATCCATCCCCATGTTCCATGATTTAAATATCTGTTTTCTTTTGGTGATGCTTATATGGAAACAGGATGTATTTTGAATAAAAAAAAGAAACTGTCTTAAATAAAAAAAAAAAAACAAGGAAGAGCGGTAATAGGATGGAGTAGTGGCTTTGAGCTCACACTCAAGAGTCAAGTAGACTTAGGTTGAATCCTATTCTATTTGTATTTATCATCAATATGATTTTAGGGAGACAACTTCATCTCACTGAGCCACAATTTTTCATATGTCAAGGGTTGATAATATTAGGAACTACTTTATACATTGTTGCAAAGATTTAATGAGAGAAATGAATGTACAAAGGACTTGGCATGGAATGCATGCATAATTAGTGTTAGTCATGGTGCAATGGCAAGAATATTGAACTGTAATTCAGGAAGAGGTTTTAGTCTTCTGCTTTATCACTAATTTGCAACATGATGTGCAGCAAATCCCTTCCATTTCTGCTTCTTTAATTTTTTCATCTGTCAAAATAGCTACATGAATTAGACAAATAAGAGCTTGTCTAGATCTAAAATTAACTGTCTTTGAGTACTTATTATATTCTTAGGCATCACTATCTAGGCCAAATTTCTAGAATCCAACAGATCAGTAACCACAGAATCAAATGAGGATCTTGATGCAAGTTAAGAATTAATCCATCTTGGGGCATCTGGGTGGCTCAGTCAGTTAAGCAGCCAACTTCGGCTCAGGTCATGATCTCACAGTCCATGGGTTCGAGCCCCGCATCAGGCTCTGTGCTGATAGCTCAGAGCCTGGAGCCTGCTTCAGATTCTGTGTCTCCCTCTTTCTGCCCCTCCTCTGTTCACCCTCTGTCTCTCTGTCTCTCAAACATAAATAAATGTTAAAAAAATAAAAAAATTAATCCATCTCATAAAGATGTGGTATGTACACACACACACACACACACACACACACACAAGAATATTATTCAGCCATGAGAAACAAGGAGATCCTGATGTTTGTGACAACACAGATGGACCTTGAGGGCATTATGATAAGTGAAATAAGTCAGAGAAAGACAAATACTATATGATCTCAAATATATAGAATCTTAAAATGCCAAACTCATAGAAACAGAGTAGAATGGTGATTTCCAGGGGCTAAATATCAAGGTAACTGGGAAGCTGTTGGTAAAAAAGTATAAACTTCCATTTAGAAGATGTATTAAGTTTGAGGGATCTAATGCATAGCATTGTGATTATAGTTAACCATAGTATATACTTGAAAGTTGTTATGCGAGTAGACCTTAAATGTTCTCACCAAAAAAAATGGTAATTATGTGATGTGATGTAGGTGTTAGTTAACACTGTGGTCGTAATCATATTACAATATATGTGTGTCAAATTAGCAAGTTGTATACCTTAAACTTATACAATGTTATATGTCAAACCTGTTTCAATAAATCTGGAAAGAAAACTTTCAATTGATCCATCTTCTGTGTTTAACTTCTCATATTTATTTTAGTGCTAACTACTACCTAAGTTTCATGTGGAACCCGAAAGTATATACTATCTAATGTAATTTATTGGATAGTAACCACATTTGGAATATGTTAGATATCTACAATATAAGGGTCCAGGGAGTACAATTTTAGAGAGAGAAAGTAGAATCTTACTTGAGGGGCAAAAGGCAAGAATGAAGAAAAACCATGTTCTGTGAAAGGAAAAAAAAGCCCTACCATCACAATCTCTGTTTAAGTTTCCATTTGCCCCAAGGTTATTTTCTTTTCAAGTTTGAAGGAGTTGTTTTATGTCTGGACAGATTTGTGCTGAATAAACATTCTTGTCTCCAGAGAAGGGCCCTGTGTCAAATGGCATTGAGAAGAAATAGCTCTGCTTTTATGCTCAAGCTTTCCCAAAGTTCATGCATTGCTCAAAAACTCAAATATTAGTGGAAATAAATATGGAATCTAGAGGAAAGGGCACCTCAGGACAACTTCACAGCAGCCCTGACCATTCACCACCTTGAAGGCACATCCACTGAATTGCAAGGCAGGATATAGACTCTGAGCCAGATGCCCAGAGTGGTTGCTAGAGGAGCCCTAAGCTGTGCAGGGGCAATGGCCAAGTAGGTCATTCAGCATTTCTCTAGGAATTTAGCATCTGACTGTTAAAGGATCACTTATTTATTTGAAGAACTTAAAACTTTAATTTCTATGATTAATAAAGTCAAATACTTGACAATGGCTTTAAATGATGTCAGGAATATTTTTAATGCAACTAGAATTGTTTTTTTTTTAAGAAAGCAATTTAATCCTATGAACATTACCTCCTATTTGATTCTCTGTGGTTTTACATAATTTTATCATTCAAATATACACATGAGAAACATAAGCCATCATCATCAGTAATAGTGATTTACTAAAGGAAATTATTTTTTATGAGAGGTAGGAAGGTACAGGAGATTCATATCAAAATATCTGAAAGTTGAACCACCAATGGTTTGAAAACAAATACCCAGATGATTCTGGGTATCACTGGATTTCTTTTTTACCTGAATCCATCACTGCATTTCTATTATAGCTGAAACACCTAGACAATACATATTCTCCCTGGATGTTAATAAGCAATATATGTCAGTCTTCTCACTCTTGTTTTAAATAAGGCAGAGAGTATTAGAGTTTTTGCAAAGGAAATATTTATAAAAAATAATTGTTACAGTGCTCAGTTGATGGAGGTAAGAACAGGTTGAAATTAAAATCAGACTTGATTTTTAAAGGACACTAATGCATTTTTTAAATTTAAAATATGCCTGGGTTCTCTTTCCTAAAGTCAATAAAAAGTCAAGGAAATGGTGGTATCTTGTGGAAAATAATTTTGTTTTCATCAGCCTCTGCTGAAGGCCACCCTGTTTTTTGGCCAACACCATTGTGAAGACAGGAGTTCCGGGTAGGGTCCTGGGGCTCAATATGTGTCTTCTATTTAAACCCCTACTAAGGAGTAAAGCCTTTAATTTCACATTTAGAGACAATCCTTTAAAAACCATTAGCCTTAGGAGAGAAGGTACAGATATCTTGCTTATACTTAGGTTTAAATTGCAGAGACTTTTTTGTAGGTTTTGATTAGGGAGACACAGCTCTGGGTGCCTAAAAGCAGGCAGGAAAAGAAACTTCTTCAAAGTAGTATATTAAAAAAAAGTAAGCTTAGGACAAAGGAGACACATTATATCCAACACTGGTTCTGTTTGAATTTATAGGTTTGGAGGATTAAACATGAAATTAAACAATCATGTTTATTGTGTATTTTTCCTGAATGCTCATCTAAGTTCGAGGACTTTCAGCCTAGTGATCCTAGAAATAAAATACTTGTAATACATGTGACTTGAGATTCACTAAATGGTCAGTAAAATGTATGCATCATAATTCAGAATTAGGAAGTCTATGTAGTTATTTCAGAAAGAAATATTTCTTTTCTTTTTTAAAAAAATTTTTAATGTTTTATTTATTTTTGAGATGAGAGAGACAGAGCATGAGAGGGGGAGGGGCAGAGACAGAGGGAGACACAGAATCTGAAGCAGGCTCCAGGCTCTGAGCTGTCAACACAGAGCCCGACGTGGGACTCGAACCCACAAACGTGAGATCATGACCTGAGCCGAAGTCAGAGGCTTAACCGACTGAGACACCCAGGCGCCCCGAAATATTTCTCTTCAAAGGTTAATAGTTTGTATGTTGTTTCCAGATATCAGCAATTTCTGAATTCATTCTGTGTTCAATTTATGAAATATTGAAACTAGTCAACTACTTTGACTGGGTTTAGCTAATCTCCCTTCATGATTACAGGAAATCTTTAATGATGTTAACAAGATCCCTGGCTCTCCTTAGATCTAATTTGCTTAGTTAAGACCTCAATTTTTTTCCCCTGTAAAGAATTTTCCCATGTCTTTCCCCCCAAGATTCTCAATTTCCTCAGAACATGAGGCAGCCTAAGTTTCTTGCAGAGCAATGATTCTTAACCATGGGTAATTTTGCTCCACAGCAGCATTTGCCAATGTCTGGAGACATTTTTGGTTGTCACAACTTGGGGAAGATGCTACTGCATTTAGTGAGTAAAGGCTAGGGAAGCTGCTAAAAAAATTTTTTTTACAGTGCATACAGTCACATGCAACAGAGAACTACCTTGAAATGAAAGGTAACAGTGTTGAGAAATCCTGCCTTATGAAATTTTTCTTTTCCTCAAGGTGTACATGCATTCTTGGCTACAGCAGCTCAAAACTTGTGTATTCACACCCGATACCACAAGAAATACAAAGAATTATAAGATAATATTATGAAAAAGTATATGCCAACAAATAGGACAACCTAGAAAAAAATGGATAAATTCCTAGAAAAATATGATCTTCCAAAACTGAATTAGGAAGTAATAGAAAACTTGAAAAGACCAGTTACTGTTAATGAAATTGAATCAGTAATCAAAAAAAAAAAAATCCCAACAAACAAAAGTCCAGGACCAGATGGCTTCACAGGTGAATTCCATTAAACATTTAAAGAACAGTTACTATCTGTTTTTCTCAAACTGTTCCAAAACATAGGAGAGGAAGGAAATTTTCCAAATTCATTCTGAGGCCAGCATTACCCTGATACCAAAACCAGACAAAGACAATATGAAAAAAGAAAATAACAGGCCTATACCTTTGATGAAGATAAATGCAAAAAGCCTCAACAAAATATTAGCAAACCAAATTAAACAATACATTAAAAAAGATTATTCACCATGATGCAGTGAGATTTATCCCAGGCATGCAAGTGTGGTTCAATATTCAGAGATTGGTAAATATGATACATCACATTAACTAGAGGAAGGAGAAAAAACATATGATCATCTCAATAGATGCAGAAAAAGCATCTGAAAAAGTACAGCACCATTTATGATAAAAACTCTCAACAAAGTTGGTTTAGAGCACACATAGTTCAACATGACAAAGACTGTGTATGAAAAATCAACAGCTAACATTATACTCAATGGCGAAAAACTGAAAGCTTTTCCTCTAAAATCAAGAACAGGAGAAGTATGTCTGCATTCACCACTTTTATTAAACATAGTACTGGAAGTCCAAGCTATAGCAATCAGAAAAGTAAAAGAAATAAAAGATATCCAGATTGGTAAGGAAGAAGTAAAATTCTCACTATTTTCGGATAACAAGGTACCATATACAGAAAACCCTAAAGATTCCATCAAAACACTGTTAGACCTAATACATGAATTTGGTAAAGTTGCAGGATACAAAATTCATGTACAGAAATCTGTTGCATTTCTATACACTAGTAATGAAGTAGCAGAAGGAGAAATTAAGGAAACAATCCCATTAACACTTGCACCAAAATAATAAAATACTTAGGAATGAACTTAACCAAGGAGGTGAAAGACTTGTGCTCCCAAAACTATAAGACAATGATGAAAGAAATTGAACATGACACAAATAAATGGAAATATATACCATCTTTATGGATTGGAAGAATTAATATTGTTAAAATGTCCATATTACCCAAAGTAATCTGCAAATTCAATGCAATCCTTATCAAAATACCAAGAGGATTTTTCACAGAACCAGGACAAATAATCTAAAATTTATATGGAAGCACAAAAGATCCTGAATAGTCAAAGCAATCTTGAGAAGGAAGAACAATGTTGGAAGTATCATAATCCAAGATTTTAAGATATACTTCAAAGCTAAATTAATCAAAACAATATGGTACTGGCACAAAAATAGAAACATAGATTAATGGAACAGAATGAGTGCCCAAAAATATACCCACATAAATGGTATATGAATGAATGACAAATTCATCTGTGACAAAGGAGGCAAGAATATACTATGGGTAAAAGACAGTTTTTTTCAATAAATGGTGTTGGGAAAATTGGACAATTACATGGCAAAGAATAAAATTGGACCACTTATATCACTCACAAAAATAAACTCAAATTGGATTAAAGAACTAAATGTAAGATCTGAAGCCATATAAATCTCCTAAAAGAAAATATAGGCACTAATCTCTTGGACATCATTCTTAGCAACATATTTATGGGTATGTCTCCTCAGGCAAAGAAAACAAAACAAATAAAAAAACAAAAGCTTTTTTTTTCCACAGCAAAAGAAATCATCAACAAAACAAAAAGGAAACCTAATAAGTGGGAGAAGGTATTTGCAAATGATATATCCAATAAGAAGACAATATACAAAATATATAAAGAAGTTACAGAACTCAACACACACACACACACAAAATAACAAACTATATGAATAAAAGGTGGGCAGAGGACCTGAATAGACATTTTCCCAAAGACATAGAGATGGCCAAGGGACACATGAAAAGATACTCAGCAATACAAATCATCAGGTAAATGCAAATCAGAACCACAATAAGATATTACCTCACATCAGTCAGAATGGCTAGTATCAAAAAGACAAAAAATAATAAATATTGATGAGGGTATAGAGAAAAGGAAACCCCTGTACACTGTTGGTGGGAATGTAAATTGGTGAAACCAGTGGAAAACAGTATGAAGTTTTCTCAAAAAAATAAACATAGAAATACCATATGATCTAATAATTCCACTATTGGGTATTATTAGACCCAAGCATCCATTGATAGATGAATGGATAAAGAAGATGGAATATTACTTAGTCATAAAAAGAATGGTATCTTGCCATTTGTTACAACATGGATGAACCTAGAAAGTATTATGCTAAGTGAAGTAAGTGAGAGAAAGACAGAAACCATATAATTTATGCATGTGGAATTAAAAAATATATACAAACAGACTTTCAAATAAAAAGAACAAAATAGTGATTGCCAGAGTGGAGGGGGTGGGGGATGGATGAAATAGATAAAGGAAATAAAAAAAAACTTGTCCATTCAGCCTCTTTTTCCTGGGACTTTGATTCTTGATCACAGTGACACAAGGATAAAGAACAAGACACAAAACAATACAAAACAGTTAAAAGGAAACACAAAACCAATTGTAGTAAATTCAGTTTGTTGTTGAGAGCAAGAAGAAAGTGCTGTGTAGTTCTTTTTGCCTGGACAGCTAGACCCAGCCTGTTTACTTTTCTATCTCTAAACTTAGTTCCTCAGACATCATGTCTATCCTTGAGGTGTCCTTCTGATAAATTCCTTTTTTGCTTAGATTTGCAAAAATTTGTTCTTGTTCACTGTTTTTTTAAGTTTTTTTTTTTTTTGAGAGAGAGAGAGACAGAGAGAGAGAGAGCGTGATTAGTGGAAGGGCAGAGAGAGAGGGAAGGAGAGAGAATCCCAAGCAGGCTCCTCCCTGCCGGTGCAGAGCCAGACATAAGGCTTGAACTCACAAAACTGTGAGATCATGACCTGAGCAAAAACCAAGAGACAGATGCTTAACTGACTGAGCCACACAGGCACCCTTGTTTCTGTTCATTGTAACCTAAGAGCCCTATGGAAAGTACCTATCTTTAGAGCAAGAATATCATAGAAACTTAACTTTGAGATTGTGTTTATTTGACATTGTCAGACACTATCTTAATTGCTGCGTTATCTGAGATACGATACTTGTCCTCCAGGAGCTTAAAAATCTAGTCAGGGAGACTAGACATAGCCACGTAAAGTGAAGTTTAATTTGTATTCAAAGAAGTGTATGCTATGAACCAAATAAGGGATTAAAAGAAATAGTAAATGCTTTGCAATTTCATTTTCAGCCCAACCATAGTAAAGATTAGCTTGGGCTTGTTTTTAGGGGAGGTTTTCTGGAGAATTCAGGACTGGCTTTTGGAGGATAGATAGGACTTGGGATGGCAAAACCAAGGTAAAGTTCATAGAGAATCATTGTGGGCATGGTGAAATCAGAAGTCACTTAAGATTTCTGTGTTATGAGTCAGAAGCTGCTTGACTTTGGGAAAGTTATTTGTAAAATGTAATATAAAATGCCTTAGAACAGTGTTTAGCACACAGTAGGTATTAAATAAATGATAACTATGGTAACTATTATTATTTATTTTTAAGTTTAGGGAAAGTGTTTAAGCCAAGCCACAGAGTTGGAAATTAATGAAATGTGTTAAGGGACAAGTGAGGAAAGTAACTTGACCTAGGAGTGATAAAGTAGAAGAGTGGGTAACAAGGCAGGAAGGTTTTTTAAAGGCTATATTGTGGCTTTCTTTATGTTCCCATCTGACAGTTTCAGATTTTATCCTCTTGTAAATATAGGAGGCATTGGTATATTTTCAGTGGTTAAATGTTGCCATTTTGAAATGTGATTTCAGTGTTGTTGGTGTGTTGAATGGGTTTGGAGGGATCCATTTCATTAACCTTAACATACACATTCCGCAATGACTTCATTCATAGAAATTAAAGAGTTACTTTATGACCCAAGTGTGCTCATACATTTAGTGTCCTTTGCATACAGCTGTCCTGCTCCTTCCCACTTAGTTCTTTGGCAAGTCTAGTTAAATAGACAAAGTAACAACTTAAGAGGGTGATGAAACTTATAACAGTATGTAATAGGCAGTACAGTCAAACTGATTTATTCAATCAAACAACTAATTCTACTTATTTCTTATACTATGTTCATGGATATTGATCAGTAATTTCAGTCAAACCAATTGCTTTGTAGAGGTAGACAAAACTGTTACCTATAATAGGAAAGAGAAAGCCAAATTAGACATTCTCCTGAGGAAAATTAGTGTCAAACACATTAAAGCTAGCTTTAGGAAGAAGCAAGCAGGAACAGTAATAGTTTCACAAGTACATTAAGACTACTGTCATGGGTAATGTTGCGGAATCTGGTCTGGATCACCCGGAAGAAGAACCAATCAGCACTCAGAGATCTTGGAAGTGTAGCAGTTTCTCAAAGTGTGGTGGTCAGACCATCTGCACCTGTATCTCCTTAAAGGACTTTAAAATCAGATCTCGAAGATGGCAGAGAAGCAGGGAGCTCTGTAATCCTCGCACGCCCGTATGGATTGAACTTAGAAGGACTGAAGGGATAAAACTTGGATTTGCAAGTGGGAGAAAGAAGAAACAGACGCCAGAAAGAAGACAACCTCAAAGATGCCTGAGTGAGTGACTGTGATCTGGGAAATTAGGGGCGGGCGGGTCCCGGTGGTAAAGGGGAAAGGAGACCCCGAGCCCAACACAGGGAGAGCGAGCTGTGCCCCGGAGAGACCAGGGGAAGAGAAAGAGAGACGCACCTAGAACCATCTCTAAGGGATGAAAAACTCGCCCATCTCCCCATATATAACTGCCGAGCGCCAGGAGAGAAATCCGTCCCATCTGGCTGGCGAGTTCTTCCTTGGGCGCAGCGGCAGCGGCATCCACTCCAAGCCGCACCGGGAGCGGCGGAGGTGCGAAAAGCTGCGGCAGCGGAACCAAGAAAGGCGCCTCGAAAAGCGGCAGTGGCTGTGGCGGCGGCTGCGGCGGCTCCGCGAAAAGGGCGGCGCAAGACGGGCCGGGAGGCCGGCTGCCAGCGGGAAAGCATCTCATCCCCTTTGACAGTGTTGAACTGCACGGACTGGGATTTGGAAGCGAGGCGGAGCTTGGAGAATACATTTTGGCTCGCCCGCGGCACAGGGAGATCGGACTCAGAAGGGCAGTTGCAACTCTTGCTTCCGCCAAAGTTTTGAAGCGGCGCCATACTTTTCTCCCAACAACCACCAAGGCGGGGCCTCGAAGAGAGCAGCCCCCGAGATCTGACCTGACGCCAGACCACGCCCATCCGCACAGGGGAGTTGTCTTTTTTACTTTTTTTTTTTTTTTTTCCATTTTTCTTTGCCTCTCCTTCTTTTCCACAGCCATCCAGATATATATCCCGTAGCATATTCTTATCTCTCCTCTGGGCTTGTTATATGCTTTTAGACTGCCCACAGACTTTTGCTGTCTCTGTCCCCACCTTGTTTTTTTTTTCTTTTTCTTCTCTCTTTTCCTCTCTTCTTTCTTTTCATTCCTTTCCTTTCCTTTCCTTTCCTTTCTTTCTTTCCCCTTTTGGCTTGCTTGTTTCTTTGATTTGTCTGTGCATTTGCGTGCTTTTG
>CM053579.1:37400415-37433394 GCA_028646485.1 Cryptoprocta ferox | reverse complement strand
ATCTGATATGTCATTTGCAACTATTTTTTCCCATTCTGTCGGTTGCCTATTAGTTTTTTTTATTGTTTCTTTTGCAGTGCAGAAGCTTTTTATCTTGATGAGATCCCAATAGTTCATTTTTGTTCTTGATTCCCTTGCCTTTGGGGATGTGTTGAGTAGGAAATTGCTGCGGTTGAGGTCAAGGTGGTTGTTTCTTGCTTTCTCCTCTAGGGTTTTGATGGTTTCCTGTCTCACAATCAGGTACTTCATCCATTGAGTTTATTTTTGTGTATGGTGTAAGAAAGTGATCTAGTTTCATTCTTCTGCATGTTGCCGTCCACTTCTCCCAGCACCACCTGTTAAAGGGGCTGTCTTTTTTCCATTGGATACTCTTTCCTGCTTTGTCACAGATTAGTTGGCTATACATTTGTGGGTCCAGTTCTGGGTTCTCTATTCTATTCCATTCATCTATGTGTCTGTTTTTGTGCCAATACCATACTGTCTTGATGATTACAGCTTTGTAGTAGATGCTAACATATATTCATTTTAAAACCCAAAAGGAAATGCTTGCTGTTTCCCACACATGGTCTATCATTTTTGCACCAATGTGTTTTGGTCATCCTGTTTCCTCTGTTGGAAAAGCTTTTCTACCATTTCTGCATATTCAAGTCCTACTCCACACTTTAAGGCCCCACTCAAAAACTACCTCCCTACCAAAAAATTTCTGATTGCCACTTTATTGTCCCTTAAAAAATAAATTCTCAAAGTGGCTGCTACGTTATTCAAGCTTTTGTAGCATTTTACGTGTACTTGTCTCATACTAGAAAGAGAGATCTTGCTATCATCCATACAAATATAATAGTTGAAGCCTTAAAGTAATATGAAATTGTCAGGGCAAAGCATAGACAAAAAATAGAATGCTGAGGTCAGAGTTTAGGGGAACAAACTTAAGGAGGTCTGAGGGGAAAAAGAGCCAGAGAAGGAGACAGATAAAGTAGCAAAGAACTGAGAAAGAACAAGGAAAAAGGGATGCTTAACAGTGTTGAATAAGGTAGAAAATCAAGAGAGAGAAATGAACAAACAATGAATATATGTTGAGAAAATGAAAGGATGAAGAAAGAAACAACAATTGAAGAGGCCACTGGATTTAACAAGTCTTTGGTAAGTAAGAGTGGAGAAATGGAGAAATTTTGAGGGAGGAGAAAAGAAAGAATTGAAATCTGAAAAATCTGTGCTGGACTCCGAGATCTTCTGCTGTGTAACCTTAAGCAAATTACTTCTATGAAACTCTTTCCCTATTTCCAAACTGAGGAAAAGAACCACCCCCCTTACCTACATCTCAGGGTTATTGTATGGATTCATTAAGAATGTAAGCAAAAGAGCCCAACAAAATGTAAAGTGCTATACAAATGTAAAATGGTATAATTAGCATCATTTAAAGTGCTCCACAAATGAGAAAACATTCAATCACCAGTCCAGAAAAAATATTAGGAGCAATGAGTTTGCAGAGCTGCAAGTAATATTCATCATGACTTCCAGTGCATCTGCAGGAATTGAGCTGGTATTGTATGAATTTAATTTTAGTTTAGCTATGATTCTGTTAGAGAGCTACATGGTATATCTTACTTTAAAAAATCAATTGTTAAATTTATTAAAAGAAGGAAAAATATTTACTTTCTGTAGGTTTCTCTAGGATTGGTGTAGCTTTTACTGACACTAGAAGAAATTACATTCACAGAGCTAAAGGTGTTTCAGACCAGTAGCTTCCAGCATCCAGGATACTATTTACTAGTGACTTATTTCAAGTGGTTGGTTACTCTTAAAACTTGGAAATAGATTCAAGTATAGCCTTATGGTAAATCACTCACTGGTTTATATCTCTCTCTTAATTCTTGAATGAGAGAGAGAGGCTAGTATTCCAGGAGTTGTTTATAATCTATGACCTTCCTTACTTATGCTACAATGCAGACATCTGTACATCTTTCACCTTGAGTGCACTAGTAGAAAAAAAAAGATTAATAATCAACCACATCTTCAGAGATCATCTAGTCCTATCATCTCATTTATATGGAGGATAGTTAAGGACTCAGATAAGAGGGAGTTACCCCCCAAAATAAGTAGTTAGAAGAAGGAACACAGAGGGGCACCTGGGTGACTCAGCTGGTTAAGAGTCCAACTTCAGCTCAGGTCATGATCTCATGGTTCTTGAGTTAGAGCCCCGCCTTGGGCTCTGTGCTGACAGTTCAGAGCCTGGAGCCTGCTTTGGATTCTGCGTCTCCCTCTCTCTCTGCCCCTCCCCTGCTCACGCTCCCTCTCTTTCTGAAATAAACATTAAAAAAAAAAGAAGCAGGAACACAGATTTCCTGATCTTAGTCCAAGATTCTTTTCACTATATCAGCCTTTCTCAAAATGTGTGAATGTGCAAGGTGTCTCTTACACAAACATGCACACATGTTCACATAAACACATATTCACGTACATACAAGCATTCGTTGGGAGGAGAGGTTAAGGAGATTTAAAAAGTAATATACCCTATACCATCTTCTTAATGATTCTCTCATGAAGTTTCCCCAGATATTACCAGCATAACTTGTGAATAATACAAAATTGGGTTTATTTCTTAGACACCTTCATGAATCTTTTTGTGTGTCTCAGAGTGGGGAAGATGAGGGAAGAATTTATTAAGAATTAGCTATTTGGTTCATGGTGAGTATTTCAAATGTGGAGGTTTAATTAGAATTGACTAAGAATCATGATACAGCAGTACAGGATTGGTAGAAGCAGGGAGGTGAGAATTTTGAGAAGAGTCAAAGAATCTTAGGGCTCAAACTGTCTATTGAATGCTTTCCTTTGAAGATATGGTGCGTCTTTCAGGTATTTTCTGTAATGAAGAAACTATTTGCTTGGACAAGACAATCTTGGTGGAGTAATGAAATACTAATAAAGACAATGAAATAGGAGTCATGTTAATATGGACAGTAAGGTATGGTTTGGGTTCTGTGTCTAGATTGAGTATGAAAGTAGACAGTTTTGGTTTTAAATTAACAGTGTATGTTAAAACCTCAGAGAAGTCCTGAGTTGATTAAAATTGTTTCACTTTTTTAAACTTAGATTTTCGGGGAGCCTGGGTGGCTCAGTCGGTTGAGCCTCCGACTTTGGCTCAGGTCATGATCTCACAGTTTGTGGGTTCGAGACCAGCATCGGGCTCTGTGCTGACTGTTAGCTCAGAGCCTGGAGCCTGCTTCAGATTCTGTGTCTCTTTCTCTCTTGCCGCACCCCTGTTCATGCTCTGTCTCTCTCTGTCTTTCAAAAATAAATAAATGTAAAAAAAAAGATTTTAATAAACAGATTTTCAATATTTATCTAACTACAGAATTCTGATTTTCACTTCACATTCTGGAAAACTGCATTCTATGTTTTTCTTTTTAAAATTCATATTTTTTAAAAATTCATATTTTTAAATTCATATTTTTTAAATTCAGAATTTGATCAGTTCATAATTATCTTAAAACATTAAAAGGAAGGTACCAAGTATCCTTACCCAATAGTTTTTCTGATGGCTGATCTATCTAACCATTCTACCTAACTAGGTTCCTTCTATTATACACTACATAATGACTGCTTCCTTATACTCTGTGTCTGTCTGTCTATCTCTCTCTCTCTCTCTGAGAAGCAGTATATGAGTTGTAAAGCTTTTAGCTGAGGACCCTTTAGTGTTACAAGTATTATGGGTCTGGAATGGATCATTCCACTTACGTTTTCATCACTTTGAACCAGAAAAAGTTTTCTTTGTACCTATATTGCTTCCACCTCATTTGACAATGAGTTTGTGCCATCATTTGCATTTTGAGATGCTCACCTCAGGTGATTTTCAGATATTACTTTGCAGTTTTATTTTAATATAGTCTCAAAAATTGTTTTCCAAGTCATTTTAATTAGTACTTATCTTAATCTATAATTAATCACCTTTCAAATTTGATTTATAAAAATGAGACCATTTTGAGTTTTGTCAGCTGCAAAAGAAAAGAAAAATAAACTTTTCTTTATCTAATTTTACTACAACATAGTCAACACTGGATTTTTCCTTTTTTAAAAAGTTTATTTATTTTGAGAGAGAATGGGAAAGAGCAGGAGCAGAGGAGGGGCAGAGAAAGAGGGAGAGAGTATTCCAAGCAGTCTCGGTGCTGTCAGCATGGAACCTGATGCAGAGCTCTAACCCACAAACCATGAGATCATTACCTGAGCTGAAATCGAGTCAGATGCTTAACGGACTGAGCTACCCAGGTACGCCTGAATTTTGCCTTTTTAAACTTAAAATTGTGCCATATTGGTTTTTTTTGTTTTGTATTGAAACAACAGTTTATGGCCAATGCATTTCCTTAAATTACTCTAACATATATAGGAATTTAGTTACAGAGTCATGCATAAATTTTAAGTGGGAAAGGACGCAATGAGTTCAAAAATAATTGTGTAAGTACAAATGAATTAAAGGAAAACTCACAAATGAGGGCAGTGGCTATAATGCTGTGCTTGCTAAAACTGTAACTGCTTAGACTCTGTTGTTCTCAAGGTGTTAACTGGATAGTTCCTTTTTTTACAGCTATTTCTGACAGCAAAAGAACTCAAGTTGGGGCCATGTGGGTTTTGTCAGCTGCAATAAATGGGTCAGAGACTCACATGGGAATTTGGCGGGCAGCAACAACAATAAAATTGGACCATGGAAGAGCAAATAAACTATGACTTACTCACTAACTGAAATTATATGACACCAAGACATTTAAAGAAATTAAAACAGTCATCTGATGTTTAGATGCACATCATGAAGTTGCATGTGTCTTAGTGATATAAATCATCCTTGCCATCAACTAATATAAGAGATCACTTAGTAGTAGTTATATAGATAACTATAGCCCACTGGGTCACAGGATGCATAAATGATTTGTGGAGATTTCATTAAATCAGTTTTAATTTTTAACATTTTCTAGCATTAACTATTGACCAGCACTTTCACATATATTATTTCAGTAGATCCTCTCAATAATTCTTGACTTATCCATTATCATACATCCTTAATATCATACATCCCTAATATATATTAATTCAAACAATTCAGTACATGGTGAGCCATCAAGGAATTTTAATTGAATTAAAGCCTTGAGCTTTAAGAGTTGCAACTTTGTGACTATGGCAAACTTGTAGGCATAGTTATCAAGCTTTTGCTATATGGAATTATTTGGTTTGAAAGAGGTGATTGGACACATAGTATTTCTGAGTCATAATGATAAATCTCATGTCTATATAAGTTAGTACGTTTGTATATCAACACATTAGGTAAAAAAAAAACTTCGTTTAGTCATCAAGTAAATTTTCTACAAGATGTCAAGCATTTGGAACAATATAGCAATCAATCATGGAGCCATCTGGGCATTTGGCATTATTTAGAAACAAATAACATGACATACTTGTGTACATTACTCTAACATTTAATGTTGAGATCAGTAATTACATACCTATAGATACAATCTACCCTAGCTTCTGGGATACTATATGTGTCTACATATGGAAATATAAAGAGTTCTAGTTACTCCATGACTTGGTACCTAGTTCAATGGTTCTAAAACTTGTTTGATATTATAGTCAATGGGGAGCATTAAAAAGTATTGATGTCTTTTTTAAAATTTTATTTTAATTTTTTTTACCTTTTCTTTATTATTGAGAAACAGAGAGAGACAGAGCATGAGCACGGGAGAGGCAGAGAGAGGGGGAGACACAGAATCTGAAACAGGATCCAGGCTCTGAGCTGTCAACACAGAGCCCGATGTGGGGCTCGAACCCACGAGCAGTGAGATCATGACCTGAGCTTAAGTCAGACGCTCAACTGACTGAGCCACCCAGGAGCCCCAAAAGTATTGATGTCTTGATCTCACTCCCAGAGATTCTGATTTAATTGGACTGGAATATATCCTGAAAATCAGGATTTTTTTTTTTAATTTTGCTAGGTAGTTCTAACATAAAGACAAAATAAGAAGCATTGATTCTTAGTTTATTCACTTACTGGTCCTACGCTGTCTTTGGTATCTCAATAATTCCCTAGTAATCAATGTCTTGTTTAGTACATTAATTCCCAATAACTGGATGGCTGAAACTTGTGTATCTCCTATCAATCACCACCCTACTTGGACTCCTACCAAATTCTTTCCACTCGAAACTCAATCATGTGCTTGATCTGGCCTTGCTTGGCTAGAAAACAGCAGGTCTTAGGATCTGGTTCTTTGTTGACCAGACTCCTATTTTCCAGAATATGGTGTCTTTTTCCCATGTTTTGATCTCTGACCTTTGACCAAATCTAGGAATCTTACTAGATTTTCAATACTGATACTTTTCAATCTGCCACAGCATAGTATTAAAATTTTTATTTACAACATCAGTGTCTAGATGATTAAGAATCGTTTTCCCTTTATCCTCAAAATATTTTGGTATTATGCCACCGCAAATGGTATAGCATGGTAATAAGTTCAGAGTTAGGTCATTTAAAATGTAAACCTGTTTCCACCATTTTCTAGCTGCCTGACCCTGAATCACTTACAATAACCTCTCAGTTTTCACATCTGTACAATAGAGATAATGATCATAACTTTTAAGGTTATGAAAATTAAGTGAAGTAATTCCCATAGTATGTTTTACACAGAGCTTGGTACATAGTTCAGTGTTCAAATCCATGTTAGCAACTCTCTTTTTGGATAATAAAAATTTGACAGGTAGAGCTTGTTTAAAATCAACAAACAATGATTTGTCAATCAAAACAAATTGTCTCACCCATCTTACTCACAATTTATACACTAGACCTCTCAATTTGCCTTGGGTTGAATTTCAGAGCAATGAATCTGCCTTGGAAATACTGAATTTCTCAGGGATGAAGGGAATGAGGATCCATTTTACTTCTAATACATGGGACATCCATTGCCTTTGATATCACAAATAAATGTTAGGATGCTTATTTTATAATTACTTTATTGCCAAGGGTTTTCAGTGAAGTCATAAAAGAAAAAAATTACCAGCCTAATTTCCTCAAGATAGATGTGTAATGCATAAATCTCTTTTAATGGATCTAGTAATAGGCCACCTATTTCCCCTGCCTCCTTCTTAGTTCAGTTATGTGAATGACTAGTGCTTTCTGAAGTTAACAAACCCAGACTTTGAAGTGCTGTAATGTTTTAACTTAATGACAGCTCATCTCAATTTTGTATCTTATATAATCAGATAATTCTAGATTTTAAGAAAATATCCATGCCCTGTTTATCACTTTTATTACACAGTCATCATTGACCTATCCTCTAGATAGAAGTTCTGGGCTTAAAGGCCCTACTTAGAGGAGGAATAAGAAATAAGTAGAGGAAAGGAAGTAGAAGTAGGCAGGTGGTGGGGAACTTGGTTGATTTAAGACCAAATTCACAGTGTGCTAGCATAACTGAATTTAACATTCAGTCAGGCTACTCAGCAATCATTTCCTTTTTGACTTCATTATTTAATCTATCACAACATTCAAAGACTGCCATACATGATCATATACAGAATAAGCATAAATTAAGTCTACTGAGCCTTGCCACTTTTAAAATATTAGAGATTTGGGCTCAAGTATTGAGAATTTGTAATGAATCAGACTTCTCTGAAAAGAAGGGTGTAATTATTCTCATCAGATTAACAGTGTTATCAGATGGAAGGAACGGTAGTTAAGCCACTTAAAACACATCATTTCCAAGCACCTAAGAACTCATTTGCCACAAATACTACATAGGATAATTATAAATCATCATGACAAGCCTGATGAAGCTTGTTATTGTATTTACAGTAAAGTTATTTTTTGAGGATGTTATTCATTATTTGCTCTATAAAAACTCATGGAATGTACATTTCTCTCTGGTCTTATTATTAAGAAAACTTGCAGTTACCAGGAAAAGACTTGTATTAATTAGAGATTAAAATATGGGCTCTCTAGTCAGGACTAGCTGGGGTTAAATCCTAAATCTGTCACTTCGGGGCTGTGTGACCTTCAGCAAATCACTTAACCTGTATGAGCCTCAGTTTCCTCACTTATAAAATGAGAATGAAGTATTCAATGAACAGGAAAAGTGCTTAGAACTATGCCTGACACATGTGTCAAATGCTCAGTAAATATTTGCTGTAATAGTACCATTTTTCTTACTAACCAGTTTATTTTTTTCCAAATCAAGATTGTATGAATATTTCATTCTTCATGTTGCTGCCAGACAGCTTAAGGTTCATTTTGTGGCCCACATCACACAAGGGTGAAGACCTCCATGTTTGATTCCTCCTTAAATTTCAACTATTATCTGAAATTAATTTGACTTTGTTTAATTGTTTGAACCTCTGTTAAACTTATTTTTAGAATAAGGCATATATCAATCAGCCAAACAATTGATAAAATATAAGGCAGAACTAGCTTAGTTTCTACTATGAAGAATCAAAAACCCCCAAAGAGTCTCTTTCAAGAGTTGTCATTTAGACCTTTTTATGATTTAAATTAACTTTTTCCCAAATATCTGAATTGGTGAAAGTAATTAATGTTTTATTATAAAAGTTTGAAGACATGCAGAAAAGCAGAAAGAATAGTATAATGAAGACCAATATATCAAGTACCTAGCTTTTACATTTGTTAAACATCTGTCACATTTGCTACCTCTTCATTTTTCCAAATTTTATTTTAAGGTAATTATAAATACATGATATTTTGCCGCTAAATACTTCAGCATGCATGTCTAAAAAATAAGGACATTTTATTTTGTAACCACAGTATGATTAAAACACCTGACAAAATTAACAGTATGAATTAATGCATTTTAAAAGACTAGAGACTCCTTGAAAGACAGAGATACTGGCTTCTCCTACCTTTCATATGAATGATTGACACAGATATGTGTATATATTTTCAGTGCATCCTTGTGAATAGCCAAGTCATTTAATTGCTTCATGCAGTTTTATTGTATTTGCTCAGTTCTTCCCTCTGGAACACAGATGTAGAAAACTCTTCTTTGCTGCTCTTGTTCCCTCCTTACTTATCCTTCCCAGGCCATCAAGAGAGAAAAGAATAAAGAGAGATTAAATTCCTCTTTCTCTGTAAATTCATACAGGTTGCCCTTCCTGTGGCATCCTGATTCTGTAGGCAAGTTAATAACTTTCCTCATTGGCAAAAATCACTGACTTCTCATGAACTGTGGTAGTAAATATTTGTTAGACACTTTGAAATTCATAGATGCAATTGGCAATATATACCTGAAGCTATCTTAATCCCACAGTTAAAATGGATTATGTCAGTAGGTAATAATTAAAATAGTTACTATATCAACTTGAGCAGTAACAGTTCGAGGACAAACCATATTAACAACTAGCCTCAATCTTTTCCCACCTTTTTCCATTTAGAATATGTTTTTTTTTCCTTTCTAGCTTTTAAAAATTCTTTCATCGTTTTGGAAAATATTTGATAATGTTCTGCATGCTAGAAGTATGAAATTTCCTTGAATTTGATCAGATGTGATCAGTGTGTTGTCCATTTGAGGCTTTGCCTGTTGTTTTCGAGAAATACATGATTTAATCACACCATTCTCCTATGGGGGAAATCAGGCCAAAAATGCTATTGGAAATAGCAGACCCCTCAAAATTTTCACCACATGGAAAATGTACCTAATTATTTAATAACTCTTTCATCAGCATTTCCCTCAATTCATTCTTCCTTAATGGTGTTCTCTCAAATATTTAAGATTAAATCTTGAGCCAAATATTTAATCTTGGACAAAGCATCACATTTAGAAATAGCATGGGTTCTATCATGCCTAGGCAAGCACTGTGCAATACTTATTTCCATGGTGGTGGTTATTGACAGGAATGCTGTCACTCTTTGCTATTATGGCCTCCATTAATGCTGCCAGGAAAAAGGGACTCTGGCATTTTGGCAGGTGTTCTTTGCCAGGCTCTAAACTTTTTTTCTAATCTTTACAACTTGGCTACCCAGAGATTTTAGGAGTGCTATTTGACATCCTGGCTGTTGACTTAGTCATAAGTGAAAAATACACTAAGTCGTCTTTGTGTTGTCTGGTTCTTTTTCTGGTTTTGTGTTTTCTGGGTAGGGTACATGTATTTCACATATGTCAAAGTTTGATGCAAAGTAATAATGTTTACATTTGATAGTATGAATAACCTTAAATGCATTTCTGGATTTGATCACCATCATAACACTAAAGTTAAGCTGGAACTAATTGGTCCATTTTATAGATGAGCAAACTAAGAACATTTTTATTTTAATTTCTGAATATCACAAAGGCCGGGAAGGGAGCCTGGCTTGGCCAAAGTCTAATGTGCTGCTTCCTGATCTAACTTGGTTGACTTATTAATGAGAGTTTGACAAAGAGCAGCTAACTGCAAGCCAAGAGACTAGGTTTTAGAGTCAGTCATAAGAACTGGATGATGAATGGCAGCATATAAAATATTATAATTGAATGGATCTGTAGATGTCTACTATTTATGTTTTCATGTTGATCAAGGTCTACACCAAATAAATAATGGCCAATTGTGGATAGGTCACAAATGTGACTTTCTTTCCATAGTCTACAAGAGAAAGAAGACATACAGTGAATTTGAGTGTGTGTGTGTGTGTGTGTGTGCGTGTGTGTCCTCTTTGAAATAATTTAGAGAATCTTACTATTTTTGACCAAGAATTACCCTAGGTTAACTGTGGCACAGTTTATATGCTAAGGATATTGAATCAATAATTAAGTAAACTGAGTCCTGCCCCATGTAATGAATATTGAAGAAAAAACTAACTTAGGTATTTCCAAATAGTGTGAACGAGACATTGGCTTTTGGACAGTCTTTTCACTACTAACCACATGGCAAATTGGTGAGCGGTGATAAGTGGTTTTTCTAGCAAAAAATCAGAATACCCTAAGGAGGTAGATATCTGTATACAACAGGACTTTCTGGTCCTCTCCCTTGCAATGTATCAAGTAGTCTCTTTATGACCCTGCCACCTTTCCTTCCTCCTTCCTTCCACCACCTCCTTCTGCCCACCATCTTCTCTGGTTACACTTGATTTAACCAGAACTCCTACCACTGACTCAAATGGAAAATATGCAGAACTGCTGCCCAGAAAGCAGGCATGTGGCAGAATACTCTTGGACACCAGTAGTCTCATTGAGTGCTAATGATAGCCTGCAAGGACTATCAATCATTTTAGGGAATACCATGTCAGGATATGCAAGGATTTCAAAAGCAAAGAAGTAAAAGTACACCATTGAAAATGTGCAAATCAGTAGCTGTTAGTTTCCAGAAATGAATTTGGTAGTGAACAATGTTAGATGACAATAACAGTAAGAATGTTCTGAATTTGAATAGAACTTTCCCCCTTGTCAGTGTACTTTTCCATCTGTTATCTCATTTAATCCTCACAACAGCCCTTTAAAGTAGGCATGGCAAGGAAGTATTATCACCCCCTATTTGACCCATGAGAAAACCCAAGTGAAATGACGAGTTAATGACAGAACCTGAACTATAATTTAGGGCATTTCACTCTGACTATTTATTCAGCCATTCCTTTCTTCTCTCAAATATAGCAGCTTCAGGTCCAGTATTTCAGATGTCTTTAAGGAGAGAGAATAAATTATATATTTTTTAGATTTTTATTTTATTTTGTTATTTTTCATGAATTTATTTGGAAAAATTTGAAACCAACAGAAATATTGCATTAAAATGAAAATGAATATACATGTACCTTTTATCTAGATTCACCAAACTGTTAACATTGTGGCATATTTGTATTATCTCTATGTATACATATATGCCTAAGTATATCTGTGTGTATTTTTTCTGAACCATTTGTAAGTAAGCTGTAGATATGATACTTTGCCCACAAATAATTTAGCATGTTTCTTGTAAAAATAAGGACCTTCTCCTGCATAACCAGAATATAATTATCATAGGAAATTTAACATTGATACAATTCTATATCTAACACATATTCTATATTCAAATTTCCGCAATTGTTCCAATATTGTTCTTCATAGTATTTTTCCAATCCATAATCCAAAGATTATGCATAGCATTTATTTCTCATGTCTTTCTCTTTTAATCTAGAACAGTTCCCTAGCCTTTTTAAAATTGAAATTTATTTCTAATTGTGTTCATGACATTGCATTTTTGAAGCTACTGGGCCAATTGTTTTGTAGAATTACCTTGCATTTGAGTTTGGTTGATTGTTTCCTATGATTAAATTCTTCATGCTTAGTGATAGTTTTGACCAAAATGCTACTGGGGTGATGCTTGTGTCCTTCTCTGTGCCTAACTTCTAGAGGCACATAATTTAACTTTGTCCCACTATTGGTTATTCTACATTTGATCATTTGAGGAAGTATCTGCTAGATCAATCCACTGTAAAGCATCTTTTATCCTTTATAATTAATGAATAACCTATTGGTTGATACCTTGAGACAATTTGAATACTCACTTCCACGAAACCTTTTGTTGATAATTCGTTCCTGAATCAGCAATGGCAATGGTGGTTGACAACTGCTGAAATGTAACTTCTGCATGTATTAGTTGATATTCCTACATAAAAAGAGCTCCTCACTCTTTTATTAGTATTAACATGGACTCAAAAGACTCATTTTCATCCAATGAAAGGTGCTAAACTTAAATGTACAGTTCAGTAAATTTTTTTTTATTTGCAGTTTAACCATGTTTAAGTGTCTAGTTCAGGGCATTTAGAACATTCACATTTTTGTTTAACCATCACCATCATCCCTGTCCAAAAATTTTTCATCTTCTCAAACTACATACATATTAAACAATACCTACTCACTCCTGCCTACTCCAAGCCCCTGGGAGCCACAATTCTACTTTCTGTCTCTACAGATTTGACTATTTTAGGTACTTTGTATAAGTGAAATCATAAAATACATATTCTTTTGTGCCTGACTTATTTCACTTAGCATAGTGCCTTCAAAATTCATTCATCCTGCAGCATGTGTCAGAATTTCCTTTCTTTTTAAGGCTGAATAATAGTCTATTGTGCTGGATATACCTCATTTTGTTTATTCACCTTTAGATGGACGCTTAGGTTGCTTCCACTTTTTGGCTATTATAAATAATGCTTTAATGAATATTGATATACAAATATCTGTTCAAGTCTCTGCTTTCAATTCTTTTGGGTATATACCAAAAAGTAGAATTGTTGGATCATATGGTACTTATATATTTCATTTTTTGAGGAACTGCTGTATCATTTACCATAGCAGCCACACCTTTTTACATTCCCACCAGGAATATGCAAAGATTTCAGTTGTTCTACTTCCTTACCAACTTTTTTTTTAATAATAGTAAACCTAATGGATGTAAAATGGTATCTCATTATAGTTTTGATTTACATTTCTTTAATGATTAGTGATGCTGAACATCTTTTCATGTGTTTATTGGCCATTTATATATCTTCTTTGGAGAAATTTCTACTCAAGTTCTTTGCTTATTTTTAAATTGAGTTGTTTATTTTTTTGTTTTTATTTAAATTCCAGGTAGTTAACATACAGTGTAATATTAGTTTCAGGTATACAGTAGAGTGACTCAGCTCCTTAATCCCATCACCTTTTTAACCCATACCCCCCACAACTCCCCTGTAGTAACCATTAGTTTGTTTTCTATAATTAAGAGTCTGTTTCTTAGTTTGCTTCTCTCTCTCTCTCTCTCTCTCTCTCTCTCTCTCTCTCTCTCTCTCTCTCTCTCTCTTCCCCCCTTTGGCCATTTGGTTTATTTCTTAAACTCCACATATGTATGACTTCATATGGTTTTACTCTTTCTCTGACTGACTTATTTTGCTTAACATAATACTCTATCTCCATTCATGTTGTTGCAAATGGCAAGATTTCATTATTTTTTATGGCTGAGTAATATTCTTGTGTGTGTGTGTGTGTGTGTGTGTGTACCACATCTTTTTTTTTCTTCCTCTTATTTTAAAATTTATATATTTAAGTTAGTTAACATACAGTGTAGTCTTGGCTTCCAGAGTAGAACCCAGTGATTCATCTCTTACGTATGACACCCAGTGCTTATCCCAAAAAGTTCCATCCTTAATGCCCACCACCCATTTAACCCCCCACCTCATCCCCCTCCAGCAAACATCAGTTTATTCTCTGTATTTGAGAATCTCTTATGGTTTGCCTCCTTCTCTGTTTTTATCTTATTTTTCCCTCCCTTCCCCTGTTTTCATCTGTTGAGTTTCTCAAATTCCATATATGAGTGAAATCATATATCTGTCTTTCTCTGACTGACTTATTTCGCTTAGCATAATAGCTTCCAGTTCCATTCACACTGTTGCAAATGGCAAGATTTCAGTCTTTTTCATAGCCAAGTAGTATTTCATTATATATATACCACATCTTTTTAAAAATTTTTTTAAATGTTTATTTATTTTTGAGAGACAGAGAGAGTGCAAGTGGGGGAGGGACAGAGAGAGAGGGAGACACAGAATCCCAAGCAGGCTCCAGGCTCTGAGCTGTCAGCACAGAGCCTGATACGGGGCTCGAACCCATGAACTGTGAAATCATGACCTGAGCCAAAGTCAGGTGCTCAACTCACTGAGCGACCCAGGTGCCCCATACCACATCTTCTTTATCCCGTCATCAGTTGATGGACATTTGGACTGTTTCCATAGTTTGTCTATTGTCGATAATGCTGTTATAAACTCAGGTGCATGTATCCCTTTGAATTAGTGTTTTTGTCTTCTTTTGGTAAATACCTAGTAGTGCAATTTCTGGATCATAGGTTATTTCTATTTTTAACTTTTTGAAGAACCTCCATGTTTTGAGGAACACTCTGTTTCCAGAGTGGCTGCACCAGTTTGCATTCCCACCAACAGTGCAAGAAGGTTCCCCTTTCTCCACATCTTTGTCAATGCTTGTTGTTTCTTGTGTTGTTGATTTTAGCCATTCTGAACACGTGTGAGGTGATACCTCATTGTAGTTTTGATTTGTATTTCCCTGATGATGAGCGATGTTGAGCATCTGTTTATGTCTGTTGGCCATCAATAAGCTCAAGTTGATTATTTCTTATTTGTTGTTGAGTTGTAGGAGTTCTTTATATATTCTGGGTACTAATACCTGTTCAGATATATGACTTGTAAATATTTTCTTTCATTATGTGGGCTTTCTTTTCACTCTGTTGATAGTTCCCTTTGATGCACAATGTTTATAATTTTGATGAAGTCCATTTTATTTATTTTTTCTTTTGTTGCCTGTGCTTTTGCTGTTATACCCAGGAAATCATGGCCAAATTCAATGTCATGATAGTTTTCCCCTACCTTTTCTTCTAAGATTTTCTAGGGATTTTTTCTCTAACGTTTAGATTTTTTAAATCTATTTTGAACTTATTTTTGAACATGGTGTAAGGTAAGGGTCCAGTGTCATTCTTTTGCATGTGGATATCCAGTTTTCCCAATATCGATTGTTCAGAAGACTGTCTTCTCCCACTTTGAATTGCCTTGGACGCATTATCAAATATTACTTGACCCTATATGCAAAGGCTAATTTCTGGGTTCTCTATTCTATTCCATTGGTTTAAATGTCTCTCTTTATACTATGCCATTGGTTTAAATGTCTCTCTTTATACTAGTACAACACTGTTTTGATTATTGAAGCTTTGTAGTAACTTTTGAAATCAGGAAGTGTAAGGCTTCCAACTTTATTCTTTTTCAAGATTGTTTTGGTTATCCAGGATCCTTTGAGATTCCATGTGGATTTTAGATTGGGTTTCCTATTTATGCAAAAAAAAATCGTTGTGATTTTTGATAAGAATTTCATTGAAACTGTAGATGGCTTTGAGTAATATTGATGTATTAACAATATTAAGTCTTCCAATAGATGAATGCAGGGTGTCTATTTATTTGTGTCTCTAATTTCTTTCAGAAAAATTTTGCTTTTCAGTATATAAGTCTTTCACGTCCTTGGTTAAGTTTATTCCTAAGTATTTTATTGTTTTTATTGTTATTATAAATGAAATTGTTTTTATTTTTAATTACTTCTAAGGTTATTTGTTAGTGTTTAGAAGCACAACTGATTTTCTGTATTGATTTTTATCCAGATCAGTGAATTTACATATAAATGTACCTATGTAATTAGCACCTCAAGATATAAAACTTGCCCCTCATCCCAGAAATTCTTTTCATGCCCATTTCCAATACTCCCTAACACTAGTATGGAGTCTATTAACATATATTTGATTGGTATTTTTTGAGCTTCATGTAATTGATTCAAACAGTGTACACCCTATTGCTCAATTCTTTTTAATGAACAGAAATTTGTTAAATGCCTACATTTTGTTAATGTGTCAAGTATTTTGGTATCTACACCCGAGCCCCTGCCTTCAAGGAAGTAAAGATTTAATAAGAGGAAGAAGTTACCACCACTTGAAGAGGTGGCAGTATAGGTTATGTGCAGACTAACCTGGATGGACAAACTTGGGTCAATGACTTGGCTCCTGTGGTTCTGGAACCTTCTGATGGTTAGATGAGGAGGATAGAAGGGTTTGCGAGTAAAGGGAAGAAAATGTGCAAACACATGGTCATTCTGGGTGTGTCTAGGGTACTGTTTGATACTCCAGTTTTACTGGAGGGTAGCTGGATGATTTTCAGTCCAGAGGTGGACAAGCAGGGATATGCTGTGTTCAATATGTTTTTGAGATGCATTTATTCAGCAATTTATTCATTTTATTGCTTTATTGCTGAAGAGATTTCATTGCATGAATATATCAAAATGTATTTTTATCCTTTACCTTGTTAATGGGCATTTGGGTTATTTCCATGTTTTGGCTTCTGTAAATAAAGCTAATATCAACATTTTTGTTAACGTTTTGGTAAACATATGGACTCATTTCTCTTGAATATATACTTAGGGATGGAATAACTAGGTCATAATGGTAACTGTATTTCAACTTTTAAAGGAACTGCTAGTTTTTCTTCAAAGTGGATGTATGATCTTGGTGTTGTAATTCTTTGTCATTTTTTACTTGCTGGTGTGTGGCAATATCTCATGATAATTTTATTTTGTATTTTCCTGATTACAAATGGTATTACACACCTTTGCATACTCTTATTGGACATTCAGGTATCTTCTTTGGCAGCTGCCTCTTCAGCTGCCTCTTCAATATTGTTTATGTTTTCTTCATTGAATTTTAGGAGTTCTTTGTATTTTCTGGATAAGAAAGAGAAAAATAGAGAGATTGAAATTTGGTAATTTTCCCAGTTTGTAGCTTTCTTTTTCACTTTTTTAATCATGTTTTTGATGAACAGAAGTTTTGAGTTTTGTTAACGTCCATATTATTCTTTTTAAGTGCTCACCTGTCCCTAAATTAGGCCAGGGAGAACACCTTCAGTCTGACTCCTGTTTTGAAATAGCTCCATCAGGTTTTGAATATTTCTTTACATTCTGGCACAGTGTTACAGACTCACTGTGTACATTTCCTTTCCCACCTCTAGAAGTAATGGTGGTTCATTTTAATGGGGGATGGATATTTGAAACCAAGGTGTCTGGGCATTAACTTTGTTCATTGCCACTGGGATATGATTGATTCTAGACATTATCAGACTAAATGAGTTCATACCACACCTCTAATTCCAATCAAAACCACAGGTTTCTTTCTATTTTCCTCCATTTCATATCCATATTCTCCACCCAAAGTATGGTCCATGATTCCCTAAAATATTAACATATTTATTTATTGGTTCACTCCTACAACACAATCAAAGCAGTTTTATAATTTCTATAACTTATAACATCAATAAATCTTTCAATTAAAGTTCAAAATTTCTATACTGATATTTTTGTCCTTAGAATAAATCCACTGAGTGTGCATAATCAGAATACTCTGTACAAAATTTGTTTTTTATCTATAGGCATTATCTATTTGATATACAGTCAGGTACACTTCTTTCTGATTGTATCCAATTTTAAGGTTTTTCCTTGTCCTTTAAAATTTGTGTATTTGAATATGTAAAGTATCAACATACTTAAAAAATCAACACTGTAGAAAGAAGTAAAGTCAGAGAAGTTCTATTACTTTTACTTCATGCCCAGTTACTCCTTTTATGTAAATAATTTCACTTTTATCTGCCTTATTATTTCTTAAATTTTATAAAAATAAATACATAATTACATATTTTTTTCTTTTTTTCACATTTCTCCTTTCTTTTATAAAAGATAGTGTATTATATATTCATTCTCTTTTGCACTTATTTTCACCTGACAGTGTATCCTAGAAAGTCACTGCATATTAACTCATATTAGTTCGCAGAAAACCTCATTTTTAATTTAATTTTGAAATAATTATAAATTCATAGGTTTCAGAGAATGTATAGGAAAGACCTGTGAATCTTTCCCCAGACTCCCCCAATGTTAGCATCTTCTATAACTCTAGTTCACCATCGATACCAAGAAATTCAACATTGGTACAATCCACAGAGCTTATTAAGATTTCACCAGTTATACATTTACTCACTTGTGTTTGTGTGTGTTAAGCTTTTTAAATTTTTATCACATGTATAGACTTGCATGAACATCACCACAATCAATATATTTAACTGTAATATCACCGGAAGATTCCTTTGAGGATGTGGAGAAAAGCAGAACCTTGTGTACTGCTGGAGGGAATGTAAACTGGTACAGCAACTGTGGAAAATAGTATGGAGGGAGTTTCTTCAAAAATTAAACGTAGGACTACTTTATGATCCAGCAATCTCCCTTCTGGGTATATACCTGAAGAAAATTAAATTACTATCTTAAAGAGATATATGTTTCCCCCATGGTCATTGGAGCATTTTTCGCAGTAACAAGATATGAAAACAGCCTAAGTGTCAGCCAGTGGATGAATAGATATGTGATATATATGTGATATACATAAACAAACAAACACACAGTGGAATATTTTTCACCCATAAAAAAATAAAGATCCTACTATTTGCAACAACATGGATAACGCTTTAAGGCATTATGTTAACCAAAATAACTCAGAAAAAAACATGGTATAATCTCACTTACTATCTGAAAAAAACTGAACTCACAGAAACAGAGAGCAAATTGGTGGTTTCCAGAGGTGAGGGGATGGAGGAATGTTGGTCAATGAGTACAAATCTTTAGTTATAACATGAACAAGTTCTGGGTATCTAATGTACAGCATGGTGACTATAGTTCACAATATCATATTATATATTTGAAAGTTGCTAAGAGAGGAAAACCTAAATGTTCTCAACACACACACACACACACACACACACACACACACAAATGGTTACTATATATGGTGATAGAAGTGTTAACTGACTTTGTGGTAGTCATTTTGCAATATGTAAGTATATCAAATCATCATGCTATAAACTTTAAATTGACGTAGTGTTATATGTCAATTATATTTTAATCAAACTGAAAAAAAAAGAAGATTTTCTCAAATTACCCCTCTGTAAGGGAAATATCCTTAACCACTAAGAACCACTAAACTGATTTTTTGTCTCTATTACTCCATTTTCCAAATGTTACATAAATGGAATCATATAACGTCTATATTTTTAAAATTGGATTTTTTTCATTCAGAAATATTTTCTTGATATTTAAGTCATTGCCTGTATTAATAGTTTGTTCCTTGTTATTACTGAGCAGCATATTATGGAATAGTTGTGCCACAGTTTATAGAACTATTCATTCATTGAAGGACATTTGAGTAGTTCTCAGTTTTTAACTCTAATAAGTAAAGTTGCTCAGAACATTCGTGTATGAGTTTCTTCATTCTCATTCAATTTTTCAGCCACATAAAATTTCATTTTGTGGATTTCTTATATATGGGCATGTAGATTATTTCCAAAATTTTGATATCATAAACAATCCTACAATGAATATTTTGTGCACATACATTTTTATATTGTTGAATATATATGTTTAGAGTAAATTCCTAGAAGAAGGAATGTTGGATCAAAAGGTAAATGTGTGCTTAGCTTTTCAACCATTTTAGTGTTGTGCTGAAAGTGCGCATACTGGCTTTCAAGAATCAATTGTTAAATTTTCAAAAAATTTGTGAGCTACATGCAAAACACAGCCATTAGTAAAACTTAAATCACACAAACAGGCACATGAAAAGATGTTCAACATCACTGGTGCAAATCAAAGCCACAGTGAGATATCATCTCATACTTGTCAGAATGGCTAGTATCAAAAAGATAATACATAACAAGTGTTGGAAGGATGTTGAGAAAAGGGAAACTTAGTGCACTGTTGGTGGGATTATAAATTGGTACAGCCATGCGGAAAACATTATGGAGGCTCTTCAAAAAATTAAAATAAAAATACTATATGATCTAGTAATTACATTACTGGCTATTTACCCAAGGAAAACAAAAACACTAATCCAAAAGATGTATGTACCATGATGTCTATTGCAGAATTACTTACAATAGCCAAGATATGGAAGCAACCCAATTGTCCATCAATAGATGAATGGATAAAGATGTAAGATACAACACACACACACACACACACACACACACACACTGGAATATCAGTCAGCCACAAAAAATAATGAGATATTGCCATTTGCAATAACATGGATAGACCTAGAGGATATTATGCTAAGTGAAATAAGTCAGAGAGAGAAATACATAGAGTCTAAAAAACAAAACAAATGAACAAACAAACAAACAGCAGACCCTTAATACAGAGAACAAACTAGTGGTTGCCAGAGGGGAAGTGGATAGGTAAGTGAATGGGTAAAATAGGTACAGAGGATTAAGAGTACACTTACATGTTGAGCACCGAGTAAAGTATAGAATTATCAAATCATTGTATTGTACACCTGAAACTAATATAATACTGTATGTTAACCCTACTGGGATTTAAAAATGAATTAATTAAAATTTAAATAAGTATGTAAGTAAGTCATGAAGAAGAAGAAAACTATAACATGAGCAGTATAGCCAGTAATATTGGGGTTTTATATTATTAAAGTGTATATGACATTCAATGTCATATTAGTTTCAGGTGTATAACATAGTGATTAGATAATTTTATATATTACTCAGTCCTCACCATGATAAGTCACCATCTGTCACCTTGCATTTTATTATAATATTAGTCACCATCTGTCACCATGCATTTTATTATAATATTACTGGGAATATTGAACAACCCTTACATCCTGGGAATAAATCCCGCTTGATCATGGTGAGTGTTTTTTTAATGTATTATTGGATTCAGTTTGCTAATATCTCGTTGAGGATTTTTGCATCTATGTTCATCAGAGATATTGGCCTATAGTTCTCTCTCTCTCTTTTTTTTTTTTTGGTAGTGTATTTTTATGGTTTTGGTATCAGGGTTATTCAGGCCTCAAAAATAAATTTGGAAATTTTCCTCCCTCTTCTATTTTTAGAATAGCTTAATAAGAATAGATATTAACTCCTCTTTAAATGTTTAGTAGAATTCACCTGCGGAGCCATCTGGTCCTGGACTGTTGTTTGTTGGGAGGTTTTTTTTTTTTACTTATTACTGATTCAATTTCATTACTGGTAATCAGTCTGTTCAAATTTTCTATTTCTTTCAGAATTAGCTTGGGAGATTGTATATTTCTAGAAATTTATCCATTTCTTAGAGGCTGCCCAATCTTTGGCATATAATTTTTCATAATATTTTCTTGTAATATTTGGCATTTTTGTGTCACCGGTCATTATTTCTCCTCGTTTGTTTCTAATTTTATTTATTTGAGTCCTCTATTTTATTCATGATAAGCCTGGTTTATAGGTTTATCAAGTTTATCTTTTAAAAGAACCAGCTCTTGGTTTCACTGATTTTTTTATTCTTCCTTTAGTCTTTGTTTATTTCTGCTCTAATCTGTATTATTTCCTTCTTTTTACCAGCTTTGGCCTTTCTTTGTTCTTTGTTCTTTGTTTTCCATATTTTTTATGTGTAAAGTTAGCTTATTTCTTTGAAAATCTTCTTGTTTCTTGAGGTAGGCCTGTATTGGTCGAAACTTCCTTAGAACTGCTTTCGCTCTGAAGATTCCTGATCCTCTAGCACATGTTCTAAGATTAGTCAACAAATATCTTTCAGTTATACCCCAGGCAATTTTGAAACTACTGCTTCCATGCTGTGTCTTAGGCTAAGTTATTTATTATGCTAGTTCTTTAAGGGTAGAGACTCAGTTTCCAATCACACTCTGGCTTTCCTGGCATTAAGCCTGATGATTTTTAAAGCTCCTGAAGTTAAACCCCACTGGTTTTCAAAGTCAGATGTTATGAAGACATGTCTTCTCATGTAGGTCATCAGTGCTGGGAGTGCCTGGTGTGCAATCTCATCTTTTCACTACTCTATGCTGTGTTGTCCCTCCTGCTTGTGGTTAGTCACACCAGGGGTTTAGATACCAACCATATCTCTCCATCCCTCCTACCCTTTGATATGGCCTCCTCTATAGGATTAAATTCAGAAAGTCTGTTCTGCCAATCCTTAGGTTGTTTTACAAACGTAGCTGTTATCTTGGTTTGCCCATGGGACGAGGTAAGCTCAGGATCCTCCTGCTCCACCATTTTGCCCAACTCTTAACTTTCATTTTAGATATAGAATTCTTTGTTGATATTTTTTCTGCATTTTTAATATATCATTCTAGCCTTCACTGTTATGAAGTCTGAAGTAATTAGTTATATTAATGCTCTCCTATATGTGATGAGTTATTTTCCTCTTGTAGCACTCAATAGTTTGCTTTGTTTTTAACTTTTACTGGTTGCTTATGGTATATCTAGGTGTGGATTCCTTTGTGTCTCCCTTACTTGGAACTTGTTGAACTTCTCTGATCTATAGATTATATGTTAACTATAGTCACCATGCTATATATTCCTTCCCCAAGACTTACTTATTTTACAACTGGAAGGTTGTACCTTTTGATCACTTTCACCCATTTTGCTCACTGTCTGTCCCTGCCTCTAGCAACCACCAATCTGTTCTCTGTATTTGTGAGTTTGTTTTGTTTGTTGTTTGTTTTAGATTCCATATATGTGAGGTCATATGGTATGGTATTTGTCTTTTTCTGTTTGCCCCATTTCAGTTTCCACTTAGTACAATTCCCTGAAGGTCTATCCATGTTATTCCAAATGGCAGAATATACTTTTTTATGGCTGAATAATATTCCATCACATATGTATATACCACAATTTTTTATGCCACATTTTTAATCCATTCATCCATCAATGGATGCTTAAGTTGTTTTCACTTCTTGGCAATTGTAAATAATGCAATGAACATGGGAGTGCCGATATCAAGTTAATATTTTAATTTCCTTTGGATAAATACCCTGAAATGGAATTGCTGGATCATATGGTATTTCTATTTTTAATTTTTTGAAAAATCTTCATACCATTTTCCATAGTGGCTATATCAATTTACATTTTCACCAACAGTGCAAAGTTTTCCTTTTTTTTCCACATCCTTGCCAGCACTCGTGATTTTTTATCTTTTAGATAGTAGCCATTCTAACAGGTGTGAGGTAATATTGTGGTTTTGATTTACGTTTCCCTGATCATTAGTAATGTTGAGTACCTTTTCATGTAGAGAACAGTTTTACTGACTAATTTTTAACTATGTGTAAGTCACACTTTCATATTTCCTTACATGTTTTATATATTTTTTTAGCATTTTAGATTACATAGTGTAGTAACTCTGGAGTTTGATCTTCCCTGCCACCACTGTGTTTTATTGTAGTTGCTATCTTCTCTTTTTTTTTCTTTGTTTTGTGACTTGCTTAAACTAATTCTATGAAATCAGTTTTGCCCACAGTCTGTAGCATATGAAATCACTGTCAAATTTTTCTTTCTTGTTCTTACTTTAAGCCTGTATTCATAGATGTTGCTCCTTGGTCACATAGCTTAGTTGTTAACCAATGATTTGTCATAGGTTATACTTAAGCCCCTCAATCCAATAAGCCTTTGCTAATGGACCTATGTGTGTGTAGGGAAGCACATTGAAAGTCTAAGCCGTACAGAATTCACTTTTCTCTGGGTCCTTTCACATCTTATCAGAATTTACTACTGATAAGTATGTACATGTTTGCAGCCCCAGGATTGGAAGTGTGTACCTAGCTTGGGCAATCATTCAGAGGTGTTTTTCCCAACCATGATTGCAGCCTTGAGTTAATAGAGCTGTTGGTCTTTCTTGCTCACCTGCATCCAAGTTTATCACTTCCACTGATGGAACTCCTGTGCTTGAGTTTTTCCAGTGCTTGACCTTTCCAAATCCCATTGATAGTAGCAGAGAAGTTGCCCATTCTCAAAGCCTACCACCCCCTGACAGAATCTCTGCCTTGGTTAGGTGGAACAGAGGAGGGAAGAGGTAGTAGAGAGAAGCCCCCAAACAGAGCCCTACTTTTCTTACCCTAACATCATCAATTTTTCACAAATAAATTATTCTCAGATTATTATATGACTTTAGCCAATTTTCAGATTGCTTAAGTAGTTATTTTTGTCAATTGGCCCATCATTATAGTCACTTTTTCGAGAGAGGATTTGCCAATCACCTTACTTATCTGTAGCCAGAGCTTGCATCTTATGCATTGCCTCTCTGCTTATTAGATGGACAAATTCTTACATAGGAGATAGGCATTCATAAACATGGAATAAACTAAAGAAATAAACAAAGCAGCCTATGAGTCCCAAGGAATAAGTGGATGTACAATACCTTGCTTTTCACAGAATATTTGTTAAATGTAATTTGAAAGCTCTAGTTAACATAGTATTCATTCATTCATTTATTCCACAAGTAATTTTTTGAGAATATAATATGTGCCATTTTTTGGTGGTGGTGGGGAATCTACTATATTGTTTTTTAGTTTTTCCAAAAAAATCTATTACAGTGAAATAAACATAACCAACAGCCATCACTACCATCCATATCCAGAACTTCTTCATTTTACCAAAATTACACTCTGTATCCATTAAACACTAAATCTCCATTCTTTCTACCCCCAACCACTGGCAGCTATCATCCTTCTTTCTGTTTTTCTGAATTTGACTATTCTAGGGACCGCATAGAAGTAGACTCAATATGTGCCATTTCTCAAATCCAGTGTTCCAAATTATATTATTCATTTATCCTTAAGGAATTTAATATTTATTTATGAAAACAGACATGCAAATAAACAATACAATAACATAAATGAAATGGAGAGAGGGAAGAGGGGAAAATAAGAAAGATAATACTAGGAATTCCTGCTAGTTCAAGGAACCCTATGGTGAGTTTCTATAAAGTTAGTAATATTCGCTATCTACTGATATATATATCAGTAGATAGTGTATGCTATATGATATATATGATATATATGTGTATATGTGTATATATGTGTATATATATGATATACATATACGTGTATATATATACGTGTATACATATATATGTATATATATATCATATATATATACACGTATATGTAATGACAAGTACAGAATTGGGTGAATGCAACAGGAAGGAGGAATCTGTATGAACTGTGTTGTATCTGCAAGAATGTCTTGAAAACTGTGGAGCCTGACCTTTGAAGGAGAAACATGAATTATGGCAAAAAAGAAGAGAAACATACCCCATGAATAATTGAATTCATCATTATCAGAGGTCTAGTTATCTCTAGGTACAAACTACGTTTCTATAGATCTATGAGATTTTTCAAATGATTTGGAGTCTAACACCCAATATAATGAGTAGAATTACATTCTCTCCACTTCTATTTTCTGAAATATATTATAGTTGATTATTGTCACTGAAGTTGAGCATATGGTCCTAAAATGGCTTTAAATGATTTTATATGTTTTCTGTTTTATTATTATCCATCTGATACTTTGAATGAGGCCGCATATGGCAGTTAATTTTCTTCTCCAATCTCTTGTGCACAATATTAAAACAATTCAAAGCAATGCATATTTCAGCTGTCTTTTATGGATGAATTATACGTCCTGCATTCTGTACATGGAGACATAGAACAAGCCATGAGACAGATTTCAGCATAAATGTTATTTTGCTTGCTAGGAAGCATTTAGAGAATATATTTAAAATTATGTGAGCTTTAAGTACAAATGAAATGCTGAAATGCTTCTTTAATTATGGCATGTACAGTGAATTCAAACAAACAGATGAATAGCCTCTATGGTGCATTTCCAATACAGAGGGACTTGTTAGCTGTTTCAAATGACATTTAAGTATTAAAAAAAGACATTCAGTACAGTTGAGGCTGTTTAAGATCATCTAGTAAAGACCTCTATCTGTTATTGAAAAATCTACAGTATCCCCTAACTCTGTTATCTATTACTGTCTAACCAACCCTCCTAAAATTTAATGGCTTAAATATATATATATATATATATATATATATATATATATACACACACACACACACATACATTATTCTGTATTCTGTAGGTCACCAATTTGGGCCAAACTTAGCTATGCAGTTTTTTCCTGGTTTCATCTGGGTTTACTCATATGACTGCAGCCATCTGGTGTCTTTACTACCTAGCAATGATCTACTATGGCCTGACTCAGCTGGTTACTACCAGCTGTTGGCTGCATCCCTCTCCATCTGGTCTCTCATTTTCAATGTTCATTCAAATTCCAAAGAGTTGCAATCATGTTTCAAGACAGGAAAAGCTTCAGTGTGCACATATTTTGTGAGTGTCTACTTTTTCACATTTGTTAATGTCCCGTTACAAAAGCAAATCATATGACGAAGCCTAGTTTCAAGTGATGGAGAAATACACTATATCTATTGATGGGGGGGGGTAGGAAAGTCACAGTGCTTGCAAGCAAAGATGTAACAATTCGTGGCTCTTAAGTAATCTATCAAATTCTGTCATTCTGGCTGTACATCTTTTGCTTGATCATCTCTAGTGGAAAGAAGTTTAGTACCTTCCAGAATACCTTCTTTCATTAAATAGTTCAGTTCTGACTCTGTAGCTTGCATTCATTGGTGACAGTTTTTCATTTATGCATATAGCTACCCAACCAGTAGCCAGCAAGCAAGCACATACCTAATATGCTAAGCACCAAACAGCATAGAACAATATAGTGAATAGAACAGATATGATTCTTGCTGTCAAGAAAATAATATTTTCTGTAGGGAGACATACAGTAAATAAGCAAACAAAGACATTATTTTGAAAAATGTATATATGCCTTGGATTACTCAAGAGAACCATGAAAGCATGTAAGAGGAATATCTATTCTAAGGGTACGAAATTCAGGGAAGGATTATTTGAAGTGACATAAGGATTAGACAGGTAAAGATTGAGGGAGAAGAGCATTTCAAGCTGCGTAAACAGCATTGGCATAGCACCCGAGGTGAAAAGAACTTTACTTGCTCCAAGCCAGTATCATTGAAACAAAGTAGAAAGTGTTGTAAAGTACGTTTGGAAAAGTGGACAGTGAAAAGTTTGTTTAGGGCCTTGTGAAGTTTTGTTATTTTATTTCTTGGAGTCATATAGAATAATCAAATTCCCTTTTTACGTAATAGCAGTTTAGGATGGTAGTTAAGAGTGTAGGCTATGGAGTTACACTGTCTAGATAAGAATCCATACTATCATTTACTATGTGATCTTGGATATGTTTCTTCATCTCTAAAATTGAGATTTTAATAGCTATCTCATAAGTTGCTATGTGAATTAAGTAGGTTAATTTATGTAAAGGTCTTACCACAATTTCCAACACGTAGCAAATGGTAAATAAATGGTAGTTATTATCAGTCTTTTTTTTTTTGTCCCTCCCTTCACTATGTTGGATTGTCATATTCCAAATGCATTCTAAACCTAGGGATTTCAACTTTTTAATTTGTATTCAAATTCCAGTTAGTTAACATACAGAGTAATATTAGTTTCAGGTGTACAGTAAAGTAATTTGACACTTCCATACAACACCCAGTGCTCAACCCAAGCGCACTCCTTAATCCCCATCACCTATTTCACCTATCCCCCACCGATCCCCCCTCTGGTAACCATCAGTTTGTTCTCTATAGTTAAGAGTCTGTTTCTTGGTTTGCCTCTCTCTGTCTCTGTCTCTGTCTCTGTCCCTCTCTCACTCTCTCTTTCCCTATGCTCATTTGTTTTCTTTCTTAAATTCTACATACGAGTGAAATCATATGGTATTTGTCTTTCTCTGACTTATTTCACTTAGCATAATATTCTCTAGCTCCTTCCATTAAACACATGGATTTTAACTGGATTTCCTCTTTTGACTGTCCACAAGGATTTGGAGATAGAAAGATCAACTAAAACTTTAACCAGATTATTTCATCTGAGAATAAACTCAGTGCCTTAGATTTGTTTTTTTCTAGGTATGAAGAGCATGCAGTTACTACACTGTCTTACAAACCTTGATATTAACTATTTTATTATTTATTTCCTTATATGCATAGGTGTGTATTGGCGTGTATGTGTGTGTTTATCTCTAACTAGTCATAGTTCCCAAGTTAATAGCAATGACTAGAATCTCTTTCTCTGTGATACAGTGGTTAACTTCTTGCTCAATAATAAGGACTGAGTTTTTTTAAATGACCCAAGACTTTTATGATGTATGTTATTATTTTTAAAACAAGATTTAAGGACAACAGAAACCCTAACCTTCATCTAACTCTTTTCCATCTCCATTTTTGTGGTGTACAGAGAGATGTGCTTCCCAAACTGCCCTTAAAGAAAGACTTGTTAGTTTATCTGTGGAATCTTGTGAGTAAACTGCCTCCCCTCTTCCCTTGTCACCTGATTCAGGGCTTGTCACAGGAAGAGAGCAGATTTTCCCATGAGTATACCCTCCTATCCAATGACTAATCATAGCAGGGATATAGAGGTCAAAAAATCTGAGTCCAATATGAGACGCACTGATGAGTCCTGTGGGGTTGGCCTGCATGGCAATTTTTCTCAACTTGCATAATCCTGCTTCCTTCCCCTCCTTTCAATAGGTGTTGATCCCTAATAAATACCGAGCATGCCCTAATAAACTACATTTCTCTGTCTACTTCCAGAGAACCCAACTTTAACTCTTACAGCTCACATCTATTCGTGGACCTGGACCTAGAATACAGTCTCTTAATTACAAATTTTAGGCTCCATTATTTTTTTTATTTTTAAGCTTATTTATTTTGAGAGAGACAGAGACAGCACAAGTGGGGGATGGAGGTGGAGAGGGAGAGAATCCCAAGCAGGATCCCCACTGAGAAGAGCCTGATGTGGGGCTCAAACTCCCGAAACTGTGAGATCATCATCTGAGCAGAAACCAAGAGTTGGACCCTTAACCGACTCAGTCACCCCTCAAATTTTAGGCTCTAGGCAACCATTTTCATTATTAAATTTTTTCATAGGTTCCATTGTCCATTTATTTAATTACTTTTTATTGCTCTCCTACATATCCCCCAAAATGTGGTCTCCTTCTAGGTTCCAAAGTCTGTGAGACTTGCCTGGCTTTACACTAACATATATTTCTTGTAAACAAAGATTTCTGGGTCTGAGAATGGCACTGCTACACAAACCAACAGTTTTTGCATTGCAACTCAATTCCAGCAGATAGGATCTGAGAACTCTGAAATTGTCACTGATAAAGAAGGAGAAGGGGAATAGGCAGCATTCAGGAAGATAAACAAATAATTCACTGGGGTCCACCTCCCTGAGTGTCCTCCACCTCAATTAGCTCACCCATTATAAATTCCCTCATGTCTCATGTTCTGTATTGTCACCTGGATCTCCCTCAGTATAATCTTTTCTCAGTGCCACTTATTAAAAATGCTGACTTTCAAAGAGCTCTATAAATTTCTTTAAACATCCCCTGACTCAATAAAAAGGGATGAAATTGAATACTAAGGCTATATTCCAATGTCTGTCTCCCAAGAGTGTTCAGATAATCTAGGAAATAAATCTTTCTGTTCCATCCAAGACATTTCACTAGCTTTAATATTATTTACTGCCCTATCCACACAATCTCTGTTCCTTACCTTGAAGTCATCAGAATGTTTTCTTTCTTTCTTTTTGTTGCAAGCTCATAGTGTCTTTCAAACTGAAAATGGCTGATACCTCTAACAGCGAAAATGGAAAAAAATGCTCCTCTGGTTGCTTATAGACCATTTCTCAAAATGGGATGTACTTTAGATATGCAGAGAAGAGATATTTTAAATGCAGGGTGTGGTCCCAGGGCATACTGAGTGTCAAATATTCTGAGAAATATTGTTTACCAAAGGACAAAGAATCTAGGAAGTTATATCATAAAGAGTGGTTATCTCTACATAGCGGGATTACAAATAATTTTTATTTGGCTTAGCTGTTTCTATATATTAAATTTATATAACTTTTATAATAAATTGTATGCTAAAAGAATAAATCAGTCTCTGCATTCTAGAAAACTCTCATGCTGCACTTTCATATACACACGTACACACACTCATATATATATATATAGTATTATGTTTAACATTATAGGACTTTATATATAAACAAATAAATATATATTATGTTACATATATATTTAAAACTGACATTATTCAGTATACTTTATACATACAGAAACTGAGTGAAGCCAGGTGAAGTTGACATGCTATCCAGGTTTTTATAGTGAGTAGTGGTAGAAAAAGACTACAGTTTTTTTCTCCTGCCACCCAGTCTAATGTTTTCCCACAGCCAAATGCTAGTTTTAAAGAGAAGTGGAGAGAGGGACGGCAAGATGGCAGAGAAGCAGGGAGCTCTGTAATCTGCGCACACCCGCATGGATTGAACTGAGAAGGACTGAAGTGATAAAACTCGGATTTGCAGGTGGGGGAAAGAAGAAACAGACGCCAGAAAGAAAACAACCTCAAAGATGCCTGACGGCTGCGGCATCCATTCCAAGCAGCACCGCGAAAGGCGGCGGCACAGATAAAGGCGGCGGCAGTGCGAAAAGCGGTGGTGGTGGCGCCGCGAAAGGCGCTTTAAAAGCTGCGGCGGCGGTGCCACGAAAAGGGCTGCACAAGCCGAGCCAGGAGACCTGCCGCCAGCGGGAGCACATCTCATCTCTGGTGACGGTGTTGAACTGCATGGACTAGAATTTGGAACTGAGGCGGAGTTTGGAGAATACAGTTCGGCTCGCCCGCGGCACAGGGAGATCGGACTCAGAAGACGGGCATGCAACGCTTGGTTTGAGCAAAGCTTGAAGCGACGCCATTCTTCTCCCTGCAACCACCAAGGCAGGGCCTCGGAGAGAGCAGCCCCCGAGACCTGACCTGACGCCAGACCACGCCCATCCGCACAGGGGAGTTGTCTTTCTTTTTTTTTTTCTTTTTTCTTTGCTTCTCCTACTTTTCTCCTGCCATCCAGATATATTTCCCTTAGCATATTCTTATCTCTCCTCTTGGCTGGTTATATGCTTTTAGACTGCCCACAGATTTTTGCTGTCTCTGTCCCCACCTTGTTTTTCTTTTTCATTTTGTTTTTCTTTCTTTTTCTTCTCTCTTCTCTTCTTTCTTTTCTTTCCTTTCCTTTCCTTTCCATTTCATTACTTCCTTTCCCCGTTTGGCTTGCTTATTTGTTTGATTTGTATACGCGTTTGCATGCTTTTGTTCCCTGTATGCTAGTCTGTTTCCTTTTCAGGGCTACCTCAAGAAACAAGCCAAAGTGCACATGGTGGAGAGTCCCAAATATCACTGACCAGAGACATAAAATAATCAAAGGCACAACAAGAGAAACCGAGAGACACCACTAAAAGAACATCTTCTGAAAAGACAGGCCCTGGACAGTCAAGGAGCCTCCTTTAATAGAGCAATACTAACAGGTGCACAGGGCATAACGAGTTTTAAAACTGACAAGAGACAGAAAGCTAGCCAAAATGATGAAACGAAAGAACTCTCCTCTAAAGAAACTCCAGGAAGAAGTCACAGCCACAGAATTCCTCAAAACAGACTGAAACAACATAACTGAACAAGGATTTAGAATAATTGTCATAAAATTAATCGCTGGACATGAAAAAAGCATCAAAGAAGCCATTGATACACAGACTAGGGACCTTCAAAATAGCTGTGACGAGTTAAAAAACGCTATAAATGAGGTGCATAACAAATGGAGGAAGCCACTGCACGGATTTAGGAGACAGAGAGGAGAATAAGTGAATTAGAAGACACAGTTATAGCAAAAGAGGAAGCCAAGAAAAAGAGAGAGAAATTGATACAGGAACACGAAAAGAGAATTCGAGACCTGAGTGATACAATCAAACGGAACAATATCCGTATCATAGGAATTCCCGAATGAAGAAAGAGAAAAAGGTCCTGAAGGGGTATTGGATCAAATTATAGCTGAAAACTTCCCAAATATGGGGAAAGAAATGGAAATTGAAATACAAGAGGCGCAAAGAACCCCCTTAAGATGTATCTTGAATCGACCTTCGACACGACATATCATAGTGAAACTGACAAAATATAAAGACAAAGGGAGAATTCTGAAAGCAGCTAGGGAAAAAAGGGCCCTAACATACAAGGGGAAACCTATCAGAGTGGTTACAGACCTTTCTAATGAAACTTGGCAGGCCAGAAAGGAATGGCAGGAAATCTTCAATGTGATGAACAGGAGAAATATGCAGCCAAGAATCCTTTACCCAGCGAGTCTGTCATTCAAAATAGAAGGAGAGATAAAGGTGTTCCCAAATAAACAAAAATTGAGAGAATTTGTCACCACTAAAGCAGCCCTACAAGAAATCCTAAAAGGGACTCTATGAGGAAAATGTTGCAAGGAATACAAGGTACCAGAGACACCACTATAAACATGAACTCCACAGAAAACACAATGAACCCAAACCTATATTTTTTAATAATAACCCTGAAGGTAAATGGACTGAATGCCCCAATCAAAAGACACAGGGTAGCAGAATGGATAAAAATCCAAAATCCATCCATACACTGTCTACAAGAGACTCATTTGAGACCTGAAGACACCTTCAGATT
>CM053579.1:37355691-37399915 GCA_028646485.1 Cryptoprocta ferox | reverse complement strand
GAAAGGAAAGGAAAGGAAAGGAAAGGAAAGAAAAGAAAGAAGAGAAGAAAAGAGAGAAGAAAAAGAAAGAAAAACAAAAAGAAAAATACCAACAAGTTGGTTACAGAGACAGCAAAAGTCTGTGGACACTCTAAAAGCATATAACCAGCCAAGAGGAGAGATAAGAATATGCTACGGGATATATATCTGGATGGCAGCAGAAAAGAAGGAGAAGCAAAGAAAAAAGGAAAGAAAAAAAAAAAAGACAACCCCCTGTGCGGATGGGCATGGTCTGGCGTCAGGTCAGGTCTCGGGGGCTGCTCTCTCCGAGGCCCCGCCTTGGTGGTTGCGGGGAGAAGTATGGCACTGCCTCAAGGTTTTGCCGGAACCAAGCATTGCAACCGCCCTTCTGAGTCCAATCTCCCTGTGCCGTGGGCGAGCCAAACTGTATTCTCCAAGCTCCGCCTCACTTCCAAATCCCAGTCCGTGCAGTTCTTCACCGTCACCGGGGATGAGATGCGTTCCCGCTGGCGGCCGGCCTCCCGGCCCGTCTTGTGCCGCCCTTTTCGCGGAGCCGCCGCTGCCGCCGCAGCCGCTGCCGCTTTTCAAGGCTCCCGGTGCGGCTTGGAGTCGATGCCGCTGCCGCTGCGCCCAAGGAAGAACTCGCCGGCCAGATGGGACAGATTTCTCTCCCGGCGCTCGGCAGTTATATATGGGGAGACGGGCAAGTTTTTCCTCCCTTAGAGATGGTTCTAGGTGCGTTTTCCATCTCTCTTTCTCTTCCCCTGGTCTCTCTGGGGCAGAGCGCGCTCTCCCTGTGTTGGGCTCGGGGGCTCCTTCCCCTGTACCACCGGACCCGCCCGTCCCCTAATTTCCCAGATCACAGTCACTCACTCAGGCATCTTTGAGGTTGTCTTCTTTCTGGCATCTGTTTCTTCTTTCCCCCACTTGCAAATCCAAGTTTTATCCCTTCAGTCCTTCTCAGTTCTATTCATACGGGCATGCGCGGATTATAGAGCTCCCTGCTTCTCCGCCATCTTGTCCTCCGTCCTGTGTATTTATTTTAAAACCTAATAAAAATTTTCTCCTCTCAAGCATAGTTGCCATTGACTATGTTTATCTTTTAAATCTTCCCCCCAATCTGAGAAGTCTGAAATTTCCATTCATCATGCCTGAAAAGGTATGGGTAGCCTGAAAACTACCATCACATTTACTTTCCTCTTTTCTATTGCTTTGGGTTAGAGAGGGAGTTCTGGGTTTGTCAGCCCAAGTTCCACCTGGGACCACTCTGAACTCAGATAATAGATTTAATGAGCTTTAAATGGGTTGTTGACCTTCTTCCAACTCATTAATGCCTTTTGGCAGCTCTCCTCATTTCTCACTCCCTGTCAGGTTATTTCCAAAACACCTTCTTGTGGCACTTCACTGACAAAAGGATGTGTGTGCACCTCAAAAATTCAAAACACCCTTTTCAAAGGCTCATCTGACAAAAAAAAATCAAGGTTTGAAAGCATTTTATTGCATCCCTGCTTTTGTCTTAAGTAGGGTTGCTCCTATTCTGAAATGTACAATAGCTCTGAGAGCCTTGTAAGTCTGTCTAACACCTTAATTAATACATACTTCACTGTCTTTGGACCAGCAAACAATATTTCAGGTAAAGTTTTTAACAGAATTTAAATAAAGCAGTCCTAAAGCAATGTGCTATAAATTCAGATTAACAAGGATTGGGAGAGATTCTGACACACTGAACTTATTTTTCTCTTTTGAGTTATGATTCAGTGGAGAATATTTTAATGGCTCTCTAAACATCTGTAGGTAGATTTTAGAAGTCTAAACTGATGTTTGAATCTGCAAGGACAATGATTTCTGCTTTTTCCTAAGTATTCCAAATTACCCTGAGCTCTCTGAATGTACTCAGAGGCAGCTCCACGGTGAATAGTTTATTGCTCTCTAATTGCTATATTGGGGGGCGTTAAACTCTCAACTGTCCAGCCTGTAGGGACTTGAGGGCAATAATCTCATCTCCAAATAATCTGCTTCTCTTCTATCCCCCCAAATCCTTAGCACACAGTGGACAGTTAGAAAAGGTTTGTTGATTGATTTGAGGAAAACATGCTCCAAATCATAATGTGTTTGGTAGTTAAATGATGAAATGGAATTTTTTAAGTTGCTGTAAAGCAAACGAGTCTGGAGATGTCAGCATGCCTATTGAAATTAAATACACATAAGAGTTCTAGTCATTGTGGCCATATCCACAGGCAGAATTCATTGTTTCTTCTCCTGTGCTTCCACAGAATGTATTTAGCACTTTTTTGATCATGCCTTGTAATATAGTTCCACACAAATCTGTCATACCCATTTGACTATGAACTTGAAGATACAGATTTGCTTACTAATCTTTAATATCTCTAGGACCTAGCACAGAGCTGGCACAAAGGGAACAATCAATTAATATTTTTTGTAATGCATGTATGCATGTGTTATATATGATTCAGGATTAGGACTCTTCATCACTATTTCCATTAGATGGTAAGAATGCAAATGGTTTCCTAGGCTCCTTTTAGATGATACTACTGAGTTCCATGAAAATACTATAGAAATTGAAGTTAGCAAAATTAAAATAAAATAATTATTTCTAAATACAAGATGTAAATAAGTTTTTATGATTTGGATGTGAAGGTTCACTCTGTGGTGACTATGTAGAAGAGACATATTCTCCTTAATATCATAAATAAATAGTTATCATTTATTGTCTACTGTATGTCAGGCATTGTGGCAGGTGCTTTTGCACACATTAAGTATTTTGTTTAATTCTCAAAACCACCCTTCTAGATAACCGTCATTAGTACTATGTTTCAAATGATAAAACTGAAGCTCAAAGAGGTTAATTGATTTGTTCAAAATCACACAGAAAATTAGTTGCTTAGCTATCCATGGAAATTATCCTTAGTTATGAATTCATGCCATGTCAGTGTGATTCCAGAGCCTAACTTTGGGATTTGATGTTATCAATATTTGGCAAAATGAGCTAGTAAATGGCTAGCCTCAACTCTCTCAGTATATAGGTTCCAGTCCCATATCCAGAGATGAATGATACTTATGCAAATCACCTTGAATACCATTTCCTTCCAGTCTTATATAGGTGATCTCTGATTAGAAAGCTTATCTGGGAAGACCAGAGGGAAAAAGCTAGGCACAAAGGGCAACTTGAAGTGGGAGTTGTAGATGCAGTTAATGGGTTAGTGGAGATACTAATGAGATGGATCTACCAGTATTTACGGACTGATTGCACGTTTGTATATAAGACTCAGGTGAGTTATAAGAACAACTGATGCAACTTTTGAGCTGCCTCCTTTTAAGATACCTCTCCAAACACTGACTGCGACTCTGCAACATTGTTGTACCATATAGACCAAGTGGCAGCATTAGTTTAGGACAATCACCTGGCATGATGCAGCCCCAGACTACCTTTCCAACTTCATTTGGAGCCACTCTGGTTCTCTTCACTCTTCTCCAACCACCTGACCTCTTTTTAGGTCTTTGACTAGGTGAAGCACTTTCCTTCATCAGGGTCTTCAACCTGTTTTTAAGGCCGTCCTGGAAAGCTCTTTCTCCACATTTTCATTGGCCAAATCCAAGTCACCCTTTGAGTCTCAGCTTAAATTTCCTTCCATGAAAAGACCTTTCCTTAGGTACACACTGACCCAGTTTAGAATATATTCCTTTTACTATTCTTTCTTACTGAACCCTATTCTTTTATTTCATAACCTCTTACTATTAGTCTTCATATGTTTATTTTTGTGTTTGTTTAATGTCTTTTTTTTATTTTAATGTTTATCTATGTTTGAGAGACAGCATGAGCAGTGAGGGGCAGAGAGAGAGGGTGGGACAGAGGATATGAACCAGGCTCTGTGCTGACAGCATTGAGCCTGACATGGGGCTTGAACCCATGAACCATGAGATTACGACCTGGGCTGAAGTTGGACACTCATCCAACTCAGCCACCCAGGGTCCCCTGTTTAATGTCTACCTATAAACCTGAACTATAATCTCCACAAAGTCAGGGGCCATATTATTTTAATCAATTATATTCTTAACAGATGATAATATGATTTATTTATGACAGGTGCTCAATAAATGTTTGTTGAATAAATGAGTAAGTCACCATAACTTAGGGAAGGATCTTCATGTAGTGATCAGAGACAGTAGAATTTACTTAGATTCATTTAATCTACAGAGTGTCCAAGTGAAACTTGATCCTAGAACTGGACAAAACTGCTTCTCTGCAGATTACATCTGCAGTATCAGGCCCACATTTAAATTTTTGAAAAACTAATAATTAATCAAAATTTTGAAAAACTGAGGCATACCCAGCAAAAGGGTAGTAGAATGATGAGTGGGAGAGAAAATGAACATTTACCATGCTACTACTGTATCAATCACTATACTAAGTATGTATATATTAAAATTAAATGAGTTATCATGTGTAACACATGAAGAATGATGCTTAGCCAGTAACATTAAATAAGGATTACCTGTCAATTCTCATAAAATCTTTTGTCTTGGTAATCATTTCCCCCCATTTTATAGTTCACATATTAGTGAGTCAGTGTTTGAACCCAGAATTATATAATTCCAAAGAAAAGGGGACAGGTTTTAAGTCAAACTCATGAAAAACCAACAGATGTGGAAACTATGGGTTTTCAATCTTGAGAAGAGCCTTGGGGTGGAGGATGTCACAGGTGGTTGGGAATGGTAGCTGTATTTAAAATGTGAACAACTGTCATACAGAAAATGATTAAGCCTATTGAATATTACTGGAAGGAGTAAAAGCAGTAGTGATGGTTAGGGTTATAACCAACACAGAAAGTAACTTTTTAAAACTCAGCACCCTTCAACAATGAAAAAGCCTGATTTTGGAGGATGAATGTTCCTTGTCACTGGACACATTCAGAGAACGTCTAAATGGCCATTTGTCCCAGGTCTATAGAAAGGATAATTTCAATGAGAGAGAGGCTGGAAGAGATCACCTCAATGAACCCTATTTACTCTCAGATTATATAATCGAAAGACAACAAAAGTATAACAACACATTCCATTTACAATATCCAGAATGGAAATGTCAGAAGACAGAAAAATTCCTGCTGAGAAACACACTCCTGCTGTTCTAGTAGTGTCAGACAGCTGCTATGTATTTAGCTATGTATTTTTTCATAGGACATGATGCTTAGCTTAAGTGGTATTTTGAAAATCCTAGGCAGTCTCTATATTTCTATTATTATTTATATTATTATTATTATTAATTACTTGTAATCATCTTATCAATATGACATTATTTACTGTGTTATTACTGAATACATATTTAAAATATATTTAATTTCCTAAATGAATATCTTAAAACATTTGATTGTCATACCATTATCAAATTTTCTGTAATTATGATATCCTTAAAAAGGCAGAGGAACTGAAATGAGTCAAGTGGAATTTTTCAATCTGGAGAACTGTCAAAGAATACTTATTAGGAGCATTTAACATTGCTTGGTACTAATGACAGAGGAGTGGGTACAACCAAACTAAACAATCATTGCTCCCACCTCCCCCACATACACACATATTTAGGCCAGGGGGAATACTTAGATGCTTCTTTGGAGCACTGGGTGTAGTGAACGTAGTAAACTACACAGATGATAAAAATAATGGCTCCGTAAGTAGTGTCTGAGGACATGTATGAGGTAGTAGCTGTAGAGAACCAGAGAAAAAAGATTTTCTCCTCTATGGGGACATAATTGTAGACTAATATTCACACTTACAGTTATCTTAAGCCAAACACCCACAATCAGTAGTTGTGAAAAATTCTCAACTGCTTTAAAAAGATGTTTAAAAGAAAAAGTAGATATAGATTCTACACATGTCTATGTTAACTAGCATTTGTCTGTCTTGTAGAAAGTTTTAGAGTTTATGTTCGTCCATTCAATATTCACCAAATTCTTTCCTGAGTCCTTCAGATCTTTTTATTTCTTTTCTTTTTTTTTTTTTTTTGAAAGGATCACATGCAGAAAAGCATCCATTTTACCTTGGACTTGAGCCTTATTCTAAAGGAAGGCCTCACTGCTGAGAGGAGACATACTTGGTTAAAAACCAATGGGCTTACATGATGCTTTAAATTCACACTATTAAACATTACTTTGGCTTGAGGTTTTGAAGGTTTATTTATTAACTGAACAAATATTTGTCCTAATAAGGGACCTTCTGAGATAAATTTGTCCATTACTAAATCTTTAGACAAGCCTCATCCAAAATGTTTCAAAACAATTTAGAGTCATCAAAGCAATTATCTATGTCCTGGGGATACTGCATGTATTCATTAAATACCTGTTGAGATTAGATATATTTATGCCATGTTTAGAAACCTTTTCCCAGGGAGCTAAAAAACAGTGGCAGGAGAAGAGAAACTGCAGGTATACCTTTATGTTAACGTCATGTTGAGGGATTTTGGACCAAATCAAGTAAGTTTCTTTGCCTTTATGACATCTCCTGGTCTTTCCAAAATGGCTAACAGAAGAACCCTTAAGCCCACTAAGTGTATGAAATCCTCAGAGGTCAATGCCATGGGTTTGATTTCATGATGCTTGATGATGCTCATTCTGTTTCACGGCCACAAAAAATTTAGATTTAGAAGCAAAATCACATTTATATTTTTACTATTATTTAAATATGATAGCTTTAGAAAATGCTCCAACAGATACTTTCCCAATATCTTGTTGATTTTTAACAATAACCTTCAGCTTATTTCTGATAAAATTTATTTTTGAACTTCCCATCATTTTTATTTATTAAATGTTATTTATTTATTTATTTATTTATTTATTGAGAGAGAGAGAGAGAAAGAGAGAGAGAGAATCCCAAGCCCATTCCATCCTGTCAGTGCAGAACCCAATGCAGGGCTCAATCCCCGTAACTGTAACTGTGTGATGATGACCTGAACCAAAATTAAGAGTCAGAAGCTTAACTGACTGAGTCACCCAGGTGCCCCAGAAGTACCCATTATTTTTAATGCTATACTTTAAATTGGCTTGACATTTGGGGACAATTATATTCCCTTCTAGAGGAAATTTTTTCCCTTCTACTTAACCAAGGTCATAGGAGATTAAAGGTGGTGTAGTAGAATGGTTAAAAGTATGAGCTCTGAAATCAGATAGTGTTTGAAACCCAAGTCTGCCATTTACTAGCTGTAAGATTTACTTACAGCTTAATTTACTGAAGCATCTCTAAGCCTAGCCTTCATTGTTTGTAAAATGAGGATAATAGTAGGGTTTTTTAATGAAAATGAGATGAGCTAAGTCATATAAAGAGCTTTAACATTGGACCTGGACATGTTAGGTACTCCATTAATGACTGCTATTACTGTTTTTATTATAATGCAATGTATTTGGAGGCTAAAGTGCCATGAAGCCTCCTTCATTATTTACTAATTGTGTAACCTGTTCCAAATTACTTCACTTCTCTGAATCTCAGCTTCCTCATCTGTAACATCAGCATGATAGTAGTGCTTAACTTGATTTTTGTAAGGAGTAAACAATATGATGAATATAAATCACTTAGCACATAGTAGGATCTCTGTAATTATTAGCTTAAAGAAAACAACAGCAAAATAAAAAATCTCTTCATTTTAATGAAACCCTTTCCTAAATAGTCTGGTTCCTGATTTTAAGTCATCTGGTGGATTAAGTGTTGTATTTCTTTTTTTTTTAATTTTTAATGTTTATTTACTTTTGAGAGAGAGAGAGACAGAGTACAAGTTGGGGAGGGGCAGAGAGATAAGGAGACACAGAAACTGAAGCAGGCTCCAGGCTCCAAGCTGTCAGCACAGAGGCCCCATGCGGGGATCGAACTCACAGACCACAAGATCATGACCTGAGCCAAAGTCGGAAGCTTAACTGACTAAGCCACCCAGGCGCCCCATTAAGTGTTGTATTTATACAACAGTATGAAAACTATAAGATCAACAACTACTTTTCTCTATACCTGAGTGATACAGAGACCTAGGTTCCCATATCCTAGGGAGCTAATATCATTTAGTCCCATGCCATTATGGAGATGCCATCTAAATCTACATTTCCTCCCCAGATTTCTCCTCTGGGTTCCAAACTCATATATTTACCTATCTCCTTTAAATCTCCTCCTGGAGGATACGAGGCACTTTGAAATTAAGATGGCTTTAAAAATAAACCTTCATCGAGGAGCGCCTGGGTGGCTCATTCAGTTAAGCGTCCAACTCTTGGTTTAGGCTCAGGTCTAGATCTCATCCTCTGTGAGATTAAGCCCCATGTCCAGCATGAAGCCTGCTTAGGGTTCTCTCTATCCTCTCTCTGTGCCTCTCTCTCTCTCAAAATAAATAAATTAATTAAAAGAATTAAAAATAAACCTTCATCACACAGCTAACCAAAAATCTATGGCATATCCTTTATTCCATCGGTCCTCTTGTCAGAGTCTTGAAACTACATGCAAAGCATATCTTTAATATATCTATTTCTGTCTCACCTGCCACAATTCTCAGCCAAGCCTCCTTCATCTCTCACCTGGACAACTGCTAAAAGCATCTTAATTGGTCTGCCTTCTTCTATACTTGGCCTTCATATCTGGGAAGAGCATGAGGCACCCCTGTGCAGGTAGCACAGTCCCTGAATGGGTGAAAATCTGGAGGCCATCTGCTGGTACGCTTCCAGTAGTTGGGGCAACAAGTCCCTTGTTGAAGGGAAATGTGAACAATGCAATTCTATGTTCATCACAATAGATATCCTAATTGAAAGCCCTTTCCTGGTTGATTCCAGGAAATACATGGGTAACTCTTACATTCCCTTACCCTTCTAAAACATTTATATTTTAGAAAGTTTTATGTCTTATTTGAATTTTCTCAATGGGCATTTCTATCCTAATTTTTTACCTAAGGAAACTGTGGATCACATAGATTGTGACTCAAGGTCACACAAGTTTTAACTGTCCTTACTTTGACTCTAAACCCCAGCATTCTTTCTACTATGCTTCACTACTTCCCTAATCAGAGACTTTAGTTGAGCAGAAAACTCCACTTCCCACCATGCTTCTCAGCAGAGACCTCTGGTACCCTTTTTTTCTCTATTCTTTCTGCATAGGTGTGTGTGTGTGTGTGTGTGTGTGTGTGTGTGTGTGTGATTATTTTATATTACTAGAAGTGTAGGTAAAATTGACACATATATTAAGAAAAGGCAATCTCCAAAGTAATCTGGTTAATGCCTTCTTGGAGAGATGAGTCTAGTTAATAGTAATTTTCAATGATACCTATTTAAAAATCAGTTGTTCTTTATGAAAATTACCTAAAGATAATGCTCTAAATAGGTGCTTATCCATGGGGAAGTAGTTGGGATTTCATCTAATCCCTATAAAATAATCCATTAAAGAGAGCTTTAAAATGGCTTTCTATGCTAAGCACATGCTAAAGACAAGCTTCCATATTCACTAACCCTTTATTTGTTATTCACATACAGTAGGTAAAAATGGTAAGTAAGCTTCAAAGAACTTTCTCAGTGTCAAAGCCCAAAGCCTTGCCAGCTGATTTGAGAAGGTGGTCAAACCTTGTTAATTAGTCAGGCTGTCTGAAGAATTATGTGCAGTTGCAGGTAATAGCTCATTAGCAAGAAACAGCTATTGTTAATTATGACAAGGTCAAGAATGTAGAATCTTTCTGAATTTGAGAGGATATTAAAAATAAGGAAAATGTCTTAAAGCAGCATGAGACTCAAGATCAAATACAGGAAAGCATGTCTGAAAAAGGAAACTTGATGGTCTCCTAGGAATTATATGATGCTCTGGGCCCAAAGAATATAGTCCTCAGAATAGGGTAGCTGCTTCTTGCAGTGGTCAATGGCCACTCAGAGCCTTGCTCACTGCCCCCTATGATCCTTTTATTTCCAGAGGAATATCATCTTGACTGCTTCATTAAGAGCCAAAGTATGCTAGAGCCATTATTAGTTACAATCCTTTTGTGGAGTTAGCCATTCAGTGTGTGTACAGAAGTTTCTTGGCTACCTGCCTAAGATGGGGGAGGAAAAAAGAGAGGGGTTTTAAAAAGATGAAGACAAAGTCCCAAAGACACACATCTGCAAATAATAAAAGCTACCATTTAATAAATGTTTCCTGTTCCAGGAACTGTATCAAGTACTTTACATACATTATCTATTTTAAGCCTCACAATAGTCTTGGAAGGTAGATTATAAATTATCCCCATTTTATGTATGAGAAAACAGAAAAAGATAGGCTGGATCATTTGCCCAGGGTCACATAGTAAGTGGCAGTGTCCTGAGATCTAGGCGTAAGTAACTCCCAAATCGTGCTCTTAATAATTCTTAACATAATAATAAAAATAGTAATTATTATTCAGCAAGTATCCAATTATTATTTTGCTAATAATAATAACAATACTTATCAACATAACAACTTATTGGGTAGGACTACAAAATATGCATCTTAAAAAGTAAATTGATAAATTAGACTTGGTCAAAAGTAAACGTTTATAATTTTCAAAAGCTACTATTAAGAAAATGAAAAGGCAAGCCATAGGCTAGGATAAAATATTTGCAACACCTATATTGGACAAGGGACTGTTATTCAGTATATATAAGGAACTCCTTCAAATCAATAACAAAGAGGCAAACCACCCAATAAAAATGTGCAAAAGATTTGTACAGATATATCACACACAGGAAAATACAGGAATGACTAAGTGCAGAAAAAGAAGCTCATCATTAATCATCAGGTAAATATAAAGACCACAATGATATACCACTTCATATCTGTTATAATTATAGTCATATATAAAGAAACTGATAATATCAAACACTGGTAAGGAGGTAGAGCATTTGTAATTCTCCTCGACTGCTGGTGGAATTGTAAAATGGTACTGTTTTTAAAAACAATTTTATTATTTATTCTTATAAAGGTAAATATGTCTATCACATTACCTAGCAATTCCACTCTTCTGTATTTACCCAAAAGAAATAAAATAAATCCACAGAAAGAATTGCATGTGAAAGTCCATAGCAGTATAATTTACCATAGTCAAACGCCAGAAATAACTCAAATGCACATAAGCTCTTAAAGTGATAAATCTGTATTATATTGACATGATAATAATAATAAAAAAAAGATGCTGACACACACAAAAACGTGGATAGAGTTGAAAGACTTTATGTTAAGCAAAGGAAGACAAAACCAATGAGTATATTCAACATGATTCCATATATAGGAAGTTCTAGAATATGTAAAATGAATGGCTTAAAAAGAAAAAGAAAAAAATCAGTGGTTGCCTGGGGCAAGGATGGAGAAGGTGTTGGAGATGAACTACAAAGGGCACAAAGGAACTTTTGACAGAGGCAGAAACACTTTCTACCTTAATTGGAACATGGGAGTTTATATTTGTCAAATATCTTTAACCTGTGCACTTAAAAAGTGAATTTTCTTATACATAAATTATACATCAATGAAGAAAAAATTTTAATTATTATAAAGCAAAATGTCTTTAAAATACTCTGGCTGCTTTAAGAAAATGTCTATTCATGTCTTCTACCCATTTTTTAATTGGAGTAATCATTTTTGAGTGTTGAGTTTTATAAGCACTTTATATATTTTATTTTATTTTTATTTTTTATACTTTATTGTCAAGTTGGTTTCCATATAACACCCAGTGCTCATCTCCACAAGTGCCCTCCTCCATGACCATCACCCCCCTTCCCCTTTCCCCCTCCCCCTTCACCCCTCAGTTTGTTTTCAGTATTCAAGAGTCTCTCATGATTTGCCTCCCTCCCTCTCCCTAACTCTTTTTCCCCCCTTCCCCTCCCCGTGGTCCTCTGTTAGGTTTCTTCTGTTAGACCTATGACTGAAAACATATGGTGTCTGTCCTTCTCCACCTGACTTATTTCACTTAGCATGACACCCTCGAGGTCCATCCACTTTGCTAAAAATGGCCAGATTTCATTTTTTCTCTTTGCCATGTAGTATTCCAATGTATATATATAAACCACATCTTCTTGATCCATTCATCAGGTGAGGGACATTTAGGCTCTTTCCGTAAATTGTCTATTGTTGAAAGTGCTGCTATGAAAATTGGGGTACATGTGCCCCTATGCATCAGCACTCCTATATCCCTTGGGTAAATTCCTAGCAGTGCTATTGCTGGGTCATACGGGAGTTCTATTGTTAAATTTTTTAGGAACCCCCACACTGTTTTCCAGAGCGGCTGCACCAGATTACATTCCCACCAACAGTGTAGGAGGGTTCCTGCTTCTCCACATCCTCGCCACCATCTACGGTCTCCTGATTTGTTCATTTTAGCCACCTTGTCTGGCATGAGGTGATATCTCAGTGTGGTTTTGATTTGTATTTCCCTGATGATTAGTGACACTGAGCATCGTCTCATGTGTCTGTTGGCCATCTGGATGTCCTCTTTGGAGAAGTCTCTATTCATGTCTTCTGCCCATTTCTTCACTGAATTATTTGTTTTTCCGGTATGGATTTTGGTGAGTTCCTTGTAGATTTTGGATAGTAGCCCTTTATCCCATATGTCATTTGCAACTATCTTTTCACATTCCGTCGGTTACCTGTTAGTTTTGTTTATTGTTTCCTTTGCAGTGCAGAAGCTTTCTATCTTGATGAGGTCCCAATAGTTCATTTTTGCTCTTGATTCCCTTGCCTTTGGGGATGTGTCGAGTAGGAAATTGCTGCAGCTGAGGTCAAGGAGGCTGTTTCCTGCTTTCTCCTCTAGGGTTTTGATGGTTTCCTGTCTCATATTCAGGTCCTTCCTCAATTTTGAGTTTGATTTTGTGTTTGGTGTAAGAAAGTGGTCTAGTTTCATTCTTTTGCATGCTGTTGTCCAGTTCTATCAGCACCATCTGTTAAAGACGCTGTCTTTTTTCCACTGGATACTCTTTCCTGCTTGGTCAAAGATTAGTTGGCCATACATTTGTGGGTCCAATTCTGAGTTCTCTATTCTATTCCATTGGTCTATGTGTCTGTTTTTGTGCCAGTACCATACTGTCTTGGTGATGACAGCTTTGTATTAGAGGCTAATGTCTGGGATTGTGATGCCTCCCATTTTGGTCTTCTTCAATATTACTTTGGCTATTCAGGGTTTTCTGTGGTTCCATACAAATTTTAGGATAGTTTGTTGTAGCTTTGAGAAGAATTTTGATTGGGATTGCATTGAATGTGTAGATTGCTTTGGGTAATAATGACATTTTTAAAATGTTTATTCTTCCGATCTATGAGCATGGAAAGTTTTTCCATTTCTTTGTGTCTTCTTTAATTTCCTTCATAAGTTTTCTATAGTTTTCATAATACAGATCTTTTACATCTTTGGTTAGGTTTATTCCTAGTTATTTTATGGTTTTTTGTGCAATTGTGAATGGGATGGGTTTCTTGATTTCTCTTTCTGTTGCTTCATTATTGGTGTATCAAAATGCAACCGATTTATGTATGTTGATTCTGTACCCTGCAACTTTGCTGAATTCATGGATCAGTTCTAGTAGGCTTCTGGTTGAGTCTATCATGTTTTCCATGTCATCTGTTTCACTCATGTCATCTGCGAAAAGTGAAAGTTTGACTTCATCTTTGCCAATTCTGATGCCTTTTATTTCCTTTTGTTGTCTGATTGCTGATGCTAGGACCTCAAACACTAAGTTAAACAACAGTGGTGAAAGTGGACATCCCTGTCGTGTTCCTGGTCTCAGGGGGAAATCTCTCTGTTTTTCCCCATTGAGGATGATATTAGTTTGTGGGATTTTCATAAATGGCTTTGATGATGTTTAAGTATGTTCCTTCTATCCCGACTTTCTCGAGGGTTTTAATTAAGAAAGGATGCTGTATTTTGTCAAATGCTTTTTCTGCATCTATCGACAGGATCATATGGTTCTTATCTTTTCTTTTGTTAACATAATGTATGACATTGTTGGATTTGTGAATATTGAACCAGCCCTGTAACCCAGGAATGAATCCCACTTGATCATGATGGATAATTCTTTTTATATGCTGTTGAATTCGATTTGTTAGTATCTTGTTGAGGATTTTCACATCTGTATTCATTAAGGATATTGGCCTGTAGTTCTCTTTTTTTGCTGGGTCTTTGTCCAGTTTGGGAATCAAAGTGATGCTGGCTTTGTAAAATGAGTCCAGAAGGTTCCCTTCTATTTTTATTTTTTGGAATAGCTTTGGAAGAATAGGTATTAATTCTGCTTTAAATGTCTGGTAGAATTCCCCTGGGAAGCCATCTGGCCCAGGGCTCTTATTCGTTGGGAAATTTTTGATAACTGATTCGATTTCTTCACTGGTTATGAGTCTGTTCAGATTTTCTATCTCTTCCCATTTGAATTTTGGGAGTTCATGTGTGTTTAGGAATCTGTCCATTTCTTCTGAGTTGTCCAGTTTGTTGGCATATAATTTTTCAAAGTACTCCCTGATAATTACTTGTATTTCTGAGGGATTGTTTGTAATAGATCCATTTTCATTCGTGATTTTGTCTGTTTCGGTGTTCTCTCTTTTCTTTCTGAGGAGCCTGGCTAGAGGTTTATCAATTTTATTTTTTCAATAAACCAACTCTTGGTTTCATTGATCTGTTCAACTGTTACTTTTTGTATTCAATATTGTTTATTTCTGCCCTGATCTTTATTATTTCTCTTCTTCTGCTGGGTTTGGGTTAATCTTGCTGCTCCCTTTCTAGTTCCTTTAGGTGCTCTGTTAGATTTTGAATTTGTGCTTTTTCTAGTTTCTTGAAGTAGGCCTAGATTGCAATATAGTTTCCTCTTAGGTCTGTCTTTGGTGCATTCCAAAGAGTTTGGGTTGTTGTGTTTTCATTTTCATTTGTTTCCATATATTTTTAAATTTCTTCTCAAATTGGCTGATTGGCCCAATCGTTCTTTAGTATGGTGGTGTTTAACCCCCCATGTTTTTGGAGGTTTTCCAGACATTTTCCTGTGATTGATTTCAAGTTTCATAGCATTGTGATCTGAAAGTGTGCATGGTATGATCATAATTCTTTTATATTTATTGAGGGCTGCTTTGTGACCCAGTATGTGGTCTATCTTGGAGAATGTACGATGTGTACTCGAGAAGGAAGTGAATTCCATAGCCTCAGGATGTAGAGTTATAAATATATTTGTCAACTCCATCTGTTCCAATGTGTTGTTCAGGTCCATTGTTTCTTTAGTGATTTTCTGTCTGGTTGATTTATCCATTGCTGTAAGTGGAGTATTATAATCCCCTGCAATTAGCACATTCTTATCAATAAGATTGTTTCTGTTTATGATTGTTTTATGTACTTGCGTCCTTCCGAATTTGGTTCGTAGATGTTTATAATTGTTAGCTATTCATGACCGAGAGACCCTGTAATTATTATATAATGCCCTTCTTCATCTCGTTACTGCCTTTACTTTAAAGTCCAGTTTGTCCGATATAAGTATGGCTACTCCAGCTTCCTTTTGACTTCTAATCGCATGATAGATATTTTTCCATCCCCTTACCTTCAATCTGAAGGTGACTTCAGGTCTAAAATGAGTCTCTTGTAGGCAGCAAATAGACGGATTTTGGTTTTTTAGCCATTCTGCTACCTTGTGTCATTTGATTGGAGCACTTAGTCCATTTACATTCAGTGTTATTATTGAAAAGTATGGGTTTAGAATCCTTGTGTTCTCTGTAGGGTTCATGCTAGTAGTGGTGTCTCTGGTACCTTGTGTTCCTTGCAACATTTCCCTCATAGAGTCCCTCTTAGGATTTCTTGTAGGGCTGGTTTAGCGGTGATGAATTCTTTCAATTTTTGTCTATTTGGGAAAACCTTTATGTCTCCTACTATTCTGAATGACACTCTGGATAGAGGATTCTTGGCTGCATATTTTTTCTGTTCATCACATTGAAGGTTTCCTGCCATTCCTTTCTGGCCTGTCAAGTTTTAGTAGATAGGTCTGTAACTACTCTGGTAGATTTCCCTTTGTATGTTAGGGTTCTTTAATCCCTAGATGCTTTCAGAATTCTCTCTTTATTCTTATATTTTGCCAGTTTCACTGTGATATGTCGTGCAGAATATCGATTCAAGTTATGTCTGAGGGGAGTTCTCTGTGCCTCTTGGATTTCAGTGTTTGTTTCCTTCCTCAGATTGGGGAAGTTCTCGGGTATAATTTGTTCAAGTACCCTTTCAGCACCTTTCTCTCCTACTTCTCTTCAGGAATTCCTATGATAGGTATATTGTTCTGTTTGATTGTATCACTCAGTTCTCAAATTCTCCTTTCGTTCTCCTGGATCAATTTATCTCTCTTTTCCTTGGCTTCCTCTTTTTCTATAATTGTGTCTTCTAATTCACCTATTGTCCTCTCTGCCTCTTCAGTTCATGCAGTGGCCGCCTCCATTTTATTATACACCTCATTTATAGCATTTTTTTAATGCATCAGAACTATTTTTTAGGTCCATGATCTTTGTAGCAATAGCTTCTCTGATGTCTTCCATGCCTTTTTCAAGCCCAGCGATTAATATTATGACTATTTTTCTAAATTGTTGGTCAGCTATGTTGCTTATATCTGTTTTGACCAAGTCTGTAGCTGTTATCTTCCTGGAATTTCTTTAGAGGAGAGTTCTTCCGTTTCATCATTTTTGCTAGCTTTCTGTCTCTCGTCAGTTTTAAAAGCTTATTATGCACTCTGCACCTATGAGTATTGCTATAGTAAGGGAGGCTCATTGACTGTCCAAGGCCTGTCCATTCATGAAGTGTTCTTTTGATTTTTTTGATTTTTTAAAATAGTTTATTGTCAAGTTAGTTTCCATATAACATCCAGTGCTCTTCCCCACAAGTGCCCTCCTCTATGTCCATCACCCCCCTTCCCCTTTCTCCTCCCCTTTCAGCATCAATTTCTTTTCAGTATTCAAGAGTCTCTAATGATTTGCCTCCCTCCCCCTCCCTAACTCTTTTCCCCCCTTTCCCTCCCCATGGTCCTCTGTTAAGTTTCTCCTGTTAGACGTATGAGTGAAAACATATGGTATCTGTCTTTCTCTGCCTGACTTATTTCACTTAGCCTGACACCCTAGAGATCCATCCACGTTGCTAAGAATGGCCAGATTTCATTCTTTCTCATTGCCATGTAGTATTCCATTGTATATATAAACCACATCTTCTTGAATGATTTGAACTGATAAAGATTTTAAATTTAGTAAGAACAATTTTTATAGATGTTAAAAAAAATTCAGAAGACCTACATGAAAACAGTGCTATGGATTTGTATTGCATATGGTGGAAGAGAGAAGACGCATGTAGGTCTTGAAACAAGGAAGTCACAGGAAGTGGGTTTTTCATTGTATAGAATATGTATCTCTGGGGGAGGGTCTATGTACACTTGCTTTTTGCTTATAAACATATAAACCTAAATGTGGATCTTCCTTGGGAAAAAAAAAGGAAGTGTTATTTTAATAGTGTCCCTCGGTCTCTCTTCTTGTGCCTTTGTTTATTTCCCTACTCGTAGTGATATTTGGGACTCTCCACCGTGTGTACTTTGGGTTATTTCTTGAGGTAGCCCTATGAGGTTGTCTTCTTACTGGACTGTGTCTCTTTTCCTCCCAGACTCTTGAGGTTCAGTGTCTTTTGGCTTCAGTCCTTCTTTGTTTAAGAGATGGGGGCAGGCAAGAAGTATGGAGCTCCCTACTTCTCTGCCATCTTGCTTCTCCCTGAATAGATATTTTTTAAAAGACATTCAGTTGGCCAACAGACATATGAAAAGATGCTCAGCATCACTCATCATCAGGCAAATGCAAATCAAAACTACAATCAGATACCATCTCCCACCTGTCAAAGTGGCTAAATCAACAAAAACATCAGGTGTTGGTGGGGATGCAGAGAAAGGGGAAAACTTTTATATTTTTGTTAGGAATGCAAACTGGTGCAGCCACTCCGCAAAACAGTAAAAGTTAAAACTTTAAACCCAAAAAGTTAAAAATAGAACTACTCTATGTTCCAGTAATTGGATTATTAGGTATTTATCCAAAGAATACAAAAATAATAATTCAAAGGGATACATGCATCCCAATGTTCATAGCAGCATTATCTAGGATAGCCAAATTATGGAAACAGCCCAAATGTCCGTCAATAGATAAATGGATAAAACAGAGTTGGTATACATACAAAATGAAATATTACTCATCCATAAAAAGTATGAAATGTTGGCATTTGCAATAACATGGATGGAACTAGAGTATTATGCTAAGTGGAATAAGCCAGTCAGATAATCATAAATACCATATGATTTCACTCTTATGTGGAATTTAAGAAACACAACAAATTATCAATGGGAAAAAATGGAGGCAAACCAAGAAACAGATTCTTTTACTATAGAGAAAATACTGATGATGGTTACCAGAGGGATGGTGGGTGGGGGGAAGAGTTAAATAAGTGATGGGGAATAAGGAGTGAGTTTAGCACAAGGTGTTGTATGTAAGTGTAGAATAACTATATTGTACACTTGAAACTAATATTACACTGTATGTTAACTAACTGGAATTTACACAAAAACTTAAAAATATACCCTGATTGAGAGAAAATTTTGTTTAATAAAATAAGCCAACAAAATAAGTCACTGTTGTTAAGATGGTGTCCAAGAATCAGTCTTTTATACTAATAACCGAATCCAACCCTACAGGTAGGAAAATACCTGTCATATTAAAATGGATATGGGGGCGCCTGGGTGGCTCAGTTGGTTAATTGGCCAACTTCGGCTCAGGTCATGATCTTGCGGTTCGTGAGTTTGAGCCCCACGTCGGGCGGGCTCTGTGCTGACAGCTCAGAGCCTGGAGCCTGCTTCAGATTCTGTGTTTCCTTCTCTTTCTGCCCTTTCCTGGCTCATGCTCTGTCTCTCTGTCTCTCAAAAATAAATTAACATTAAAAAAATTTAAAAAATGGATATGAATAGCACCCATTCTTGTCTGTACTCCCATGAATTGTGGCTTCATTTTTCCCACTCAAAGCTGCTATCAAAAGCAGCCACAGGCAGGCAGAAATTTCTCCTGTAGGCTGTTCCATAAGATATATAATGTCTCCCTTAGTGTCTATCTTATTCCATAAAGAACTCATAGGTCCCCTGGAAATTGGGAGATATCAGTGTCACTCTGAGCATGGATCCCAAGGCATTCCATATTAAGTTTCCTCCTGGCCCTTTGATGTAGTCCTATATCAAAGAACATATGCAAAGGGCCCTGGTATTACATTAGGCCAACAACCTCGATTATCCATACACAGTGTTATTTCTTTTATTTTGTACCCAGAGCCTGGGTATTGGATTTCTGACTGTCTCTGTTCATGCTGAACCCTCAAACTCTCTGAGAGGGTGCTCTTAGGAGTTTAAACTTGGAGTTTATTAATCTCTCCTAGTGATATCTGAACCCAGGCCCCAAAGTTCTCTTTGTTTCTCCCATTAAGTATCAAAGCACAGTGACAAATATCTTATCACTTTCAAAAATTGAGGTACAAGTTAAACTTCAATTATGGTTCTAATTTCAAGGTCAGGGTCTTTAGAGAATAAAAGAAACCCTGGGTAAAGGCATAATCAGAGTTCAGTGGGATTGATCAATAGAACAGCATTGTACACTATCCTTTTGACTTGCAAAGGCAACTAGAAGTTCCATTATTCCATGGAGTATGATGTGAAAGAGCTGGGAAAATATTGTCTGAAAAGTAAAGAAACACAGGAAAAATATTTTATTTCTGTACTGTACTTTTTCACATTAATGATTGTTCCCATGATTTACATTTAGTGGCACTTTGCCAGCAAAACTTTTAGAAGTTGAAGGAAAAGTAACATATTGCTTAAAAATAAAAATCCTTATGTTTCCAGAATTTTCAAACATTCTATATTTAGTCATGTCCTTGAGAGTTGGGTTATTCTAGCTTAAGTGAGTAAACCTACTATTCAGGTAGCCACCATCACATGGTGGTAAAGATATGGACTATCAAACTGATTCTTTCTCCTCGTTTCTCTCCACACGTGAATCACTAAGATAAGTCACAGGTAACCATATCTCATTATCTTTTTTTGTCCACATATATTCTCTAATAAAGATAACTGTGGATCTGATGGCTAGATGACATGAATCTATCAAAAGAAAAATTATAAGCAAAATACTTGAAGGAAAAAGAATACCTATCACAATAAAATAGACTGTTATCAATCCTTATTAGCTTAATCAGATCATACTATACTCCCAATCTAATTAGAACTCATTTAGAGCCTTTCCAGCTTTGAAAAGTTGCCTTAGGTCTTGGCCTGAGCACAAGTGCAGTTTGCTTCCTGCCTGATCTCTTGGCTCTGATTGAGGTTGTGGGCATCAAGGCTTGGCATGAAGCTGTACTGAAACCTCTTAATCACTTGCTAACTATATTACTCTCTGCTAAGACCTAATCTATTCCTGACTCACAAGCTGTTCTCACTTTAGTAAGAACTGGTATTCTTCCTGGACAGAGGATGGAGAGAGGACACCACCCTACTCAGGTTCCATGTGCTTAAAAAAAGGAAAAGCTAAAACTGTACAAAGACAGCAATATATACAATGATTGTTCTTAGATCAAGAAAAATGCTTTTTGGGGAACACTTTATGATTACCCCTAACTTTCATTTGCTCTCCCTCTCTCTGGCATTTAAAAGAATTATTGTGGCAAAGTACATAGAACATAAAATTTAGCAATTTAAAAAATATTTATTTATTTTTGAGAGAGAGAGAGAGAGAAGTAGTAGGAGGGGGACAAGGAATATGAAGCAGGTTCTGCTCTGAGAGCAGAGAGCCCAATGTGGTCGAACTCATAAGCCATGAGATCATGACCTTAACCAAAGTCAGACACTTAACTGACCAAGCCACCCAGGTGCCTCTGAAATACACCATTTTAACTCTTTTAAGTGTATAATTCAGTGGGATTAATTACATTCATCATGTTCTGCAACTTTATCATCATCATCCATTTCCAGAACTTTTCATCTTAAACTGTATCTCTTTTAAAGAATAATAATATAAATATTGATCTCCTTGCTTAAAAACCTCCTAATTTCTGCTCAAGTTATTTGCTGTGTACAATTAACTCGTTTTTAAAGAGAGTTGTTCATGAGGCTCCCTACACCCCCTTTTTTTTCTTTATGGAACATTTTACATATTTTGAACATATAGAGCCAAACCAGTTTGAAGCCACTACTGAAAATAGCAGTTAACTGCCATATAGACTGTGGCACAAAGGTTGTGATATTTTTTCAAGATTCAAAGGATGAGGTTTCAGACAGATCATAGAGAGGAGTTGAATTTCTCCCTACTGAACTCTACCTTTATTTCAGGAAGTTGCCAGTGTGTAATTTATCGTGAATCATCAGGCTAGAATAGTAGGCATGGCACTTTTAATTTCCTTAAACATAGACATTTTAAGAAAAAAACTAGTATAGTCCACATTATATACTCACTAATATTATCTTAAAAAATATTTTTAATATAATAAAATAGTTATAATTGGTAAATCAAGTTGCCATATGATTTCACATAGAGCAAATGGGAAAAAATATAGAAGACCATGAAAGTTTTCTTACTTTTGCTTTGGTTATCCTCCTTCTATCGACAGGTTGTTGCAGTAATTTTAAAAAGAATTCTGGCCTCTTCTATCTTAGATTAATCAGTTATAAAACAATTACATTTCGAGGTTGAAGTGTCCCATTAACACTTTCTTGCTCTGTACTAAAAGTCAGAAATATTTAAGTCAGAAACATGAGTTCTCTAGCTTTTTGCTTTCTCCCTGCTAAAATAACTCATTTCTGCTTGGCCTTTAAACCGAAGTTCTTCTTTATTTGCTCACTTGCTGTTTCCTTCATTCTCAGTTTTCAAACTGTTTTTTAAACTGGAGGCATGTATGTCCTTAGTTGTTTTAATAATTCTCTCAGGACTGCTTTCTTTTGGTAAATGAAAAATCTTTATTTGACATTTTAAAGTCTGATAACTTAAAGGAACCATATTTTACCATTTAATACAAAGACAACCTTGGCTTAAGTTAAATTACATGGGTAAATATCCGTACCCAATATATTGGATTTATTTACTTTATAATTTACCTTATTATGAAAAGGATATAGGACCAAAATAATACAAATATAAATTTAGTAAACAATAATAAGTTTATCATCCTGAATCCATGGGTCATAGTGTTTTCCTTAAATTAGCCATATCCTATCATTTCTTCACAGCTTAACAGTCCCTTATGAGGCTTTATCTGACTCATCCAGTTTGCAAAGGTCTCTTTCCCAGGATTCCTACAGCAGTTACACAGGCTCTTTTCCCTTTAAACCATCCTCACACTTCTGCCAAAGACAGGTGATCATATTATTCCCCTACTCAAAAGCCTCTAATAAGTCTACTCTGCCTTGAGGATAACTGCAAAAATTTTAAGGGTAATTAAAATCCTTTATAACCTGGCTCTGATCTTCTCTTGCCTCAAAACCACCCTGGTCTATAAGTACTATCCTTTTGTAATACCACACAAACTGAGAGTCTTTATACATGCCAAACAATTTCATACCTTTGTGTATTGACACGTGTTTCTTCTAACTGGAATAGCATGTTTCCTTTTTATTGCCCTTTAAATGCCCATGAATCTTTTAACAGGTGGTCAAGAGTAACTATGAAAACTTCTCTCTCATAGGCCAGATTACCATATTATAAAGTTTTCATAATTAAAAGAGTATGGTACTGGTATATGGATGGAAAAATATATGAATGAAACATAACAGAGGTCCCAAATGGGCTCATATATACCTACAGAATTTAGTGTATGTTAAAGGAAGCATTTCAAAATAAATAATGCTGGAACAATTGGTTATTTGTTTGGAAAGACAAAATAAAAAAATATCTATATGACACACCATTAAATAAAGCCACATTGATTTTTAATGAACCATAAATACCATTAGATAAAGCAGAATTCAACATAAGAGACTTTGTGGGGTTTTTTAAAGTAGAGAAGTAATCTTTAAAAAAAGTAAACAAAATGCTTTAATAAAATAATTGCTAAATTTAACTTCACCAAATTAAAATTCTCTATGACAAAATATTCTAAACACGTTCAAACAAAAATCAGTAGTCTTAGTATAATTATTTGAATTATTTACAATATATAAGATGAATATTCATATCCAGAATACATAAAGAATTCCCAAGATTCAATGAGAAAGGAACAAATTCCCCAACAGAAATGTAGGGAAAAGATGTAAAAATGTCACAGAATAAAAAATACAAGTGTTCAATAAACATATGAAAAGATGCTCATTCTCAAAAAGTAAATATGGAAATTCATACTTATCAATAATTGCTTTAAATGTAAATAGACTAAATGCTCCAATCAAAAGACGTAGGTGGCCAAATGAATGAAAAAAAATGACCCATGTATGTGCTGCCTACAAGAGACTTCACATCTAAATACATACACAGACTGCAAGTTAAGAGATGGAAAAAGACATTGCATGCAAATGGAAATGCAAAGAAAGGTAAAGTAGCAATACTTACATCAGACAAAGCAGACTTTAGGACAAAGACTGACAAAAGACAAAGAAGCGCATTACATGATGATAAAAGGATCAATCCAAGAAGAGAAGATAATATTTGTAAATATCTATGCACCCAACATAGAAGCACCTTAATACATAAAACAAATATTAACAGACAAAAAAGGAGAAATGGACAGTAATACAATAATAGTATTTTATTTTATTATTTTTTAAAGTTTATTAATTTATTTTTGATAGAGAGAGAGAGTGTGTGTGTGCCCAGGGGAGAGGCAGAGAGAGAGGAAGAGAAAAGAATCCCACACAGGATCTGCACTGTCAGCTCAGAGCTCAATACGAGGCTAGAACTCACCAACTGTGAGATGACCTATGCTGAAACCAAGAGTCAGACCCTTAACTGACTGAGCTAATCAGGTGCCCCAACAGTACAGTATTTTAATACCCCACTTACATGAATGGATAGATCACCCAGACAGAAAATCAATAAGGAAACACTGGCTATAAATGACACATTAAGCTAGATGGACTTAATAGATGTGTACGGAATATTTTATCCCCAAACTGCAGAATACACATTCTTTTCAAGTGTATATGAAACATTCTCCAGGATAGATCACATGTTAGGAAACAAAACAAATCTGTATAAATCTAGAAGATTGAAATCGTATCAAGTATCTTTTCTGACCACAGAAGTATGAAACTAGAAACCAATTACAAGAAGAAGAAAAAAAACCAAAACCACAAACACATGGAAACTAAATAACATGTTACTAAACAACCAACAGGTCAATGAAGAAATTAAAGAGGAAATTTAAAAATACCTTGAGACAACAAAAATGCAAACACAAATTTCCAAAACCTTTGGGATACAGAAAAGTTAGTTCTAAGAGCAAAGTTCAAGAAACAAGGAAAATCCTAAATAAACAATCTAACTCTACAACTAAAGGAACTAGAAAAAGCAGAAAAAATGAAGTTCAAAGTTAGTAGAAGGATGGAAATAATAAAGATCAGAGTGAAAATAAATGAAATAGAGACTAAAAAGACAATAGATAAGATTAATAAAACTAAAATCTGTTTTTTGAAAGAATAAGCAAAATAAAAAACCTCTAGCCAGACTCATCACGAAAAATGAAGAAGTCCCAACTAAATAAAATTAGAAATGAAAGACAAGGTATAACTGGCACCACAGAAATACAAAGGATCATAAGAGCCTACTATTAAGTAATGAAATTGAACTAGTAAAAACCTTTCAAAATGCAAAACTCTAGGATCAGACAGCTTCACAGGTAAATTCTCTCAAAGATTTAAAAGTGAGTTTGTACCTATCTTTCTTAAGTTATCACAAAAACTTGAAGAGAAATGAATACTTTTACACTAATTTTACAAGGCCAATATTACCCTGATACTAAAACCAGACAGAAACACCACAAAAGATAAAAGAAAGAAAATTATAGGCCAATATCCCTAATGAACATAGATGCAGTAATTCTCAACAAAATATAATCCAACTGAAATTACAGTTTCTCCATAGTTCCAGAAAAAAACACATGTTTGTATAAGAATGTTCATCACTGTACGATTTTAACAGTGACTAACCGAAGATCCTAAATGAGTATCTATAGGAGGAATAAATGAATAAATAGTAGTATGTTTATACTATGGCACACAATGCAGTAATTTGCAAAGATGAGGTCCCAATAACACATAGTGTTGAATGAAGCAAAAACAAACTTGCAGATATTTTTGTACAGGAGAATGCCAATTTCATTTAAAAAACCTAGAAACAAAAATAATAATACATATTTTTATCAATGCATATCTATGTATCTAAGTGCTTAGAAAAAGTTCTAGTTTAAGGGGATGCTAACCTTACCTATAATATACTTATGTGCTACTTATATAATTGAGAATTACAGAGTAAAAAATATATTAGGTTTCTTTGTATTTAAACATTATTCACTATGAATTGTTGATTTTTTGCAAGCCTAAAAGGAAGTTTCTCACTCTTACAGTTTATAACAGATTATTCAAGGCAGGGACTATACAAAAAAAATGAATCTATGCCCATTATCTCATTTAGCTTCCCCAACAAGAAGGACCAGGATTAGGGAGAGGTGAGTGAGACCAAGTCATCCAAGTACAAGCCTGGATCCAGCCTTTATTTAAGAAAAAAAATATATATATACATATACACATACATATATATTATTCATTATGGATTTTTGCATTAATTTTTCTTTTTCAAGAGTTTGAATTAAATATTATTTATATTATTGATTACTATGTTTTTTATGTACCCCCTACATTTTGCATTCAAGGTGAGTGCCTATTCATCTCTCTGTAGTGCAAACTGTGTGTAACAATACTTTGAATCTAGTATTATTATATTCATTTTACAGGTGAGGAAGTTGGTCTAAGGAAATACAGCTAGTCAGCTGGTAAATATAGAGCCAGGATTCAAACTCAGGCCTAATTAGACTCAACACCCATGTTTACCCATTCAAAGTTTTTGAATAATTTTATTCTGTTTTATTCATTAGCTCAATGGACCTATGTTAATTCCCAATGACAATGTGCTTTATATATTTTCCATGTAGCTGTGTTTCACACCCAATTTGACAATTTAGTTTTAGTCTTGGCACAAAATTCATGGGAGCACTTTGTACTATGCATTGCTCACCATCTGTCAGAGAGATTTGGAAAAAAAGTCTTGTGCGAAATAGGATATGAATTATGTGGTACCAAAGTGATCAGACCCACACTCTTTAAGAGAAGAATCATAAACCTATGTAGACTTGAAGGCAGAAGTATTGGTTCTACCTTATTTTTATAAAAGCGTCCTTGAAAGGTAAATCATTGGTCATTCACTGTGAATTTTCATAACTATTTTGGGAAATAAACCAATGAACATGTATTTATTAAACACAACTCCTTTCTCAGTGGTTCTCAACCAGGGGCACTAGAACTGCCACTGGGGAATTTGGAAATGTGTAAGGATGTATTTTGGTTGTCCAAATGACAAGTTGAAAGGATTATTTAACATAGTCCCCAAAAAATGAGACATTATACCTCTAGTAATGGTGGGGAGAGGAGATTTGGGGAGTCAGGAAAGACTTCATAGAGGAAGTTTTATTGCATATAAGTCTTTGGCATATTTGGATATGGAGAGAAAGGCATTCTAGGCAGAGGAAAGAACTTGAGCAATTTACAAAAACAGTTCACATGTATTGATTATTCATAATGTGCCAGAAACTCTTCTAAGTGTTTTATAGTTTTAACTCACTTATTCCTCATAGTAATTCTATGACATTAGGTTAAGATCATAGAGAACTCTCATTGTCAGGCCAAAAAGTTTGGGAAATGCCACTTACTATATTTCCATATTGCATAGCCTTAATAATATGCTCATTAGCACATTAAGTATTCAGAAAAATTCCAGTGGTAAAATGCCTGTTTAATATTGTTTAACACAGACTCTTACAAACTTTTTTGGTGGAAAAATATTTTTATAATCAAACTTTTGTCTACATTAGTGTTCCAACTGAACATGTTCTAGGAAATTTTGTAGATAATGGGGAATTAAGTTGGTTGCAGGGGAAATGGAGAGGTAGATATAAATCTAAAACATAATTTGAAGTTTTTAGTCATCAAAGAATGACTTTCCCTTTACAAAATCATAAAATGTTCTGTGTTATTGATATGGTGATATAATGACAACAAAGTAACATAATGTGTTCAAGATTTGTTCAATTAAATCATATCTAATGAATTAATCTATCTCAGCATGATTTTTTTACTTCATATTCTATATTTCATCTATTGGAGTTAAATAAAATGTATAGTTTATACCGTATTTAAAAAGAAGAATAATAAAACAATTTGTCCTACAAGATGTGAAAATGAACTAAAAAAGGTAAAATAAACAAAATAGTGTTGTATTAGTATAAAAAGTATAAGTGGATAAGAACAGATAACCCAGATACTTACCAAAGTACATTTAAGATTTGGTTTATGTTAAATGTGGCATAATAAATCAGTAAGATATGGCCTTAAAAGTTATTTTATTAATGGTTATATAAAGTTACAGCATTTAAATACATAGAATTTGAAAGTTAGGGTCTAACTCTACACATTATACTGAAATAAATTCCAAATGGCTTAGAAATGCTAAATGAAAAAAAGGAACACATAGAAAACTAAAATATAAAATAGGTGACTATCCAATTATGGTAAAAGGTATAACTTTATGAGTATAAAATTAATAGGAAAACATAAAGGAAAGGTTTAAATATGTTATGCTCTCATTAAAACTATCAACTGTAAAAAAATCCCATTAAAATAGAAAACAAACAAATAATGAGGGCCAACAAAAGCAAAAGTTGGTTTATCGAATAGTCTAATGAACTTTGCAGAGTTTTGGAACGATTAATCAAGAAAAAAGAAAAGGCACAAATAAGATTTTTTATAAATAAGAAAGGAGATCTAGTTATAGATAAAGTAGATGTTAAAAAATTTAAAAAATATCATAAAGCTTAAGTCAATAAATTTGAAAACTTTGGTAAAATGGAAAAATGTATAGAGAAATAGATCTTCATAAAATTGATTCAAAAAGAAATACAGGACTACCACAGTTGTTCATGATTGAATAACAGAGCCAGATTTAACTTCTTCCCTTAAATAAAGAGGCACCTGGGTGGCTCAGTCGGTTGAGCATCCGACTTTGGCTTAGGTCATGATCTCACGGTTTATGGGTTTGACCCCTGTGTTGGGCTCTATGCTGACCACTAGCTCAGAGCCTGGAGCTTGCTTCCGATTCTATGTCTTTTTCTCTCTCTGCCCCTCCCCTGTTCACACTCTGTCTCTCTCTGTCTCTCAAAAATAAATAATTGTAAAAAAAATTTAAAAAAAAATAAGCAGATGACTGGACAAAATATATGAAATGATAGTTTTCAGACATTGGACAAGAGATAGAATAGGGCAGTGATATCTGAGAGAAGGAACAAGAAGAGGTGAGCCTTATGATTGTCCCATCTTCCTGCTTGAGGAGGGTTTTTAGGTTGCAACATAGGTAAAGGGAATCCCAGCAGAGACCAGTAGTTAAGGAGATAGAATTTGGAGTTTGGAGAGGCCAGGGTATCTATAATTTGTGGTTTAAATAGTAGAGAGAACACAGCTGCACACATACAGAAAGAATTGTGGAAATCTTCAGAGGGATACTCTCAAGACTTTGGCTGAGCACTGGCCTGTACATGCATGGGGGATCCTTCTGAAGCCTGGAAAATAACTAACAACCACAGTAGGTAGAACAATCCTTGCAGCATACACCAGGCTGGGTATAGTTTGTGTTCCCCCAACCAGAGTGGAAAGATCTACTCATATATCAGCTAGAGTCCCCAGAAGGTTACTGCTATAGTTATGGGGACAAATTAGTACTTGAAGACTAATTTAGAATACTAAAGGCTTCTCTGGACCTAAACTAACTTTTTAAGAACAATCCTCAAAAGGATAAAACTGATTCGAAGTTAACAACTGCATCCTGGAACAAAATCTAACAATATTTAAAGAAACACAGAAACTCCAATACTTAAAAACATAAAATTCCTGGGGCACCTGGGCAGATCAGTCAGTTGAATGTCCAACTTCAGCTCAGGTCAAGATCTTGCGGTCCGTGAGTTCGAGCCCCATGTCGGGCTCTGTGCTGACAGCTCAGAGCCTGGAGCCTGCTTTGGATTCTGTGTCTCCCTCTCTCTCTGCACCGCCCCCTGCTCACATTCTGTCTCTCTCTCTCTCTCTCTTATAAAAAATAAATAAACATTTAAAAAATTTTATTAAAAAACATAAAATTCCCAATGGTCAATATTAAAGGAAATAGAAAATGTGACCAAAACCAGAAGAAAAATCAATCAGTGGAAACATCAAAAAAACAAAGCAAATGAATTAACAAACAAAAACAGTGTAACTGTCTTATAAATATACTCAATATATTTAAGATCATAGAACATGAACATGATAGAGGAACAAAAGATACATAAAAAATACATGTAGAAATTTTAGAAATTAAAATTACAATATCTGAAAGTGAAATAAACTGATAAGATTAATAGTCTATTAAGCACTGCCAAAGAAAAATTGTTATTTAAAATAAAGCACACAGAAAAAAGCCTGGAAAAAAGTGAATAGATGGGTGTAATGATATAAATATGTTACAAATATTTAATTGGAGTGCCAGAAAAGAATAATAGAACAAAAAAACTGAAAAAAGAGACTAAAAGTTTTCCATATGTGATGAAACATATAATTATATTCAGAACATTAATGATCAAGAGACACTCAAAGGAAGCCAGGGGAAAAATACATGGTTTCTAAAAAATTATGCAAGCCAGAACATAATAGAACATAATACATATTTAAAAGGCTGACAAAAAGACTGTCAACCTAGAATTTTACAGTCAGCAAATGGTAAATATTTGGGTAAATGTATAGAACTTTCTTTTCTCCTATTTAATTGATTTTAGAGATAACTGACTTTATAAAGCAGAAAAAACCCAACAACATATTATGGTGTTCATAAAATACCTAGAAGTAAAATGTATGACAACACTGACTTAAAGGTCAATAAGAGGAAATGGTAGATAACAGTTGTAAGGTTCTTACAATATATGTAAAGTGGTATTATTTAAGTCTCCAGTAAGTCAAACAATTCTATTGGAAGCCATAAAGCAACCATTTTAAACAAAAGACAATGGTAGAAATGAAATGGAATTAAAGGTATATTCACATCTGGGGTGCCTGGGTAGTTAATTTGGGTAAGCTTCTGACCCTTGATCTCAGCTCAGGTCATGATCTCAAGGTTTTTGAGTTTGAGCCATGAATCAGGCTGTGCGCTGACAGCTCAGAGCCTGCTTGGGATTCTGTCTTTCCCTCTATCTGCCCCTCCTCCATTCGATCTCTCTCTGTCTCAAAATAAATAAACTTAAAAAAAATACTCAAATCTAAAGAAGGCCAAAAAGGAGCAACCCCGGAACAACAACAACGAAAAAAAAAAAAAAACTCAAAGAAGAAACAAACAGTAAAATGGTAGACTTAAATACAACCATAATCACATTAGTGTAAGTAAACTAAATGTGTCTGTTGAAAGGTGTAGATTGTCAAACTTGATTTAAAAAAGCAAGACACAACTTTGTGCTGTACTCAAGAAACTTTCTTTAAATGAAAAGAATGAAAAGAAACAGCTTAAAAGTAAAATGATGGAAAAAGATATACCATAAAACACTAACTAAAAAAAGCTGTAATAGCTAAATCAATATCATACAAACTAAATGTCAGAACAAGTCATATTATCAGAGGTAAAGGAGGACACTTCGGGATGATAAAAATCACCAATTTATCAAGACAAGAACAAAACAAACCTAAACCTGTGTTCACCAAATAATAGAGCTATAAAACACACAAAAATAGAACTAAAAGAATAAAGATATAAATTCACCGTTAGAGTTAAAGACTTCACACTCATCTCTCAAGTAATTGCTAGAACAAGTAGATGGAAAATCAGAAATGACTTACAAAACCTGGACAACATAGCCAACTAACTTGTCTTAACTGATATTTATAGAACCCTCCATTCAACAGCATCAGCTTCTTTACAAGAGCACAAAGAACATCCAACAAAATGAACCATTATTTGGAAATTTAATAACACACTTCTTATAAGCTGAATGTTTATGTCTTCCCCCTCAATTAATGTGAAGTCTTAACTCCCAATGTGATGATATTTTGAGATGGTACCTTCAAAAGGTAATTAGATTTAGATAAGGTCATGAGGGTGAGGCCACATAATGGGATTAGTGTACTGATAAAAGGAAGAGAGACCTAAACTTTCTGTCTCTATTGCTCTCTCTGTCTCTGTTTCTCTCTGTTTGCCAAGTTAGAACACAGGGAGAAGGTAACCATCTTCAAGTCAAAGATCTCACCAGGAACCAACTCACCCTGGAGTTTTTCAGCCTTTAGAAACCTGAGAAATGTCTGTTGTTTAAGCCACCCAGACTATGGTATTTTGTTATAGTAGCCTGAGCTAAGTCACTTCTAAATAATTCATAAGCCAAAGAAAATATCAAAAGAAAAAGTAGAAAATATTTTAACTTGAATAAAAATGAAAAACACATATTAAAATTTTGTGATGCAGCAAAATAGCAATTAGAGGAAGATTTATACATTAAATGTTTATATTAGTAAAGAAGAAAGTTTCTAAATCAATGATTTAAGCTTCTACCTTGAGAAACTTATGAAAGGAGAAACTAAAGCCAAAATAAGTACAAGGAATTAAAGAATGAAGGAAAGATATAAATGAAATAGAAATAGAGAAAATAAATTTTAAAAAGGCAATTATATTTTTCTTTTCTTTGAAAAGATTGATATAACTCATAAAACTCTAGATAAATTGATCAGAAAAAAAGAATGAATACACAAATTAGTTTTATCAAGTATGAAAGACAAGACATTACTAATATCCATCAGGCATTAAACATGATAAGAGAATATTATAAACAACTTCATGCTACTAAATGTAACAACTTAGATGAAATAGTAAAATCCCTTGAAAGATGAAAACTAACAAAGCTTTCTCTGAAGAAATAAATAACCTGGGTGTTCCTACATCAATTACAGAAATTCAATTTTTAGATAAAACTTTCCCACAAAGAAAATTTCAGACTCAGTCCCACTGATTAATCTTTTCTAATACCTAATGAACAAAAAACATCTAAGGAACAAAAAACACTAATTATGTACAAATACTTCCAGAAAACAGAGGAGAAGGGAGAACTTCCCAACTCACTTTATGAGGTTTATATCACTGAATTCCAAAATATAAGAAATTAAACGTACACACCCAAATGGCTTATGATCAAAGACATAGATTTTTGACAAAATTTAATAAATTGAATCAAGAAATTTATTAAAATGATTACACCTCACTCACCAAGTAGGATTTAATACATGCAGTGTTATTGTAACATTGTGAAAATCAACAAATAATTCTCTATATAAACAGATCAAAATAGAAAAAAATTTACAATTGTCAACAAATGCACAAAAGCTTTTGACAAAATGTTAATATCCTCATGGTAAAAATACCTTATCAAACTAGAGAATTTCTTCATCCTGATAACTGACATCTATGAAAAATCTACTGTTAATATTAAACTTAACAGTAATAAATTGAAGGCTTTATCCCTAAGAAATGATATTTACAATAGCATTGAATTATGACATAATTAAAGATACTTTGAACAAAATATGCATTAGTTTGTATACTGAACACTGCAAAACATGGTTGAAAGAAACTGAAGAATATCTAAATAAATAGAGAAATACACCATGTTCTTGGAATGAAAGACTTAATACTATTAATATGTAAATAGTCCCCAAATTGTTCTATAGATTAAATGAAATCCCAGTCAACTTTCTAGTAGGTTTTTCTTATTGTAGAAATTGAAAAATTGGTTCTAGAATTCGTAAGAAATGTAAATGACTTAGAAGAGCGAAAACAATTTGGTAAGATAACGAATCTGGAATACTTAAACTTCGAGATTTTAAGATATACTATTAAGCATAGTAATCAAGACAGCATGGTATTCATGTGAAGACAGATATGTAGATCAATGGAAGAAAATGGTTTCTAGAAGTAGAACCAGATATGCATGGTCAGTTGATTTCTGTAACACGCGTCAAGATAATTCAGGAGGGAAAAGAAAATCTTTTCAACAAATTGTTCTGGGACAATTGGATACATAAGTGGGGAAATAATTAACCTCAAACCTTTCTTGGCACCATATGCAAAAGTTACCTCAAACTGGATCTTACAGCTAAATATAATAACTAAATTTATACAACTTCTGGAAGAAAACAAGTAACTATGGATAGGACAAATATATCTTAAATGGGACACACACACACAAAAAAAACCATAGACTAAAACATTGTTTAAAAATGGGTCATCTGAATCAAAATTTAAACTTTTGTTCCTTATAGTATACTATGAAGGAAATGAAAGGCTAATCCCAGACTAAAAGAGATTTGTAAAACATCTGATACGGAGCTTGGGCCTCAAATATATAAAAAACTCTTACAACTCAATAAGAAGGCAAGTTACCTGGTTTTTTAAAATGGGCAAAATATTTGAACACTTACCTTACCAAAGATGATATATGAATGGCAAATAAGCACATAAAAATATTCAGCATCATTATTCATTAAGATGAATTATTTTATTAAAAAAATTTTAATGTTTATATAATTTTGAGAGAGACTGAGTGTGAGTTGGGGAGAGGCAGAGAGAGAGGGAGACAAAGAATTCATAGCAGGTTCCAGGTTCTGAGCTGTCAGCAAAGAGCCCGATATGGGGCCTAAACTCACCAACTGAGAGATCATGACCTGAGCTGAAGTTGGACGCTTAAATGACTGAGCCACCCAGGCACCCCAAGATGCAAATTAATACCACACTAAGATATTACTTCACATGCAATAGGATGGCTAAAATAAAAAATGTTGAAAATACTATATGCTGGCAAGGATATGGAGTAATTGTAATCATACAATGCTTTAGAAAATGCAAGATAACACCACTTTAGAAAATAATTTGGTTTCTTTCAAATTGCACTTACTATATGACTCAGCAATTCTATTCAAGGGAAGTGACAATGTATGCCCTCACAAAGACTGCTTATAGCAGCTTTATTCATAATAACCCCAAACTAGAAAACAAAATCCAAATTCTCAGGAAATAGTGAACGGATAAATAATCTGTGATATATCCATGCAATAAAAAGAATAATTAGAACTACCAATACATATAATAACATGGATGATCTCAAAAGAATTAAGCTAAGTGAAAGATGCCAGGCAAAAATACCTATAGTGCTTACTCTCATTTTCATGAAATTCTAGAAAAGGCAAAAATATAAAGCTATAAAGCAGATCATTGGTTGTCTGGGGCTAGATAGAAAAGGGGAGATTGACTGTAAATGGGGACAAGGGAGTTTGGAGGGTTGATGGAAATATTCTACATCATGATTGTTGTGATGCTGAACATTACCAAAACTCATTAAACTGTATACTTAAAATGGGTGAATTTTATAGTGTGTAAATTATTCCTCAAAGAAGCTGGGGTGCAACAAATATGGCAGATGAAGGGTTATATCCTTGATATATACAGAAATAGTAGAAATCAATGACAAAATGATTAACGTCCACGTGAAAAATTGCCAAAGTGCATGAGCATGTAACTCAAGGAAAAAATACAAATAGCCTATAAACCCAGATCCTAATTTAAGTGAAAGTCACACTAACACTAGTGACTGAAATACTATTTTCCTACCTAAAATATGCACATGTAGGTGTGTTCTAGGCCTTGGATGGTATGGCAAGATGTACACTTATATATAGTGCAGGTGTGGTTGCAGATTTATACATTCTTTCAGGAAAGCAGTTTAACTGTTATCAGAAATAGGTATTTCCTTTGATATAATAATTCCCCATCTAGGACCATATCTCAAGGAAATAAGCAGAAATATACTTTAAAATTATTTACAATAATGTTCATTATTTTAGTGAAAAATTAGGCACAGCCCCAAAGTTCAATAAGAATGGAATGATTAAATAAATTATGGCATACCTAAGTGGTTTAAAAGATCATAAATCATAATCCAATTTGCTAGTGAAGAATGTTTAACTACATGAGGAGCGTTCATAATAAAATATTAAATAAAAGACTAAGAAACACACTCTTAATTATAGAGAATATACTGATGGTTACTGGGGGGAGGTGGATGGAGGGGTGGGTTAAATAAGCAATGAGGAGTAAGGAGTGCACTTGTGATGAGCACTGGGTGTTGTATGTAAGTAATGAATTACTAAATTCTACACCTGAAACTAATATTATTACACTGCATGTTAACTAACTGGAATTTAAATAAAAACCTAAAAAAAGAGGAATTGGAAAATTAAATATACAGTTAGATCTCAAGTTCATAATCTCTCTTTATTTATAATTATATATGAAAACTAGCCAGAAATACACTGAAATATTAACAATCATTATCTTCAAACAGTAGAATTATAGGTGACTATTTTTTCCTTTATCATTCCTATGCTTTCCAAGTTTTCTATAACGAATGCTTGTAATGTTTACAATCAGCAAATAAGCATTTGTCAACATTTTTTTACAGTACAGGAATAAATCAAAATTTTAATGTTACTTTTTGGCTATGGAAAGAGAAATTGCCTGAACATAGAAGTGCTGTTGTGAATCAAGGGGATTGCCCTGGGCCATTTGTTAGGGGAAATTGGGGATATATAATAGTGGTATCTATACAGTTATTCAGCTGGTGGACACAAGGGAAGTAAATGGCCTTTGACAGAGTATGCCAAAAAAATACATGAGGTTCATTTAACATTAGTTCTTAGATTTCTTCCTCACACCAGCACCAAGACTAAACAAGTCTGCTTATTTAAAAGTTTTTTTTCCAGAAAAAAAAAACAAATAAAAGTTGTTTTCTATTTTGTTTTATTTTAGCCTTATTTCACTGGATACATATACGGGAAATGGAGCAGGAAAGCACATAAGATGATTTGTTATCAATGTTCCATTTGAAAACCTTAATAATATCACAGATTTATCTACCAATATATCTATTGAGCATGGAGTGCAAAGATGGCTTTACCTGAACAATTTACTTGCAGCAAATAATTTGTAAAGCAATCTGTGCTACAATATTTCAGAGAGAGAGAGAGAGAGACTCTTAGTTATCAACATAATAGTCTGTGGGGATGCTACAACCATTCCATATCATTTATCTTGGGCTTAGGAAGGGTGTCCAACATTTTTATTTGTAGCATTTTTTAGCAAACTGTTGTTGTTCTGAGGCAATATGGACAACTGTACAATAACATACTGGTGTTGAAAAGAATCAGAATTGAGTATTGGCTCTCACATTCTTATGCTTTTGTGATCTTGAGAAAATTAATGTTCCACTTTAAGCCTTAGTTCCCTGTTATGTGGAGTATTAATTCCTATCGTACAGATTTTTTTTGTGATGTGTGATAATAAAAAACAATTAGCTTAGCATCTGGCTCATAGTAAAGTCTCAATGCTTATAACTAATAGTAATAGAATAAAGTAGTAACGGTAGAGTTGTTATTTTTGTTTTTAGCCTGCTATTTCAGTGATTATTAAATACAAATTTCTGTATGCCATGGTAGAGGCCAGTTTGCTAATGTTTCTCTGAAAAAAAAAGAGTAAATGTGTTTGGTTATCAGTTATCTTTTTTTTTTTTAAAGTTTAGCAAAAGCTGCTCAATATCACTCATTATCAGGGAAATACAAATCAAAACCACAATGAGATACGACTTCACACCTCTCAGAATGGCTAAAATTAACAACTCAAGAAACAACAGATGTTGGTGAGAATGTTGTTGGTGAGAATGTGAAGAAAGGGGAGCCCTTTTGCACTGTTGGTGGGAATGCAAACTGGTGCAGCTACTCTGGAAAACAGTATAGAGGTTCCTCAAAAAATTAAAAATAGAACTACCCTATGACCCAGCAATTATACTACTAGGAATTTATCCAAAGGATACAAGAGTGCTGATTCAAAAGGGCACATACACCCCAATATTCATAGCAGCACTATCAACAATAGCCAAATTATGGAAAGAGCCCAAACGTCCATCGATTGATGAATAGACAAAGAAGATGTGGTATATATATACAATGGAATACAACTTGGTGATGAAAAAAAATAAAATTTTGCCATTTGCAACAACGTTAATGGAAGTAGAATGTATTATGCTAAGCGAAATAAGTCAGAGAAAGACAGATAACATATGAATCACTCATATGTGAAATTTGAGAAACATAACAGATGCGCATAGGGGAAGGGAAGAAAAAATAAGAAAAACAGAGAGGGAGGCAAACCATAAGAGACTCTCAAATACAGAGAACAAACTGAGTGTTTCTGGAGGGGAAGTGGATGGGGGGATGGGTTAAATGGTTGATGGGTGTTAAGGAGGGCACTTTTGGGGATGAGCACTGGGTATCATATGTAAGAGATAAGTCACAGGATCCTACTCCTGAAGCCAAGAGTACACTGTATGTTAACTAAGTTGAATTTAAATAATAAAAAACAGTTTAAAATATTTTGAAAAGTTTTAGCCAGGGTTATACTTAAACTTGATTTCCTCATGTGAATTTATGTTAGGGGTTGAAAAATCACCATAGGGTTTGGATTTTTTTCTGAAAGTGAAACTAAAGCCATTATTATGACAAGACAGACATGAAAAGTTAGTTGGAAGGAAAAAAATTACTCTATTTTAGCATTCATATTCCCAAAGACCAAGTGTAAATGTAACTGTCCAGTAGAAATTTTTCCCCCAGTGGAAAGCTCACCCCACAAGATTTTCAAGCCAAGCAAAAGCCAGACACATTGGCAAATACTGGGAGGCTACTGCTAACATTATTCCTGAAGGGAGAGGGATGGACACTATAGTAGCTGAAATTTCTATCCAGTGGGATTCAATTCCTGAAGAAGAAGAAAGCCTCAATAAAAATTGTATCTCAATTATGGGACACCTGGGTGACTCAGTCAGTTAAGTATCTGACTCTTGATTTTGGCTCAGGTCATGATCTCACCATTGTGGGACTGAGCACCATATTAGGCTCTGTGCTGAGCATGAAGCCTGCTTGGGAATCTCTCTGTCTTTCCCTCTGCCTCTCTCCCCCTTTCACCTCTCTCTAAAATGAAAAAAATTAAATTAAAAAATGTATCTCAATTTCAAGGCTGCCCCCCAACATGGACTTTGAGAGCAACACAGACTCATTATTTTATTCATTTATTCAAGAAACGTTTATTGATCACACAGCACTAAGAAAGGTATTAAAGCAAGGGCCCATTTACACAGACTTTGGAAATCACTGATAGATTTTCAATGTCTCCTTTTAACTCTAGCGAAAGGAACAGTATGAATTTGTCTGCTAAGCATTAGGACTCGAGTTTGGTGTTTGTGTCCCTTGTAATTATATGTGGTGCACTTTCAAGGGATCAACAGCTTTGAAGGTATGTCACCCTGCACTGAACTCCAATAACACTTTAATCAGAATTGTCTTGGTTTTGTCTCCTTACTTTTGGTATTTGGAATTCTAGAAGGCTAAACTAAAACCGAAATATTTCAATTCCAGTGAAGCAGACTGTATTACTTCAGAAAGGTATTAGTTACTGTTATTTAAAGTAGCTTAAAGCATAATTAAAGGTACTTGTAGGAAAAATGTCAAACATAAATATTAAATTATCAAACCAAGCCCTGAAAGCATGACCCATGTCTTATACAATCCCTATGTTTGACATATTACTTAACCTTGAACATAGTAGATGACTCCTTCCTTGAAAAATATAGTTTATTTCAGAACCTATCTCCAGTGTGAGATAATAATATATATTTACTGGTCTATCAGCTTGTTTATGGAAGCTGGTCAAAAGTATTTATAGCCTTTCTGCTGGTATAGATGATTATAAAGTAAGCCTTGTACAAAGAAAGTGAAAATTTTCCTACAACTGAACACATCTTGAACTCTTCAAGGCTCACATAACTTTAAAGCAATGGATACCACATTTTTTTACTGTGTCTTATGTCCTACCACAGAATGGAAAAAGAGATTGGGGTTTGGTGGGAGGAGTGGAGGAGTGTGGTCAGTAGAGGGGGAAGTATTATATTCTGGCACTTTAAACTTCTTCAATATAGGGTTATGGCTGGGGTTGATAGGAGGATGGGTAAATGTTTTCTCATAGATTAGTGTAGTCTGGGAAATGTGCCCTCAAGTTTGGCTGAGGAGAGATATATCTAATATTTAAAAAAATCAATTAAATCAATCACAACAGTATGGATCTAGTGCCTACTGTATGGGAAAAAAAGGGAGGCAGAAAAGAGAGACTTTTTGATACAACTACAACCTAGTTAAGGTGACAAAACATACACAGATTGTGGTAAATCATCATTCGCTATGTTAATACTATCAGCATTTAGCATGAGAATAAACATGTGGCTTGAGAATTATTGGGAAGAAATTCTCTGGCTTAACCTTTTACAAAGGCTCAACCTTTTACAAATCACTCCATCAATCAATATTCAATGAGAATATCTCAGTAAGTTTTACAACACCCTTTTTTTTCTTGGCAAATATTTCTAGAAGTAACTTTCCACTAATGTCGCACAGACCCATCTAAAAAAGATGGTAGGAGTTTTCAGTCCTCAGCTTCATTACCAGTGAAATGATCTGCCCATAGTAGGCACTTCATTAAATTTTGTTGAATAAATGAATTGTTGGTAGTTGCCTTATCCAAAAGATTTAATCACATAGCTGGTTTACATTACTCACTGCAATACTCTCATTGCATCTACTACTTCTGGGGCATTTATGCAGTTTTCCCCAGCAAGTCTATTTAACATTGACATGAAAGTTAAGGTCATGTAGGTGCTGCATGTAAGTGTTCTGTCACACAACTATGTCTTAGTGCTCTAACTGAACATAAGTTCCTCAAAGTAAGTGACTGGGCTGAGCCTTCTGAATACCTCCAAGATTACTTCTACCAAAATCTATGTGTAGAGCATGAGCACATTATATACTGCTGACCTATTGACCTATTAGAATTTTGGCATATATATTCAGAAGGCTTAGTAATGGTAGACTGATTCTTCATCTACTTCTGTATCTTAAATTCTAATTCTGTGCCAATGTATCATTTGGTTAATGTCTATAAACATTAGGGGATGTTTTAATAAATTGTATCTATTAGCACATTGCATAGAATGCCTTTTCCGACCCCATATCCAACAATGTGTACTACTGCAGTCTCAAAATTGTACCATCTGGCACAGAAAAGAAAGAGCTCAGGTTTCTCCCAAGTGTACTTAACACTACTATTTTACTTCTCTAAACACAGCATTAACATAGAGCTGATTGCACAGTCAAGTACCATCACAGACAGCAAAGGTACCATTCAGCACTCCACACTCTCTCTTGCTATCTAGCCCCCCTCAGGACCTTCCAGTGATTCATACTTGATGGAAAAAGAAATTAAAACATGTTCCTCTTAGTTGATTCTACTAAAGAAAGACAGCTCTGAGTAAGTGAGTATCATTGAGCTATCACTCATTCTCAGATATGTGATTATTATCCGAAGTCTAAATGTCAATTCTTTTTGGATTAGCCTGGCTGACAATGACCTGAAAGACTATAAGATGGGATTGTTGTGTACAGACCTTGTTTAGCCTGGTAGCTTGAAGCTCCACTAGGCCTTTCCTGTATCCTTTCTCTCTTCTCTGCAGGCTCCTGCGCCTTAGCAAAATAAACACACTCAGGTCTTTCCCATCCTAAAGAAACACTACCTTAATTTAAGAATCTCTCTACCTGTTGCAATGTCCAGTCTTTTACAGAAAAATTACTTGAAATATTAGCTTATATTCACTGTTATCTTTTCCTTACTTCTCAGTCACTGCTTTCACTAAGTTTACCAGTGACCTCCATATATACAAACCCTACAAATAATCTTCTGCCATATTATTTTATTACTTGACATTTCAGGTATTTGACATCCTCTCTTAAAATTTCACTTTCTTTTGGCTTTCATGATATTCTTTTTTTCTCTTTACCCACTGGCAAATCCTTTTAATTGTCCTTCATGGTCTTCCCATTCATCTTCATGGGATTCCTCTGCAATTGTTTAAACATTGGTATTATCCCTGATGGTAATCCTTAGCCTTCTGTTGTTCTTACTCTTTAGTATTCTTTAGAATGATTTGATCCAAACCATGACCTAAATTTCTAGTTATATCAGAGAATTTCCAAGTCCAGATCTCAGAACTCTTAATTGTATTCTAGGCTCATGTTTCAACTTGTTTAAGTAATATTTCCACCTGGATATCTCACAAGCATATCATACTCAACATGTACAAAACCAAACCCATCTTGTTTTCCTGAAAATTTCCTCCTAGTTCAATGGTACCATGATGCATGCAGTTTTGTAAGTCAGAAATTTATAAGCCATCCCTTATTCTTCCCTTTTCCTGCTACTAGCATTCATTTACCCATTCACAAAATCATGGCATCTAACATTTGTAGCCTCAAATGTGATCCATTTTATTCAGATAAATGTACTTCTATCTGACTTACGAGAATTTTTGTTTCTAAAGTGGTGCCAAAGATAACTTCCCTCCCTCCCTAATTCCTACACATTCTCTTCTTTTTTCCTTTAATAGGTGATATCTGAAGTACACCTAAGATCAATAAGCCAAGGCAGTTTCAAAACGCATGGCATTGTGATCACTGCCATGTTCTCCTTCTCTACTTCTATTCACACCCTTTCCTTTTCATGTCAGATATCTTCCTTTTTGATGCAAAGCATGCATAGTGGAGGAAAAGAAAGAGGTTACCTGCTTAAAATTGGGAGGTAGAATTGCTGGGCTCATGAAATTCCTTCAAGCTCTCAATCTGTTATTATTCTATCATTACTACAATTAAAGATGGTAGGAAACAGACTCTAATTTTAGGAAACCTACCAAGCCAAAAATTCTTTGAGAGTCATCATAAAATATTTCTAATTTAGCTGTATACTAATAGTGCTGGCCCCAGAAGAGCAAGTGCTGTCCCCAGAAGAGCAATTTTTGACAAATAAAAAGCTATGCGTAAGACATACTGAAATGACAACACACTGATCATTCCTGTGGAAAAATGTATCTGTTAGTCAGGATAGACTAGGTTATGCCACAACAACAATCCAAATATTTATCTTAAAACAGAAAAAGGTTTATTTCTCATTTAGGTTTCATATGTAATATAGGTTGGTTCGGTAGAGGCTCTATCCATGGTAATCACTCAAGGAGGACCCATCTTGAAACATGCTTCCACAATCCCCAAAGAAAGATCATTGAAAGTCTGAAGCTGAGCACTGACAATTAAATGCTTACACCGAGAAATTGACACATGTCACTTCTGCTCATATTTAAATGGCCAAAGCAAGTCATATAGCCACACCTAAATTTCAACCTGGCAATAAAGTACAATCTTATTATATAGCTGTAAGCAGAGCTGGAATATTTGTGACAACTTTACTGACTACCACAGAGTAAAAGTCTGCAAATCATGAGACAAGAGTTCTAGATTTAGTTGTACTGTTAGATATGTGACCTATAGCATTTAAACTCAATGGTCTTCATAATGTTCCACACTAGTTTGTTGTGAGGATCAAAGAAGTAATAAAAGATGAAAAGTATAAACCATTATTCAAATGTAATTTTAATTATCCATACCTTTATGATGAATCCTTTTTATCTAAATATTGGGGCATAGATGTTTCTTAGGTAGACCGAGTGTAGAAATTCAGTTTGTGGGGATGTGGAACAGCAATCAAATAACAGCAAACATTTAGCAATAGATTACTATCCAAATAATTATATTTGAATATATACTTCCTTAAAATCATGTGATGTTTGACTTTGCATAAAAAAATGAAAATGCTGAAAGTATATATAGCTCTGGGGTGAGTGAAATACTCCAGAGATCAGAATCTGTGTTGAGAGAGAGCTAGATTCAATGTCAGTTGTTTCATACATTTAACAATGGTCACAACCACTCTCACATTCAAATAACTTCTTTTTAAAAATTTTTAAATGTTTATTGTTGGGAGACAGAGAGAGAGAAAGAGAGAGCAAGGAGGGGCAGAGGGAGAGGGAGACACAGAATCTGAAGCAGGATCCAGGCTCTGAGCTGTCAGCACAGAGCCCGACATGGGGCTCGAACCCACAAACTGTGAGATCATGACCTGAGCCAAAGTCGGACACTTACCTGACTGAGCCACCCATGAGCCCCATAACTTCTTTTTTAAAGACAGCATTCCATGCAATGAATAATGGAAAGTATTAATTCAATGAATTGCTGCAATTAAAAATTGGCTTTAATTGAAATTCACCCCATTGAAATTTCTCAGAATGTTACATATAGGGAAAGAGATAAAGAGTTTAACAAGGGAGTAGCCACAAATTTCCTTTTTGCTTCTCTGAAGGAGCCAAATAACTTGGTCTTTAAAATATGTCAAACTTCAAGGATGCCTAAGATGTTAACAGTTCATGTTAGTCACATACTGTGACAGAACAGCCTAACCGGGGTTTATGACATGATCCATTTTCTATCACCTGCACCAGGGGTACTTTGAGTTACCTCAAAAGGTGTCATAAGATTCTAATACGATGCTGAAATAAGGGTTTTTAGAAATCTCTTAAATGTTTATTTTTGAGACAGAGAGAGACAGAGCAAGTAGGGGAGGGGCAGAGAGAGAGAATCCGAAGCAGGCTCCAGGCTCTGAGCTGTCAGAATAGAGCCCGACGCAGGGCTGGAACCCATGAACCATGAGACCATGACCTGAGGTGGAGTCAGAGGCTTAACCGACTGAGCCACACAGGCGCTCCAAAATAACGGGGTTTTCAAATAGACAAAATCACGAATGAAAATGGATCTATCACAACCAACCCCTCAGAAATACAAACAATCATCAGATTACTATGAAAAATTATATGCAAACAAACTGGACAATCTAGAAGAAATGGACAAATTCCTAAACGCACATG
>CM053579.1:37335922-37355191 GCA_028646485.1 Cryptoprocta ferox | reverse complement strand
TATATGGAAACCAACTTGACAATAAACTATAAATTAAAATAAATAAATAAATAAATAAAATTTGTTCTTTTTTTAACGTTTATTTATTTATTTTTTATAGTTTATTGTCAAGTTGGTTTCCATATAACACCCAGTGCTCTTCCTCACAAGTGCCCTCCTCCATGACTATCACTCCCCTTCCCTTTTCCGCCTCCCCCTTCAGCCCTCAGTTTGTTTTCAGTATTCAAGAGTCTCTCATGATTTACCACCCTCCCTCTCCCTAACTCTTTTCCCCCCTTTCCCTCCCCATGGTCCTGTGTTAAGTTTCTCCTGTTAGACTTATGAGTGAAAACATATGGTATCTGTCCTTCTCTGCCTGACTTATTTCACTTAGCATGACACCCTCGAGGTCCATCCACATTGTCACGAATGGCCAAATTTCATTATTTTTCCTTGCCATGTAGTATTCCATTGTATACATAAACTACATCTTCTTGATCTATTCATCAGTTGATGGACATTTACGCTCTTTCCATGATTTGGCTATTGTCGAAAGGGCCGAGATGTACATTGGGGTACATGTGCCCCTATGCATTAGCACTTCTGTATCCTTTGGGTAAATCCCTAGCGGTGCTGTTGCTGGGTCATAGGGTAGTTCTATTGTTAATTTTTTTAGTTTGAATAAATTGAGTATTTTTTTAAAAAGCAAAAGAATTTTTCTGTTAAGTTTAAATTGGGTGAAGTATTCTTTGTACACTAATTGGTTTATTTTCAAATTTATAGGTTAATTTTTGGATATCTGGCAAATCGTTTTCTGAAAAATTTACATTAAGAAAAAATAGCCTTCACTCCTTAAGAAGCAGTTTTAACCAAAGTTTCCTGGTAGACATTCCTAGACTGGGGCAGAGCTTAGTGAATAGGTGATTTTTATCTATTGTGTGGAAAAGATCTCTCAGTCAATTTGTGCTTACTTAGAGAGGAAATAAACCATTGTGGGCTTTTTGCAAAGATAGGGAAAAGGATAATTATAGGAAAATATTGGCCCAGAGAATGAGTGACTGCATATTTTAGGAGCTTCTTTGTGATTAGTTAACAGGGACCTAGAAGCAGAGAACCATCTATATCAGGCCACAGAAACTACCTCAACAGGATCATGTTGGCAAGCAACCATGAGAAAACTCCAACTAGACACTGGCTAAAGGAGAAAGTTGATAAAAGAAAATTTAACTCCACAGCTACTAATGACAGAGTCAGCTAAACCAACGTCTATGGCTTTTTAAAAGTTACATATTTTCCTAATAGTATATAAAAAAAGCTCCAATTTCATCAAGATGATTAATAATCTCTGTGTGTTCAAATAATGAAACCAGATAACATTTATCTCTAGTATTTATGTTTATTTTTTAAATTACTCTAGGTAATTTATATGGGGAGGTAACTGTGGAGTTTACATTTCAAGTATAAAAAATTCATTATATTGCTCTCAAAATCTTGCACACTTGTAACACCCCCAAATATATGGTTTATATTACATAACCCAAGGTACCACTCTCACTTGGGGCAGGACTTGGAAATCTTATGCTTAGTGCCTAAGGGAAAATAAACTAACTCAATAGAACAGACCTTGGGAATTCAACTCTGTAAGGTTTTATATGTCTTTTTTCAATCTTGAAAAGCTTTTATTTTCAACACTGAGTGCCACAACTGGGATCCTTAGTCTGAGGCCACAATCATCTTGAATCCAAATTCCAAAGTTGATAAAATGTATCTGCTGTATCTTTTTATCGCCCCTCTTAGGAACACAGCACCTGGGGTTGCACCACATACCAGGGCTAGTTCGTATTTACCTAACCTGTGCCCTATTGCCTCTGGGCCCTGAACACCATCAGATGTCCTATTCCAAAGTAATCCTGAAGTTCCTCCACAGGATAGTTTGAATTGCATAATGTGCCCTTTTATCAACAATATTTACATGGGGGGGGGCATCTAATGCACTGCATGTTGATTACAGCTAATAATGCTATATTATATACTTGAAAGTTGCTAAGAGAGTAGATTTTGAATATACTCACCACAAAAAAGAAATGATTGTTGTGTGACTTGATGTAGGTATTAGTTAATGTTATGGTGGTAATTAGTTTGCAATATATGTGTATCAGATCAACATGTCATCTACCTTAAACTTACACAATGTTATATTTCAATTGTATCTCAGCTGGAAAAAGAGAGTATTTACATTTTATCTAAGAATTCTAGAAAAACAATGCCCTTTGAGGGTAAGGAAACTTTTTTTAGATTCCTTTGCCTGCTTTAAAATTTTTCTTATTGTTGCTGGTTTAAGCAATTTAATTATGTGTCTTAGTATAGTATTCTCTGTGTTTATTCTATATAAGAGTCACTGACCTTCTCAAATTTGTGTTTGATATCTTTAATCTAATTTGTAAGATTTCCAGCTAATATTTCTTTCTATAGTTTTTCTGCCCTTCCACTTAATGGACAATTATACATATATTAGATTGTGTGATATTATTTCATATGTCACTGATGATATGTTTAATTTCTTAGCTTTTTTTCTCAATATCCTTAAGTTGTGGTAGTTTCTATGGTTTAATCTGTAAATTTATTGTTCTTTGCTTATGTAATGTTAAATCTTCTATTAAGCCCATCAAGTGAATTTTTCATTTTTTCAGGTCTTATACTTACTTCTTTTTGGCATTTTATATTTCTATCTTCATTATGTTCATCTTTTTCTTTAAATCCTCTGTCATATTCACAATAACTGTTTTAAAGTCTTTGTATGGGGGTGCCTGGTTGGTGCAGTCAGTTAAGCATCCAACTCTTGGTTTTGGCTCAGGTCATGATCTTTCAGTTTAGTGAGTTCAAGCCCCACGTTGGGCTCTGTGCTGGCAGTGTGGGGTCTGTTTGGGATTCTCTCTCTCCCTCTCTCTCAGCCCCACCCCCACTCGTGCTATCTTTGTCTCTCTCAAAATAATTAAATAAACTTTAAAAAAATAAAGTCTTTGTATGATGATTATATTGTCTCTATCATTTCTGGATCTATTTATATTGGCTGATTTTTCCTAGTTAGGTATGACATTTAACTACTAAGGCTAGACCCCCCTGCATTCTCTTACGCCTTAGACATTCAATGAGATTTCTACACTTTGGATGCTCAGAATCCAAACATTTCATATCCCTGTGTGAGTTTTGGGAATGGTTTTGCTTTACAGTTCTTTGGTAGCTATTCTTTGATTAGCCTTGTATTTTTATCCTATGCATGTGCAGCTTAATATTATGACAAAGATTGAAGAGAACCCCATGCAGATCTGTAGAGTTATTTCTCTGACTAGTGCCATTTTCTTTAGCACTCTGTTTTGCAAATCCCAGTCACTGCACTTTTCTCGAACCTCAATCTCTATCTCTTCAACACAGCAAGGCTACCATGCTCTACTTGGGTTCTTCTTTCCTTCCCTGCAGTTTAAAAATTCTCCCAGGCATAAATCCAAGGTAACTGTCAGGGTTAACTTTCTTATTTCCCTTCTCTGAGGGATCAAAGTCCTGTGTTTGCTTTCTGTCCAATATTTGAAAACAGTTACTCTGTATCTTTTGCCCACTTTCCTAGTTATTTATAGTGAGAGAGTAAGTCAAGTACCAGTTATACTTTCATGGCTAGAAGCAGAAGTCCCAAGGAGCCCTTTTGATTGCTCTCAGTCATACTTCAGAGATGGCTTTCCTCTAATGGCTTAGCATGAAATCTGGTCCCTTAATAGTCCCAGTTTGATCAAAGGGTATTTTAGACAATAGTAGTGTCATGCAATATTTTGTTTTTATACATTCCTTTCCCTGCCCACCCCAACCCACACCATGCAATGATGTTACATTGAAGCTTTAACTTTAGAGAAAAGGTTTAAGATTAAAGCTTTAAATTACAGGTATATTCAGTTGTCTTCAATGGGTAACTAAACATTTATGACTTGTTCTTTTGTCTAAAAGATTGTTGGGAGTTCCAGATGGAGACCAAGACCTTTTTTCTCCTCTTTTAACCAGAAAGCCTCAGAATTTTGTGAACGTGAAATGTAGGTCTTATTTTATTCATCTCTCATTTGCATAATGTACCTTTAGTAGTCAGTGATCAGTAAAATCATTTGGACTTCAGAGGCCTTTGCAAAGAAGTGATCAAACAAGCCAAGGTTATGTTAGTCATTTAGTTTTTCTTTCTTTAAACCAGAGACATTATCTTCCATATACCCCACCCCAATTTAGGATTGTGCCTTACATAAAAGATCTAATGAAAGTAATGACTACTGCATTCACATTGTCAAATTCTGTTATGCCATAAGGGAACATTACCAGAAGTTTTGTATACTGCTTGTGTCCTTGGCCTATCAGAAATTGTTTGTTAGGCTTTTGCTGCATGCTGGTGATGCCTTTTTAAAAAAAGTAATTTTAAATAATTACTTATCCACAACTACTTGATAGTATCCTTATTTAGTGTGTTTTCCCCCATAGGGTAGCTGAGAACCATAAGGTATTTATTCAAGTTCATCTAGCAATCAAGAAATGGAATTAGAACAAAAACCTGATCTCTTGAGCCTTTAATCCAAGCTGCTCTTTTCTCTTGAGATTTTTTTTTAGAGATAGAGAGTGCAAACAGGGCATGGGTGAGGGGGAGGGTAGAGACCCGGAGAAAAAGACTCTGCGCTTAGCACGGAGCCAGATGTGGGACTCCATCGCACAACCTTGGGATCATGATTGGAGCTGAAAGTAAGAGTCTGACACTCAACCTACTGATCCACTTAGGCACCCTTTGACATTCTTGATAAAAATGACACAACCTGCCTGCCTCCAACACCATCATAGCATCCCTAACACCATCATACCACCCCCAATACCATCCAAGTTGCATATGAATTACTACATCTCCTTAAATCCCTTGTTTGCATAGTGATCTTTATTGATAAACACTAAGGTACACAAAATTTTTAATCTCATATGTTGTTTAAATTTGAGGACATATATGTCACTACCCTGGTGATTAGTATTTTCTAGTATAATACTAGAAAATTGGTATTTAGTTTTCATTTTATACACCACATGTTATAAATGTTTAATGGAAGATTTACTCAGCTCTTTTATAGACATCAAAATCACATTTGAAATAATTAATTTGCTAACAAAATATTATGGAAACAAATACAGAAAGTAAATTAGGTAACAATATCAAAACATGAAACAGCAAAACTCTCTTTACTACTAAATCTCTCTTTACTTTAGAGAACCAGAAAAATATACAGCAGAGTGGTCTGCTTCATATGACCTTTCTGCCATATTGCTACAAAATATAGGGCTATATAAAATTTCTTTTTGATCTCTTACATGGGAATATATTTGTTTATCATATGGTTGTCTGAAGTTGAAAGTCTTTTCATAGCAGTTTAGAAAAGCAAATCATATCATACTATGTGCTGTGGCTTAGAGAAGATTTAGAAAGCGGGCCTGCAGATGTTCTAACTTGGATCGTCTGTTAGCAGTCCTCATATTCCCTAGCAGTGCTGTTACTGGTGAGCTGTCATATTTCCAAAGAGATGAGAGACCATTGCTCCAAAGCCTATTAAATTAAATAAAGAGAGACACTGGAATAATACAATGTAATCCTAGCCAGCAATTTTTTTCCCGGAGATCTTAAAAGAAGTAATATTTTTGACACAAATATTACATTCTGCCAGATCCCAAAAATAAATACCAGGAATCTACATATTTTTGCGTAAATACAAATGTTAGTAGCTTTATAGGGAAAACTGTTTCTTTATGCTTATGTCTCTGTGAATTCAAAAATTATGTCTTTTGAGTACCATTAATTTGGGCAACAAATTATACTGTTCTTTTGCAGTTTTCATGCTATTCCCTTTTCCTGAAATAGAAAGGAGATTAATACAAAGGGCCCCCTTCCTAATTCCATTCTGGATCAGAATTCCAAATATTAACAATTTCCTATTTTCATGTTATTGAAACTTTTATGAGATGTATCTCAATCCTGAATGAAAGTTTGGAAGAGTAGCTCTTCCCTCCAACCCTGCAATAAAAAAAGATTCTAGTTGTCAATTCGTATCATTTTAAATAGTTTATGACACTGGAAAAATGTTATGTTATCATAGAAATTGCTGTGCACTCAATAAAACTTTGGATTTGCTAATAATCTGCACTGTCTTTATTTGTCTCACAAGTTAAAAAGAAAGCATGCATACCACTGTCTTTGGAATGTTTTATCTTTATTTAATATGTGTACTTATTAAAGGTATTTGCTCATTCAAACTGGTAAAGTAGTTCTGAATATTAAAGGAGTCACACCCCAAACACTTCTATCACCTATACTGAGAGACAGCATGGTGTGGTAGTTAAAAATATAGACTCTGGGATCAAAGCGCTTGGAGTCAAATCCTTATTCTACCACTTACTGATTTTGTAACCTTGGTCAAGTCTTGTCACTTCCTTTTTTTAAAGTTTTTATTTAAATTCCAGTTAATTAACGTACGGTTTCATATTAGTTTCAGTGTACCGTACAGTGATTCAACACCTCCTACATCACCCAGTGATCATCACAACTACACTCCATAATTCCCATACCTATTTAAACTTATCCCCCCACCCATCTCCCCTCTGGCAACCATCGGTTTGCTCTCTATGGTAAGAGTATGTTTCTTGGTTTGCTTCTCTCTCTCTCTCTCTCTCTCTCTCTCTCTCTCTCTTTCCCTATGCTCATTTGTTTTGTTTCTTAAATTCCACATACGAGTGAAATCATATGGTATTTATCTTTCTCTGACTGACTTATTTATTTATTTTGCTTAGTATTATACTCTCTAGCTCCATCCATCTCCTTGAAAATGGCAATATTTCACTCTTTTTATGGCTGAATAGTATTGCATTATATATATATATGAATTATATATATCTTTTGCCTCAGTTTCTTTTACTGTAAAATGGGGATATAGCAGTACATGCCTTGCAGAGTCGTGATAGCAAGTGAACATATACAAATTATTTAGTACGTTTGGCCCATGATAAGCACTACTTAGGTAGTAGCTTTAAATTAACTTTAAACAAAAAATGCATATCTCACCATCTTCCTTCTCTGCTACCTTCAATTCAGAATGTTGTCTAGGTAAAACAGCTTCCAGATTGGCCAAAAGGGTATGGTTCTTTCTACCCACTCCACTCTCACTTTTTTGCCCTCTTTATTCCTTAAAGCAAAGGCCAACTTGGTTAAATAATTATTATTTTTTTGTTCTGAATACTCTGCATATATTAACACTCAATAAGTATCTATCCATCTGAATAAAAAGGACAACCTCAATTTGGTTTCATAATGTCCAGGAAAGTGACTCAAGATTTTACTCAAACTTTATGCACTTTCAGAAATCTAAAGTAAAATTTTCCTTTCAAATCAAATAGGAAGTAATTAGCATTATCTTGCAGAAATGTTTTAATCATGGTCTTCTATGTACTGAACACATTTTACATGTGTAATGAGATTTGTGTATTAGTGACATCTGCTACTGCTTAATCGGCTCCTAAGAATAATAACAAAAAATTACAAAAAATGGATTTAGGAAGTCTATGTTTTAATTAAAGCTGTTTACCTCAAGTTTTGTTACATTTTTTTTCATTCTCTGGGTATAGGTTCCACTCTATATCTTGGTACAGTTCTTAATCCCTGCCCTGAGCAGACGTTTATCTTTGGTTCACAATTCCTCTTCTAAGCCTAAAGCCATTGACTCAAAGAGTCTTCTAATTTTTACTTATAACCCAACTTATCTTTATCATGTTGCTGAAACTGTTGAGTTTCTAGAGTTAAGAAGGAAAATATTTACCAAGATAATGATCAGTTAATTCAGATGGTTGGAATGTACTAATGAGATCAAACTGTGGGTTTGATTCTTATAAGGGCCAGTTAGCTTTATGCTTTTCCACCAGAATAGCTCTGACACAGATTTGTGCTCTTGACCAAAAGGGAGATCCATTTAAAGGTTATGGATTCTGCAGCAGAAAGCTATTTCCATTATTTGAACATAGAAGAAAAACAAAACTCAGATACACACCTGAAAATTTCTGAGTCAGTAGAGCCATCTTTGTATATGCAATGTGAATAACTCAGACCTCTCAAGCTAGTGGTTACAAATGAGGTCATATTAATTGTAATAATTCCCATATCACTACCTTATAATTTCCACTTTCATAATTCAGGATTCCTTGATTCTCTCCCCCAAAGTGTCACCCAGTTATGTAGGAAAACTCCCAGAGGTCTCTCACCTGTGCTTACAAATGGTATTTTCATATTCATCCACTTCAGGGAAAATGTCACTTTGATGTCATTGCTGCCATGCCTGTTGTGAGACCATGCTTTCTTGTTTAGGGTAATCTCTTCTTGTGTTCTCCAAGGTAACAAATCTTGTGAGAAGCCAAAATAACACTTAGGGTCTTTTCAGGCCTCACTGTATCATCTCCACTCTGGGTAAAATGAAGAGAGTATTATTCTGTCCCCGATTTAGCACTTTCATCTGGAAGCAGTATTGCTTGTGCCACTATCTTTCCCTTTTGCTATTGTAAAAATAGCTGCTTTGGTTTCTGTCTTAAGTCTTGCTCTCCATGGGGCTCAGATTCCAATCCTTGAGACTGGGTGGGGCACTAGACACCATCTTGGCCCTTCCATTCCCCTTTATTTCCTCAGTGGCCTGTGCAAAACATGGACAAAACCCTCCCTATTTCTTCATCCCTCAAGCAAATTAACTCTACTAGATTACCATAATCATCCTGACCTGACTGACTCTAGCAATGGACATAACAAGGCTCAAGCTAAGATCTCTATCACATGTTTAAAGAAGGAAACTTCCTTAAGAATCTGTATGAAGGCTATTGTTCCAAGTCAGGCCAGCTTAGGGTAATATATACTCTATGGTAGAATTTCAAGGGATCTGGGAAGATACTAATACTTATTTGTGGTCAATATATGCATCCCAGTCTTCCTTCAACTGTTGGATGGATACCTGAACTTTCATCCCAGAGATGTCTCTTTCCAGTTAACTTGTTTGGTCTTTACAAAAAATAGTTCCTGTAAGAGGCAACATGCCATACTCTACAGTTATCTACAGCTGAGTGGGAATGAAATGGAGCAAGTTTTGATAGGAAAAGAGCAGGAGAGAGTCAAACCCAGAAAGGAGAGATGGAGTATGGACTCCAGAGAGGAAAAAATGTGAAAGACAGTATGTGAGGATGAAGATAAACCTTACTGACTTCACAGTGCTTCCTGAAGACAATGCTTTTGATGAAGTACAGTGTCTGTTAATCAAATCTATGATGCTATATTCTCCATCCTACTCTGTGTAGGGAAACAGTTTCTCTTTTCCAAATGTCATTTTCATAACCTGTAAAAAAGAGGACAAAAATTTTTCCCTCTCATTTATGGACATTTTACTCATTTTTTCTTCTACCTCCTCTTATCTTATATTGCAATCACAAAACCAACAACAATGAAAGAAAGTAATGTAAAGATACCACCATAAACCTGTTCTCCATGAAAACAAGACAAGCTGAAATAAAAGGGAGTAATAGAGGGGCACCTGGGTGGCTCTGTCAGCTGAGCGTCTGACTCTTGATTTTGGCTCAGGTCATGATCTCAAGGCCCTGAGATGGAGCCTTGCAAGCATGAGCATGGAACCTGCTTAAAATTCCCAATTCCTCTCTCTCTCTCTCTCTCTCTCTCTCTCTCTCTCTCTCTCTCTCTCTCCTTTGCTCGCTCACTCAACTATAATATTTTTTTAAAGAGAGACTCCATAGGTAAGCTGCCTAGTTTTCATTAGCAGGTACTCCTTAGGTCCCCACAGCTTTATTTCCTTTCAGGCTTGACCTAAGTAGGCTGCTTTTTATTTGTATGGCTGATCTATTACATCATGGAATTTAGATTATCATAATTCACTTTGAGCCAAAGAATTCACTAACCCTAAATCAGGTCAGTCTTAAACCTTACAAAGAAAAATGTAGGGTTCTCCAGAAAAATGCCTGTAGTTGAATGTCTTACCTATAAAATGACCCACAGCATGGACCCTTAGAAAAGATTTGGGGTATTACAGTATTCAGAAGGAGGCCATACCCTCATACCATATGCTTACTGAGATATGGTTGCTAACTAGTAATGATGTGGCCAAGCAAATTTTGCTCACAGCTCACTTTCAGAAACCATTAAGATTTAGCTTCACCTTAGGAGTCAGATCTAAAGTGAAGAAGTTCTGGCAGAAATCTTCTTTGATCCATATTTTCTTTGAAATCCCTGGCCTATAACTGGTAGGTGGGTAAGAACAGGAGCTACCCAAGCAGCCATACATGCTGAGGGGCATGTAGCCTCTTAATAAGTCACAGCTAGTAGTTATCAAATCTAAATGGACTTGATATTCCCACCAGCACAGAGGAATCGATATTTATCAACAGGAAAAGGGATATTCATTACTGCCATTTGAAGGTTATACATATAAAGCATATATGAGTAATGTTAGAGCTCAGAGCTATTTCCTCTCATTATTTAGTGACTAGAGTACTTCTGGTTCATTTTGCCACAGCAAAACAGTCTGGCTTTTTCCTGTGCTAATGTCTCATCTCCAATCCTCTCTTGACCTTTGCTATATTACTTAAAAATAATAGTGCAATGCAGAAATAAGCAGAAGGGAAGCTTTAGGGACAATGCAGGGTTTCATATTAGAAGAGAGAAAAGATTCACAAATTCTAAATTGACAGTACCCAGTCAGGTGCAAAATGAACAGACGATCTCAAGGTTCAAGTAGAAAACAAGCTGACTGTGAGTAGCATTTTACTACTCCTATGGTTTATAAGTAGACATGGGCAATGGAGATGGCTGGAAGCACTTGGCTTGAAGCCCTCCTGCTCCCCACTACCATTATACATAGAGTTCCTCTCTCAATAACCTGTCCTATCTGCTTTGATGCTGTACTAGTAAAAAGGAAAAGATGGGATTTGAGATTCAGGGTTACTTTATTAAGGTGATAAACCACTCAAAAATCTTGGGACCTGGGAAGAAAATTTAAAGAAGCAGAATTATTTTTAAAATAGAGCCACATAATATGGGACATCTTAAGGAACTTAATTACAAGCCTCCTAGCCAGGCTGCCAGATAAGCAAGAGTTTATGTCTACACTAAAGAGAAAGAGTCATATGTTCTAGTCATCCAGAGGGCTTAGTTTAGCTTTCAGGATGCTTTTCCTAGAAAGAGGGTCAGTAGACAATAGGAAAGCTCCCACACTCATGTTGTGGCCTCTGTCATTGTGAAAGAGCTGAGATTCTCCCCTCATTGGAATGCTTTAGGTAGAATTCATTCATCCAGTCAATGAATATTTATTTTGTGTTTACTATGTTCCAAGCACTATTCTAGGTGTTGGGGACTACAGAAAATAAAAAGCTTGCTTTCATGGAGATAATATTCTAGTGGCAGAGGGAGCAAGATAAAAATAAGCAAATATACAAACAGATAAATATATATTTTGTCAGGTGGTGATAATTGTTAACAATAAAAATTAAGCAGGATAAAGTAAAAGAGAGTAAGAGTAATGTCTACAATTTTATTTTATTTTATTTTTAATGGCTACAATTTTAAATAGTGTAGTCAGGGAAGGCCTATATGAGAAGGTAATATTTTATTTTTAACAATGCACATTTATTGAACACCTATTATGTGACAGCCACTTGAATTAAGTCATTCCAACATCACCAAAATCCGGTGAGGCAGGACCATTATTTTTCCTGTTTTATGAATAGGGAAATTGGGCCTGAGAGAAGTTAAGTAACTTGCCCAAGGAAATAGATAGTAAGAGTCAGAACTAGGCTTTGAATTCAAGCAGTCTGGCACCAAATTCCATCTGTGGAATACTGTGGTACTTGGAATTTCAGATTCTGTGTAAAGGCAAAGAGATGTGCCCACTGTCTTTAACCCTGTGGGCACCAATGGGACTATGCAAAAAAATAGCAGAGTAAAGGAAGTACCTGACAGAGAGTACAGAAAGAGAAGGGAGAATAAGATGACTACTATTCATGTTTTTTTTTATCTCTAAGCTATTTTCTATATATAACTTCATTTATTTCTTTCAACAAAACTCTGAGATGGTCATAAGAATGTTTATTTTGCAGATGTATAGAATATTGAGGTACAACATGGCTAAGAAAACTGCCTAAGATCTCACAGCCACAAAGGATAAGATTATAAATTTGAGTCAGTGTATCACCAAGGTCTGTGCTGTTTCTAATATATCATGCTGTCTCCAGACAGGAAAAAAAAAGAAGTACAAGGACATGCAGTGAGAAAAACTTAGAGACAAAGGGAGAAAGAGATAGAGAGAGACAGCAAAATAACAACCTAATAGGTTTGGAGAGCCAGAGGACTAACAGTGGCTTAAGAAACATTCAATGGCATCTTCATCATCAACCTTTCCTCCCATATCATTAGGTGGATTCTTGAGAGTTTCTATGACTTAGGGGTCTGAAGAATTGGCATATCTAGTTTCTGACCAAGACCTGATGTTTTACATGTGAAATAGCCTTGAGCAGTGCATCGTTTTCTGTAACTGCTAACTGTCATTGAATCCAGTGCTCTAGGACAACAAGGCAAGTAAACTTAGCAAAGACATGAAGGGAAATTTAAGACCCATTGAGAATTTGAGGACTAAAATGTAGTTGTTTGATAACTATCTTTTTTTTTCTTGAGAAGAACATTTTAAAGCTGTCAGCTTTAATGAAATAACTTTAGATATGCCTGCCTGCCAACCTCTCCCTTTCTAATAGTACAGTAGTAATACTGTGGGGATGTCAGAATAATAGGCTAATGGGCAGTGTTAGCAAAGAAAGCCAAATGAAGCACTGCCTGTCTTGTGCTATAGCCTTTGTGTAGTGTGAAGAAGCCGGGATGTGATCAGATGACTTCTGGGATGTGGCCAACTGACCCATTCATTATTCTGGACAAGCAGCAAGGCTGCCTCTCACCCTATGCTTGTTTTGCTTTGTCTTGCCTTTCTCTCCCCTCCCCATCTCTCACCCTCCCAGTTATTTTTGATGAGTATTCAACAAAAAAAAACAAATAAAGCAACAAAAAGACTTGCCTGTTATATTTTTAACAATGCCTTAGGTGGCTTCTCCCAAAGGGAAGCTGAGAGAGACCCAGCTTGGGAAATTATCTAGCTCCATCATTTGTATTCTTAAGGTAACTCTTGTAAACCTCCATTTTTTAAGCTATAAATTGCGATTTCAGTGGCTATCACTTTCTCAAAACTTTCTAGGATACAGTGCACATCCATGAGAACTAGGTGTTTGTGAATTTGTTAGGTGTTGGAAAAATTGGCATTTTAAGAGAAAAATATAGTCTTTTTAAGAACACACCCAGGGTACCAGAGAAACCATTGAAATTTACCTTTGGCTCTGTAGAGCCAAGGATGTACTTACAACCCATTCTCTGCTGAAAATGAAATTAGAACTGGAAGTTGCATATCAATAAATTATGAATAAAGCTGATTTTGAGATTTTCACAAGTACATAAGTTTTGAGGGCCTAAAAACAGAAAAACTATTCTGTTATGTATTTTACCGTTTTGCTATAAGGGACTAAGGTGGACTACTTTTATGACATCTCCTCTTGCCAGTGGCCCATCTGTAAAATGGGTATGAGTGCAGTGTGCCATTTTAATCACAAATCTTCCAGGCCAATGTTTTCCAGGAATTCTCAACTTATAAACAAAGTACAGAAAAACTGAGTTGACTTTTAATGGACTGAGGTGGTGTAAGTGCAAATCTGAATATTATAATCTCTGGGGCACCTGGGTGGCTCAGTCAGTGAAGTGTCTGACTTTGGCTCAGGTCATGATCTCAGGGCTTGTGGGTTCGAGCCCCGCAACGGGCTCTGTGCTGACAGATTGGAACCTGGAGCCTGGAGCCTGCTTCGTATTCTGTGTCTCCCTCTGTCTCTGCCCTTTCCCTGTTCACTCTCTGTCTCTCTCTCTCAAAAAAATAAATAAAGAAAAACTTAAAAAAAAAGAAAAACGTCCATGTTATCTGAGGAATTTAAAAAGCCAGGTATATGTCCAGAGGAGGATCCATGCTCAGGAAAGACCTGAGAAAAACTTAGGCTTTCACAATAGCTGATCTCGAAGCACAGTATAAGCAGGAAGAGAAAGCTAAGGCGGAGTTGCACATGTCCTGGCTAAGTGTTGAAGGAGTGCTACAACACAGAGTCAATGCACAAAGACAGGAGATTTTTATTCTTCCTCCTCTTTTTTTCTTTTCCTTTTCTCTCTCTCTTTTATTGGTTCCTGGCATTCAAAGAAATATCTATCAAAACACTATTTCATGGATGCCTGGGCAGCTCAGTTAAACATCTGACTTCAGCTCAGGTTATAATCTTGTAGTTCATGAGTTTGAGCCCCATGTCAGGCTCTGTGGTAACAGCTCAGAGCCTGGAGCCTGCTTTGGATTCTGTGTCTCCCTCTCACTCTGCCCATCTGCTGCTCATGCTCTGTCTCTCTCTGTCTCAAAAATAAATAAAAACATTAAAAAAATGAATATTATAATCTCTGTACCACTTTCCCACATTACATTTTCATCTCCAGCCCTGGCCATTTATGCAATAAATATTAAAAAGCCTAGTCTTCTATCAAAGTCTATACTTGGCAAGTAATAGTTAATTGAAGCACAGTTTTTGTTGTTTTGGGTTAAATTGGTTCTAGGTTTTCTTTCCAAAACACCACTGACCACCTGCTGTCAGCAAGGGAAAGAAAATGGGGTAAAGAAATAAGGAGAAAGAAAGGTTGTAGGATAGTCAGGAGAAAAATGTGATTATGGAATATGTTCCACAAATTAAGCAATCTATGGAGAGTAATGTGGCTGGTGAAGATCGCTAGAGTGTCGTGTCAGCTTCAGAATCTGAGATCTGTCATCCTAACTTGGCTTGTAGTGATTCACATAGGAATAGTGGGGAGGGGGAGCCAGTATGTATGGAGGCCAGACAAAAGGAAAACAAAACAAAGTGCTTTGTTAAAAGAAGTCTCCTCTGAGAAATAAAGCCAGAGCCAACTCCATGACTAAAAAATGTATATTCTTAATGGCAGCAACCCAGAAAGAGCCTCGCACTTATGTCTAGTATGAAGCTCCAGAGTACAGGTCACTTGGAAACAGAGGTACAAGAAGCAGTGCTCCTGAAATGGCTACTTTGCATGTAGCCATCTCTCTCATTGTGCTTCTTGGCCCCAGTTTTTAAGTAGCTTTAAGTTTCTGCTTTTACCTACCTACCTATCTACTACCTACGAACCTACCTACCTAGCTCAAACACAGGACCCTGGCTTCCACATTCTTTCATAATCAGCCAAAATTGGAAAACTGGACAATAGTGTCCAATTCTTGATAAATTTGTAGAGTATCCATGCCTTTTTATTGTATTAAGAACTTCAACAACTTGGGGCATATGGGTGGCACAGTTGGTTAAGCATTTGTCTTTGGCTCAGGTTGTGATCTCACGGTTCATGAGTTCAAGCCCCACATTAGACTCTGTGCTGACAACAGGGCCTGGAGCCTGCTTTGGATTCTCTGTCTCCACCCCCCCCACCCTCCCCCTGCCTGTACTCTCTCTCTCTCAAAAATAAATAAACATTAAAAAAAACTTCAACAACTTAAGTTTCTTGTTTCCCAACTGACATAACACAGCCTTCTAAACAAGGTACAATGGTGGGACATGCTCCAGTTTGGCCAGCTGTCTGTTACAACTCCCTCTTGTAATTCTCAAAATATTTTCATCCATTCACCTGCCCTAAATGTCTAGAGAGCACTAACTCTATGGACACTGTACAAGTCATTAAAAATACAAAATGCATAATATGTGGTCCATCTCAGTCTAGTAGTGGAGTTATGGGTATGAAGAAATTGTTCAAATACTATGAGATAAGAGTTAAAAGAGGCATTTAAAAAACTATGCCTGGGAGATTGGAGACAGTTCCACAGAGATGATCTTGTTGAAGCAAGTTAAAACCAGAGACATAACAAAAAATATTCTACACAGAGAGAAATAACAAATGAAAAGTCATGGAAGCATGAAAACGTGTGGCACAAATAACCCAGTGCAATGGTGGGGTGGGGGCAGGGAGAGGGAGACAAATGGTATGAATGGAGAAATGCTAGTTATTGAAGCCAAGGAGATAAGCTAGATCATGCTCATGTAGAGTCTCCTATTATTTGATTAAAAACCAAAATAAACTTCATTCTGAAGTAATTTTAACCTTCTGACCATTTTAAGCAGGAAAGATCGTATTCATATTTGCATTTTAGGAATCTAGTTTTGTGGTATTGTCTGAAAGATGAATTGCATGGCAATACTGAAAATACGGAGAATGGTGAAGAAGCTGTCACAGTGAGTTATTCACGCCTCTGACTGGTAGTTCTTGAGTAGTAAATAAGGCATTTTTCTGTGTGGGGGTTGGGTGTTAAGAAGAGATAGTGGAAGAAGAGTAAAGGGCTTGGCTTCAGAGATAGTTAGAAGTATCTCTGGTATGACAGGGCTTGGTAACTGATTGTACATGTAGCACAAAAGAGAGGGAGGTATAGAGTTTTATAACCAGGCTTCTGATTTTGAGTAATAGGTGAATGGCAGTGCTGGAAAAATATATGCCTTCCCAAGCTATCTGCTGTCTTTATTCACCTTTCCTTTTTTCAGTATCAGCTGCCCTTCCCCTCTTACCTCAGACAAACTCTTACAAAAAGTTTGCAAAGAGCTTTGAGAAACCTAGAACATAACACTTAAGGACATCTGAAAACGCTTACAGTCTGAGAAGCTGTGGCATGAAGAGTAGCCAAAATAATGTTTGCAAGTGTAAGAAGGATTTTTTAGAACGAATTTTAAACCTTTGATTTCCATCTATGTAGGAGAGTAAATGAGGGAGGGATAAGATTATAGTAAAGAAGATTTCAGTGGGTTATAAGGAAGATAGTTTTTAACTGTTCTAGGGAAACAGACTAGAATGAAACAATTGAATGGAAATCATGCAGATCTTCAAGGGGAGATAGGATAATCCTGAGACCTAAATAATTTAGATACTGGCCTGAAGGTAGGAACCTATCTTAGATAATCTCTCTGAGAATCCATTCTGCAAATGCCCTGCTATTCTGCTGCAGATATTCCCAGAGGAACTGTCATCCTATTGATCTGGCTGAGTACATATACTGAGGGAAATGGCACAGCAAAAAATAAAAATTATCTGACCTGGATGGTTCTAGAAACAGAGATAGAGATCAGAAAGAGGGAGAAAATGGCTTACTTCAATTTTGAAAGTATTTTTTTAAGTGGAACCTTATGACCAGCTCCTGATAGGAGGAAAAATGCACCTAAGAGGTAGAACTTGGAACATGCTATCTTTCCAAGATAAAGGAGGAGATGAAAGAGAGTAGTACAAATAGAAAAATGCAAAGCAATGAATCAAACACTTCACTAAGCATGAAACCAGAGCAGTACACTCTCTGAAGACCAAAGCTGTAGCTTTATGAGAAAAGTAACTTAGGTTTAAGGCCCATGGACTTTGAAAAGCCATGAGCATTCTCCACACTCTGACACACAGGTGGGGAACATTCATACCCATTCATACGTAAACAGTACACATATGTAATCCATGGTTCTAATAAAAAATCAGAATAATTTATTTTAATGATTAGAGATGAGGCAGATCCCCAGTGGAGAATTATGCCAAGAATACAAGAAGACCAGAGGACCTCTAGCTAAATAAAATAGCATCTTACTAAAGGTATAAAGATCTCTGAGTAATGGGTCATCTTTCCCTTTCTTCTTAAGAATTCATTTACATCTGGGACGTCTGGATGGCTCAGTCGGTTAAGTGTCCGACTTCAGCTCAGGTCATGATCTCACAGTCGTGGGTTTGAGCCCCATGTCGGGCTCTGTGCTGACAGCTAGCTCAGAGCCTGGAGCCTGACTTCGGATTCTTTGTCTCCCTCTCTCTCTGACCCTCCCCTGTTCTCTCTCTCTCTCTCTCTCTCAAATAAATAAAAACATTAAAAAATTAAAAAAAGAATTCATTTACATCTGAATAATTAATTCCATTGCAATGGATTATGTTATTCTGGATTATTTGGTATCTACTACAATATCATTACTTGTGGGTGAATCTGGCAGACCAAAATATAAACCTCATTTGTCAATTTGTCTTGGATTTTCTTAGGCTGGAAAATTTTACAGATTTTGTTAAATATATCATTGATGCATTAGAAATTTCATCCTTTTTTGTTAGAGAATTTTTGCTAAATATCTATAGACTATGGCATTTATCCAGAAATTTGTAGAGAATATTCTTCAAAGGGAGATAAAATCCTAAAAATGAAAAAAATCCATAGGGTTACCTTCATGGAGTCACTTCTCTTTAGTAATTTCACTCACGTATTAGATTTTACAATCAGGCTCCATGGCATAGTAACATAATTTAAATAGAAGATAATAAAACTGTCAAAATTGTGTGAGTGTGCGTGTGTGTGTGTGTGAGAGAGAGAGAGAGTAGGAAAGAGAAAGAGAGGAGAGTCAGACACACAGAGAAACAGAAAAAGACAAAAATAAAAACAGCCATAAACACAGCAATCACAACATCATTTATGTTATTGCTGTCTGCTCAGAAATAACAGTATTGCTCAAGAAGATGAATCATGAGTAATTACCCCCTTCTTTCTTCAAGCAATATTCCCTATCACCCTAACTTTGATTTTGTGACATTATCTGGCTTTTTTTACATGTGCCATATAGCATAGATTTATTAAAAGAAAATCAAGTATTTGAGTTATATCTCAATAAAGCTGTTATTTATTTTTTGTTTAACTTGGACAAAACCATGGATTTTTTTTCCTTTTTTTTAATTATTTTTTTAAACTTTATAGTTTATTGTCAGGTTGGTTTCCATAAAACACCCAGTGCTCTTCCCCACAAGTGATCTTCACCAAGACCATCACCCCCCATTACCTTTCCCCCTTTTCCTTCCCCTTCAGTTTGTTTTCAGTATTCAAGAGTCTCTCGTGTTTTGTCTCCCTCCCTCTCCCTAACTCTTTTTCCTCCTTCTCCTCCCCATGGTCCTCTGTTGGGTTTCTCCTGTTAGACCTATGAGTGCAAACATATGGTATCTGTCCTTCTCCGCCTGACTTATTTCACTTAGCATGACACCCTCGAGGTCCATACACATTGCTACGAATGGCCAGATTTCATTCTTTCTCA
>CM053579.1:37318027-37335422 GCA_028646485.1 Cryptoprocta ferox | reverse complement strand
AGAATAAGTGAATTAGAAGACACAGTTATAGCAAAAGAGGAAGCCGAGACAAAGAGAGAAGTTGATACAGGAGCACAAAAAGAGAATTCAAGACCTGAGTGATACAATCAAATGGAACAATATCCATATCATAGGAATTCCTGAAGATGAGGAAAGAGAAAAAGGTCCTGAAGGGGTACTGGATCAAATTATAACTGAGAACTTCCCGAATATTGGGAAAGAAATAGACATTGAAATCCAAGAGGTGCAAAGAACCCCCTTAAGATGTAACTTGAATCGACCTTCGGCACGACATACAATAGTTAAACTGGCAAAATATAAAGATAAAGAGAGAATTCTGAAAGTAGCTAGGGATAAAAGGGCCCTAACATACAAACGGAAACCTATCAGAGTGGATACAGACCTATCTAAAGAAACTTGGCAGGCCAGAAAGGAATGGCAGGAAATCTTCAATGTGATGAACAGGAAAAATATGGAGCCAAGAATTCTTTATCCAGTGAGCCTGTCATTTGAAATAGAAGGAGAGATAAAGGTGTTCCCAAATAAACAAAAATTGAGAGAATTCATCATCACAAAACCAGCCCTACAAGAAATCCTAAGAGGGACTCTATGAGGAAAATGTTGCAAAGAACACAAGGTACCAGAGATACCACTATAAACATGAACACTACAGAGAACACAATGACTCTAAAGCCATATTTTTCAATAATAACACTGAATGTAAATGGACTGAATGCTCCAATCAAACGATACAGGGTAGCAGAATGGATAAAAAAACAAAATCCATCTATTTTCTGTCTACAAGAGACTCATTTGAGACCTGAAGTCACCTTCAGATTGAAAGTAAGGGGATGGAGAAATATCTATCATGCGAGTGGTAGTCAAAAAAAGACGGAGTAGACATACTTATATCTGACAAACTTGTAAAGGCAGTAACAAAAGATGAAGAAGGACATTATATAATAATTATAGGGTCTCTCCATCAGGAAGAGCTAATAATTATAAACATCTATGTGCCCAATTTGGGAGCACACAAATTCATAAAACAATCACAAACAGAAACAATCTTATTGATAAGAATGTGTTAATTGCAGGGGACATTAACACTCCAATTATAGCCATGGATAGATCAACGAGACAGAAAGTCACTAAAGAAACAATGGGCCTGAACGACACATTGGAACAGATCGAATTGATAGATATATTTAGAACTCTGCATCCTGAAGCTAGGAAATTCACCTTCTTCTCGAGTGCGCCTGGCACGTTCTCCAAGATAGATCACATACTGGGGCATAACGCAGCCTCCATAAATATAAAAGAATTGAGATTCTACCATGCACACTTTCGGATCACAATGCTATAAAAGTTGAGCTCAATCCCACGAAAAAGTCTGGAAAACCTCCAAAAATGGGGAGGTTGAAAACCACCCTACTAAAGAATGATTGGGCCAATCAGGCAATTTGAGAAGAAATTAAAAAACATATGGAAACAAATGAAAACGAAAATACAACAATCCAAACTCTCTGGGATGCAGCAAAGGCAGTCCTAAGAGGAAAGTATATTGCAATCCGGGCCTATTTTAACAAATTAGAAAAAGCACACATTAAAAATCTAACAGAGCACCTAAAGGAACTAGAAGGGGAGCAGCAAGAGCACCCCAAGCCCAGTAGAAGAAGAGAAATAATAAAAATCAGGGCAGAAATTAATAACATAGAATCCAAAAAAACAGTTGAGCAGATCAATGAAACCAAGAGTTGGTTTTTTGAAAAAATAAAATTGATAAACCTCTAACCAGCCTTCTCAAATAAAAAAGAGAGAACACCCAAATAGAAAAAATCATGAATGAAAATGGATCTATTAAAACCAATCCCTCATAAATACAAGCAATTATCAGGGAATTCTATGATAAATTATATGCGAACAAACTGGACAACCTAGAAGAAATGGACAAATTCCTAAACACACATGCACTACCAAAACTCAAACCGGAAGAGATAAAAAATCTGAACAGATGCATAACCAGTGAAGAAATCGAATCAGTAATCAAAAATCTCCCAGTTAATAAGACCCCAGGGCCAGATGGCTTCCCAGGGGATTTCTACCAGACATATAATCTGGAGTTAATACCCATTATTCTCAAGTTCTTCCAAAAAATAGAAATAGAAGGAAAATTTCCAAACTCATTTAATGGGGCCAGCATCACTCTTATTCCCAAACCAGACAGAGACCCAACAAAAAAAGAGAACTACAGGCCAATATCCTTAATGAATACAGATGCAAAAATCCTCAAAAAGATACTAGCAAATCGAATTCAACAGCATATAAAAAGAATTATCCATCATGATCAAGTGGGATTCATTCCTGGGTTACAGGGCTGGTTCAATATTCACAAATCCAACAATGTCATACATAATGTTAACAAAAGAAAAGATAAGATAAGCCCGACACGGGGCTTGAACCCACAAACCATGAGATCATGACCTGAGTGGAAGCCGGACGCTTAACCGACTGAGCCACCCAGGCACCCCGTGAGTTTTCCTTCTATTTTCAATACTGTTTTTACTCAGCCATCAATTCCCTTTATAAATAATTACCCAATTAGGGCTCCCACAGTGCTTACACTGTCATTGTTGCACCTGTCAATCAGTTCCAGCCATTAACAGATTAGTTGGGAAGCCCAGGAACCTGGGTTTAAGGGAGGGGAAAAACACAAATAGCCAAACCTGTTTGGTTGTCTTAATATATTTTACTGAAAAGGCTTTATGTACTTTAATGACCAATCCTTACATGATTTTTAAAAAACTTTTGAAGTGGTTTACAGCTTTTAGGAAAATAGCTTATCAGTCTACCCCAGACATCTGTGCACAATAAGAGCAAACACTATCAGCAATTTAATCTCCAAACACAAAAATCTGGCCTATATGGTCCTCTTGTAACTGGGCCTCAATGGACGTGGGTATTCTGAGCCTATTGCAGCACTATTTGTAGTTACTGCACAAGAGAGAATAGACTGAAATAGTAAGAAGATTCCTGTCATGGCTCATAAGGTGGGGGAAGGGGAGGGGATCCTTGGGGAAAGTATTTTACAAGTCTCTGACTGGTCCATATTGGAGTTAGGCATTCCCGAGCATCTAGTCCAGTAAAAGTTTTCTGCAAATTATTTTTAAATTTTTTTGATTTAAAAATTTTCTTTAAGGGTAGTTGACGCACAATATTACATTAGTTTTAGGTATACAACATAGTGATTCAACAACTCTATACATTATGTGATGCTTACCGGAAGTGTAGCTACAGTAGTGATAGATGGTAGCAAATTTATTTTTTCAGGTGAGTTATTGGCCCTAATTCAAATCCCCAACATAAATGTGAATGAATTTAGATATGAATCATATCAACAGTAACAAGTACTAAAAGGTCCTCCTATATAATTCACAAAACATAAGTAATTCATATAGTCTTCAGCCAGATATAAAACATGATAGATATGGCTGTAGCTTTCCAAAGATTCTCTTTGGAGCTTTAGAAGACAAGTGATGGCTGAAGAGGGAGGGGGAAAGGGGAAGGGGGGTGATAGTCATGGAGGGGTGCACTTGTGGGGAAGAACACTGGGTGTTATATGGAAACAAACTTGACAATAAACTATAAATAAATTTAAAAAAAGAAGACAAGTGACGGTAAAGGACAGGTTCGAAGTTTGACATGATTTGACTGGCCGTGATAAGAAACCAGTGACTCCACAGTGGACCATGAAAAATAGTATGCCTGTCACTTCTGCCTATTGGCTTCAAGTCTTGAGTGTTTTAAACTCATGGTTTTTCTGTGTGTGTGTTTGTGGGGATTCCCTCCCCCTTTTTTATTTTTATTTTTTCCTTTTATGGCTACAGAGGGAGAGGTGAGGGAATTAAACGAATACTTATAAAACCTATTAAAGGAGGTTTGAGTTAGAAAAAATGGAGCTAGGACTAGATGGTAATTATATAATAAAGATGAACAGTGATGATTACTGGTTTGAAGGTAAATAAATTATAAAATTAAAAACACTTGTATGAGGAAAATTAATTCTAGTTTTCTACAACGGTTCACTCTTTTAAAAGGCTCTTCATTTCTATAAGTTATTATCTTTCATTCTAAGCTCAGAGCTCCTCTGCTTTCAGATATGTCCTAGATCTTCTGCTACTCATCCTTTTAAAATTTCTATTTTCAGTATCTTCTTAATGGTGGCATTCTGACTGCTGCACAAATGTTTACATATTCCTTGACTCAGATTTCACAAGAGCAAGGACTTGACATGGCTGTGTACGGAAAAATGCCCAGGAAAAGTTATGGTGGATTGTGTCCTATGCAATGCAGCGAGATCTTGATGGTTCTGATGTAAGAATAAAAAGGTTATAATCATGATATAAGATCAATTTTTAATTGTGTTTTAGGTCATAAATTAATATAACATGGAGATATCCAGAGTGATGTAAAATTTGAAATAATTACTGACTTTTCTCCTAAGCACAAATCTGACAAAATCCATACTGGACACTTGTATGTAATATTAAACTGGTACAACTTAACACTAACTGAAAAAACTTACAAGAAAAGAACAAACCTCCTCAAACAGAACTTATATTTCTACTTGGATTCCCTCTATGGCTAAATTGTTAAACATTCTATGTGCTAATTCATATTTAGAACTGAAATACTTATTTAATCATTAATGTAATTTTCTTCTCTATTACTTTTTCATGAGGCATCACTCCTGGATGATTCTGGACAAACAATAAAAGAAAAAGATAAGCTGCATCAATATAAAAGCCTGAGCCAGATCAGGGGAATGCACTTTTCAGAAGAAACTCTACCTGGCACTATACGTGGTTCCCATGGTGTATAAAATCTCTGGTACCAAAACTGAAATATTTCATTTTTAATAAGATTTAACTCAATTTCAATTCAATTTCTTCCAGCAGTTTTAATTATTTAAATTTATATACCTCTTTTTTTTATTTTCTCTTTGAAGAGTCTTGTTTGAAACAGTGCTTCATTTCAAATTCTTCTGTATTGATTAGAATTATGCTTCTTTCATACCAATAAAGGATCTTCTAAAGAAGGAAATCTTCCCAGGTATAAAAGAAAACTGTCAGTATTACAGAGCTAATGAATCTCTAGGTAACCTGAGGATCATAGAGTAGAATCTTAGAATTTTCAGGGTGAAAGATCTCTATTTCCCTTCTTCAGAATGGCAAACCAGATTATATGGTTGTGTCTTTTCTCCTTCAGATTGTCCTTAGTAAGCATGTTTTCTTTTACTAAAAACTTCTTTGTGCTCCCCCAAAATAAAAGAGAAGAAAAACTTCTTTGCCCAAAGAGCAAGAAAAACACCACCAAATAAACAATTAAACAAAACAAAACAAAACAAAAACAAGAGTCTTTCAAAAATGTTCAGGAGTACAAAGTCCATAATTCCTCCCAGTACTGCCGAACCCAGTATTTTCTTTACCTGATATTCTTCCTTATGTCTAACCATAGTCTTTCCTGCTTCAATTTATGGTTATTTCCTAATGTTAAGAAAAGAAAAAAAATGAGAGGCAAATTTAAAAGGCAAACTATTCAACCTGAGTCTCTTCTATAGTATGTCTGAGTGGGTAAATGAATGGATATGGGGGCAATGCCAAATAATTTAATACTAAGAACAGACAATTGCATGCCGGGTTTCTTCAGAGGCTCAGCATCATACAAGGACAGAGGGATGCAATGAAGTGTGTCTGATCAGATTGAGGGAGTCATTTTTGAATTTCTTCTTTATAAAATTTAAATTTAGCTTTCAATTTCCTAGAGTGACTATTTCAGATGGGCCAAGTGGTTCAGATAAAATAGAAACTGACCTACAATCACTCTCTCCCTTCAAGGGAAAGAGAAATAGAGCCTGGTTGAGGTTGTTTTTTATTTCTAAGTGTCTCTGCACTGAGGTGAAATATATGCACTTTCATTTTCGTGTGGAAAAAGATGCAAGAATGACGTCTGAAACAAGACAAGTGATATATATTCAGAGAGAAGACTTTCTTCCTAGTAAGCAGAAAGATCTAATAACAAGTTAGCTCTTCCTTCCTTCCTTCTTCTAGCCCCTATCCACTTCCCCTTTCTGCTTTTTAATCATCCAAACCCTGGAAAAGGGAAAGCTACCTAGTTAGATTATAATTTGGAACATATAGCCCTCATCTTCTACTACCCAATAGCCCAGAGTTAGATTTAGAGCCATTTTAAACTTTCATCTCAGTGACCTTAATGACAGACAGTGAGGATGAAGCCAGGGTGGTGAGTTGCAGCTGTTGCCTGTAATGTGATCCCTTAGGGGAATGCCTGGCCCCTTGTGTAGGTTCCTATAAAAGCAACAGTACAAGGTCAAAACTCATCTCAAATATCACCTCCTTTGGGAAGCCTTCCCTGCATCCCACCCCATCTCCTTATCCAGGGCTCCAGTGTTTCATGGTTTTTACATCTATCACAGCATTCATCATGCTACACTATATACTGTGGTGATTTATCTTCCTCCTCCCAAGGCTGTAAGATCTTTGGGGATGCAATGTCTTGTCTTTTGTCTCTGTATCTTCTATGCCTGCCATAAAGTCTGGCACATAACAGACTTTCAGTAAATATTTGCTGAATAAATGCCAGGTTCACTCTAACATGGTCTGTATCTGAGGGTCACCTGGAGCAGTGTACATTTATTCTTTGTTTTCAACATTTCTATTAAAATTAAACTACCACAGAGTGAACATACTATGCTATTATCTAAGGCTTTGACACTTCCAATTTATTAATTCTTTATAAATCCTAATAAGTTTTATTTAATATTTTATATTAATTTTACGTTTTATTTTATTTATATGAATAAAGGTTTATATAAAATATACCAGTTATAATTAATTAGTAATTATACTTAGACAAGTAAAGTGTTAACTGAGTCAGACACAGGGAAGTCAAACTGAGTCAGACACAGGGAAGTCACATTTTGATAGGACCAAAGAGAGGAGAAGTTAAGAAAATGGGTTAACTAATAAACACCTCTTCTTTCTAAATTGAACTTTTCCCCTCTTAATCTTACCCTTCCTTTCTCTGCCACATTCCTGTTCCATAAATTGTGTCCCCTCTGTCCCTCTCTATTGATTACTCTTCAAACAACAATAGGTTCAGTCCTCCCGTATCCTAAAAGAAACTTCCCTTGACTCTTCTGTCATTTCGAGCTACCTTCCCCTACTGTTTACCTTCCTTTTCTGACCCTTCTAAAGTATAGAAGTTGATACCTATAACTCCCACTACCTTACCACCCACTCATTCCACAATCATTCTCACATCTGTCCTCTCCTTTCCAATCAATATTTTCTATTTGACTCCTATCTTTATTATTCTGCTGAGACCTCTCTCTCAAAGGGGACCATAAATTCAATGGCAGATCTTAGAGATTAAGAACATAGGCTTCAGAGTTAAATAGATTTGGGTTTAAGTCCAGCCTATGCCTCTTAAGTATCTATAAGGCCTTGATCAAGTTTCTTAACCTTTCTAAATTTCAGTTTCCTTATTTTTAAAATGGGGGAAATAATAGTCCCTACCTTACAGTGGTTTTGAGGATCAAATGGGACAATTCTTATAAAGTACTTGAACACAGTATCTAGAGCACAGAAAGTGATCAAGAAGTAATAACAATTTAACCTACTATAAGTCCTGATTCCCTTCAATTTTGATAGCATTTGATACTAGGGACTAAAAACCTTTTAGCATTCTGATCTTCCATGGCATCTACCACACTAAAAACCTCTGGTTTTCCTCTTACCAATCAATATAACTCCTTTTGTTTACATTCACATTGTTGATGGCTCTTCCTCCTCCTACCTTATCAGTGTGATTGTGTCCTAAGATTCCATTTTGTCCTATTCTTTTTTCTCTATCAATCTCTCCCTCAATGAAGATGAAAATATGGGTCTTGAAACAGGTATGAGGTTATTGCAAGTCCATAGCCACACTCATCATCTTCCCTTCTAAACTGGCTTTCCTCTTGGTTTGGCTGTTTCTGTCACTAGCACCGTAGATTTGGCTTTGCTGCAGCTAAACTGTACCATTTGTAACCCTCTAAACATGCCACACACTTTACAGTCTCTACAGTTTTGTTCGTGTTGCTTGGTTGTGAAAATCCAACCCATTCTTCAAAGACCATCTTAAATATTATCTCTTTTGTGAAATGTTTCCTATCAAAATGGGTTGTGAAATAATAATTATGGTTCTACTACTTTTTTGCCATGAGACCATGGGAAAGTTACTAAGTATCATATCTTCAATTTATTCATTCAGAACATGATAATAATTATGGTCCCTAGCTGATCACATTGGTATGGGGATTAAATTAAATGACAAATAAATCTTGTAAAAATGCTCTGCATAGCATTTAATATATAATACCTCAATAGACACTAGTAGTTATTATTGTTGTTGCTACTGCTGCTGCTACTGCTGCTACTACTAGTAGTGGTATTATATCTTCATTTGGAACTCAAGAACATTTGAGTTCTGCCTCTTTTATTGAAATTTTCTAATTCCAACTTTTGTTAGGACTATTTACATAGTTGATATCCGTCATTAACTCCCTCCAACTATTATAATATGAGAACAAGAACCATGTCCTCCTTATCTTACTGTGTAGGAGCTTACTATGTTTTTGTTGAATTTAAGTAAATTGAATCCTATTTCCTGCTGGTCCCTTTTGGCATTTTTTTGTCCCCTCCTCTTTTGTTCAGTTCCAAAGGAAGCAGCAGTGATTAGTGTAAGAATGTAAGACATTTCATTGTAATATTTTCCGTCTAGCTTTGAATATATTCTAGCTTTCCTTTGCTTCACCTCTCACAGCAAATTGTTTGTTTAGGGAATGTGCTGAATGGGGGTAAGTGGGTAGAGGGCTTAGCCTTGGAGTTAATCAGAGAACTTGTAGGGCTGATTAAAGGAGGGGAAAGTCTATCTTTCCTTTCTGTACTCTTTTCAGACACTATCATTTATACTTTCTTTTTGAACAAGGAAATCCAGCCAATATTATTTATTGATTTATTTTTGTGTATATACCCTTGGGCACTGAAAAGCATATAAGAAAAGTCGAAGATTCATTCTCAGTCCTAAAAAGAGCTCAGTTTAGCTCTGTAATGTCTTTCCCGAGCTATCACACAGAACCCTAAAATATTAAGAAAAAGAAAGAGTAAAAACTATCCTTATTGTGAGCATTATTAGAGTCAAATTTAGGCAAAATCATGAAACAAAGACATTTGTCATACATCTATGTACTATCCCCCTGGTCCATGTATGTAACCCTTTTGTGGCCCTCTTCAGATGATGGACACCAAATTTTTTCTCCCTATATTCAAATGCAAAACCAAGTATCCATCTCTCACTAACACTTTGATATAAATCACTGAAAACAGCTTAGGGAGTTTCAGTGAGTGTGTGTATGTATGTGTATATTATATTTTAAACAGAAATCAGAACTTTAAGTCTAAAAGATGTCACTTTGATGGTTAGATTTTGAACATTAGTCAATAAGGAAAGTGGTGGTAGAAATTCTGAGACAATAAAGAAGCTTTCATAGGACTTTTGATTCCACATCACATAGGTTACCAGCTCTGCCTACATATGATATTCCATCTTACCAAACTTGCTGTCAAATTGGTATAAGGCTTAATAACAAAATTATTAATTTTTCCCTTTTATCTGGAAATTTCAAGACTCAAGGTAAGCAGTTGTTCCTGTGTTCATATTCTCTGAAGATCAATAAACAAAGGGGAAACTAATAAAAGATAAGCTCAACTAAGTTGATAACTAGGGGTCATTCTGGGTTTATCATATCTTCCTGGGGGAAAAGTAAGGCCAAAAATAATCATCAACAAACATCTTAAGTAAGGACTTAAAATAAGTTTATGAAGGTGTTCATTCTCTCTTAGGCCCATAACAGGCTGCATAAAGACCTAGCTGACTTGTTTCTTGGCTGTCCCCTTTATCTACAAGGTCTCTTGGATTGAATGTCTATATGACAGTAAAAATTATGTTTAGCAAAGAATTAAATAGCAAAAATGACAGTAGAGAAGCAGAATTGCAAGGCTTAATCCACTTGATGTATCTTCATATTTGCCCTGAAGCCTATATTTCCCTTTTTTCTCTGAGAAGTGAAAGAAGATTCCCTAACTGGAAAGAGAATGAAATGTATGAATGTGTTGATTGTACACCTTCACACTTGAGCACTAAGAGAAAATTCTGTGCCAAATTCCTTTCCTCAAGGAAGCAAGGAAGAGAAATCTGGTTTCGTGTAAAACTTGCACAACCAGGTGTGGCTGAAACTCCTCTCAGTAAGAACTGGCATGTGTAATTACGTCTGTCTGGGACCATGGCTTTCCCAACTGAGAAAGTTAGCCATTTGGATTTTTGGAATCATGTCCTCTATAAAGACAAGTTTTACACAAGTTAGATTAATAATACTTTTTTAAGATTTTATTTTTAAGTAATATTTATCCCCAACGTGGGAGTTGAACTCATAACTCCACGATCAAGAGTTGTATGCTCTACCAACTGAGCCAGCCAGCTGCCCCTATAAAAGTTAGATTATATATATGGGCTCAGTGAAGGCACATTATAATGGAAGGGTGGAAGAGCCCACAACTTATTATAACTCAAGTATTAAAACTCTATTCCATTCAGCAGAAACAAAACTGAGCTAATTAATATCTTGCTTACAATTTGGAATTATTTCCTAAAAGTGAGAAGTCTGTTTGGGGACAAAACAGAAGAATGATTATTACCAAAAATAGTTATGAAAAACTTATTCCAACAATCTCGTCTACAGTTGTCAATAAAAAGTGACAACTTTGACTTTCCTCAAGGCTATTAACAAGTCTCATTCAATACTGATAGTATAGGAATATTAAAAATCTATGGTCTCACAAGCAGACCAAATTCTGAATTCTCGTGTCAGTGTCAAAGTCTGTCAGATTTTGAAAGCCAAAATATCTTATTCCCAGAAACATATGGAAACACAGAGGAATGATTAACTCATTACATTTAACTAAAAAGGATTTATTGACCATTTGCTCCGCATCCAGCCCTGGATGTGGTGGAAAATGCAATAGGATATGGCAAGGCCTTTAATATCAGGGAGTTTATGAAGACCACACCTGAACATCTTGAAGGTCAAAGGCCAGTGACTTCTTTAGTTCTGTGTCGTTGTCAATGAAGTTAAGCCATAGTAAATTCAGACAGGCTTAAGGCACAAGTAGGGGAAAAAAAAGGAAAGATTAAGGAATAATAAAGGACCCAGGAGAGTATGAAAAGACAGAAGAAAGATTGTGTGAGACTGAAAAAAAAATGAGGTACAAAAGATGGAGAGATGAGGGAGAATGAGTTAGGAAGAGGAAAGGTCACCTTGGGGACCTAAACTTTAGGCTCCATCCCTTCTTTAATTAATAGCTACAACAACTTTAAAAGTGTTGTATTCCTGGGGCACCTGGGTGACTAAGTTGGTTAAGCGTCCAACTCTAGATTTTGGGTTACATCCTTATTTCACAGTTCTTGAGATCAAGCCCCGCATTGGGCTCTGTGCTGACAGTGTGGAGCCTACATGGGATTTTCTCTCCTTCTCTCTCTCTGTCCCTCCCACACTCTTTCTCTCTCTCTTTCTCAAAGTAAATAAACATTTTTAAAAAAGTGTTGTATTCTTTAAGTCAAAAGCCAAGATCCACAAGTGGGTTAGCTGTGATTCTGTGCTGAAGCCAGTTGAAGGAAGGAAAACGTACAGGGGCTTTGGCCTGCTCTAATCCCTTCATCTGTGCCTATCACAAGTTCAAGTCCTTAGAAGTCCTTAAACTTGCATTGAGAATGCATCTTGCATTCTCATTGCATAAAACATTGAGACTTGAATAGTGCTGGACCATCTTGTCTCTTATAAGGGAAGCTAAATCTCCAGTCAATAAGTGACTCGGCAATTATATTGCTCCTTGAGAAGCAGATCTGGGTTTGTTTGTTTATTCGGTCCTGAAATTGGATTCCGGATGCTGGAGAAAGGAGGGGCTGTTTTCTGAGGAAATTAGAGACTGTGTCAGGGCAGCATGTCCTCACCATCCTTCTCCACTTGCTGTGAAGGAGGATCAGATGGGATGATGGATAGTTGTGGTGTTCACGGATGTTGAATATGCCTTATTTGAATTCCCAGCAATTAGCAATTAGGGCTATTCAGCTTTAACCTTTTGGCTGGACTATACATTTCGCCAGATGTACCAGAAGCACTGACTAAATATGTCTTTACTTCTCTGTTGCCTCCTATATGCCTGAATTCTTTCCCTCAGATACAAATGTGTTCTATTTAAAAAGATGCTGTGAAAGGGGAGGTTGGTAAAAGGGCACAAAATTTCAGTTATAAGACGAATAAGGTCTGAGGATCTAATGTATTGTATATACAATATTGTATGTCTAATTGAAGTTTGCTGAGTAGATCACAAGCATTTCTGTAAAAAAAAAGTAATAAAATATCATTGAATTAAAAAAATAAAAAGATGCTGTGGACACATATCAAAGTATAGTTATGGAATACCCTTTTTTCTCTTTATCACAATTAGGTTTTTGTATAAAAAAAAGCTATGCAAGTTATCTAGGCTGCTTTTCTGGAGAAACATATTTCCTTTAAAGAATTCTTTATTCCTTTATAAGAATTTTTTTCCATAACTGGATCAGATCCTTGCATAAAATCCTTCTCGGTCTCCATTCTTCCATTCCAGATGATGTAGGCAAAACAGTCCCATGTTATCATATAATCACAGAATCTCAGCCAGAGAGAACAAGAGACAATTCAGTTATCCTCATCACGTAAGAGGTGAGGAAATCAAGACCTAGAGAGGAAATAGGACTTGCCCACATCACACTGCAATTTATGGTAGAGCTGGGACCTTTGCTTGGACAAAAGTGAAAAAAAAGTGGCATAAGAAATGTCATACTTGGGGCGCCTGGGTGGCTTAGTCGGTTAAGCGTCTGACTTCAGCTCAGGTCATGATCTCGCGGTTCGTGGCTTCGGGCCCTGTGTCGGGCTCTGTGCTGACATCTAGCTCAGAGCCTGGAGCCTGCTTCAGATTTTGTGTCTCCCTCTCTCTCTGACCCTCCCCTGCTCGCACTGTCTCTCTCTGTCTCTTAAAAATAAAAAACATAAAAATTAAAAAAATGTCATACTTAATGTCTCTTTTTTACTTTGTTAGGCAATTTATTTTTCTAATATTTCACTTTTAAATTTATTGACACTTAATTCCTTAATGCTTACTTTACAGACAGTTTTCTTTCTTTCTATTTTCCTCTTGAAACACAAATGAATCATCAATTTTACATTTTGGTTTAAACATTTAAGGCATTTGTTGAATGTTGTACAATGTTGTTCTCCATAATGCCTTTCACAGTTCTTATATATTTAAGAATCTGTTAAATTCTCATTTAACAGAGAAGCAACACAGTTTAGTAAAAATGAGCTCTGAATTTGAAGCCAAACTTAGTTTTCATCTCAGCACGGATGTGTACTGGCTATGGGGACTTGAGTAAGTTGTTTACTATGTTGGAGCCTCATTTCTGGATCTATAAAATGTAAATAATATTGGTATCTACTTGATTATAGTGTTGTGACAATTGAGGTAATTCATATAGAGTGCTTGTCAGGGTAACTACACTAGTAAATACTTAATAAATGGTGACCATTCATATTACTTAGTGAAGGGGAAAGTGAATACTTGAAAGTGAGAGGTCCATTCTCACCAGGATGGTCTCAGGGAAAAGTTTAAACAAAGGGTCAAGAGGGGAAATCGAATAGTTTCCCAGCATCCCCTTGAGTTAGAGTTTGGTTTACTTTTTTTTTTTCTTTTACTGTTGGCTCAATGCCAATCCTGAGAATATCCTGAAATTGTCAGAACTAAAGGAGCTTTAGAGATCACTTTCCTCAAACCCCTCATTTTAGAGAGTTGGAAAGCAAGGCTGAGAGATAAACTGAATTCACCTTGCTTACAAACCTTGAGGTGGGACCATGCTTTGAATTTTTAAGGATTTTTTTCCAATACATTTTCTGTATAATACCTCTTTCTATAAGGCACATCAGATTTCAAACATCAGCACAAAAACATACTCCAAAGCAGTATCACGTGATTAGCCATGCCTCTGTTCCTCTTCTGTAGCATGAAAAATCAAATGGATGATAACATAATTTGGGGGTAAATTTGGAGATTTAATTCCTAAAGTGTATGTAGATGATACATGGTGTGTGTGAGTGTGTGTATCAGGCCTTACTGCATATACACTCAGTGAATGAAATATACAGAAAAGAAAAAGAGAAAGTCTGTCTAATAGAAGACTGAAAGTAAGTTTACCAAGTCAAAAGCAAACTGCTATAGCAAGCTGGGATTTATAGGGTGGGAGAGAGTGGCAACTTGGAGTATTCTCTTTTTTAGAAAAAGGAAATCTGGAGTGGAAACTGAATGGGAAAATGTGTTTTTTTTTCTTAGCTGCTGACTTTTTCCATGAAATAGCTAATCTCATCTTCTGTTTCCTTGCCATGATAGGGAAACTGTCATATGAACAAATTGTGCCATTTCAAAAGAACAGAGGGGAAAAAATACGAATCAAGCCTGAAGCATCCTGAAACAAGGTTCAAGAAATGTTTTTGTAAGTTGCCCTGTTCAGAATCCAGGAGACCTGGCAGCAGGGAGACTATGGCTTTTAGCCCACTAGTTAGTCTTGCCAAGAACTGGACCATTTCCCCCAACATAACACAGGAAAAAAATATTATCTTTGAATGGAAAAACTTTGCATTATTTAGATCACACAAAGGTGTGATCTGATACTAATCTTTCACTGTGTTTGAGCAATTTTATAACTCTATGAACTATAGAAAACTGATAGCAATGCAAAATAATTTTTATCCACAGACATGTAAATTCTTTCCACTGAATGTCCAATGGTGCCCCCCACACTCTGAAAAAAGCCAGTTTGCCTCCGTTTGTACATCTAGATGTTCAATATTCCTGACTTATAAATATGGCTCTTTTTTTCCCTTGAATCTGTTGTGTAATACCTCAACTGTTTTCTCATTAATGAGTTAAAGTCTTTAGCATTTCTTCATTTTTATATCTGTATAAGAGTCATGATTTTACATATTTTGGTAAAATTATCTTTTAACAATAAGCATGCCAAGCATATAATAATCCCTTAACCCTTGGTTATCTAGATAACATTTGTAGCAGATAGCAGATTTTAAAAGTTAAGAAAGCTTTGGGTAATAATTCAGACACTTCAGATGTAGTTATTGGCAAGTCGTGATTTCCTCATGCTTGGTGGACTCTTTGTTGAACTAGAATAAGCAAGCTGGGTATTTTCATTTTTGCAATGGGTGGTGAGACCAATGCACCATGGCATCAAAGCAGCTCCCCAGGGAACAGCCTTCAAGCTTATTTGCAAAAGGTGCAAAAGGCACAGTCAGCACCAGGAACATGCTCCTCCTCCTCCCACCCTACCCCCTTCGTCCACAGACACAGAAGCTCCAGCAAAATAAAGGATTCTGCTGACATAGTCTTGCCTGAACAGAAAAAGTAAACTTTCACAGAGATACTGTAGTCAAGGATTTCAGCAACTTAACTGCCATATGTAGACTGGCTGAGGAGAGCTGACTTTGTGAAGCTAACTAGCTTCCTTAATTATTGAATGGGATTCTGGGACATATGCTCAGAACACACATTTGAGCCTATTCACACCCAAGCCAAAAAATGATGCGATAAAACTGTTTTCATCGGGGCTCAGGGAAACATCTGATTTCAAATGATGATCAGCACAATTTCTTGTCATCAAGAGAACAACATTTTGACTTTCCAAGGTTTTTAAGTAATAAAATTATTTCTTAAAGAATAGAAAGGGAACTACAGGTTAAAGGTAGATGAGATGTGTGTAAGAAGTAATGGGTTAAGTGTTGACCAGGAGGGGCTGGGAAACCTTTAAGTATTTGTGGCTCAAATGTCAATTCCTAGACTTCCTTCCATATTTTCTAGTTTCAAGCAGCATTGACTGACAGAATATTGCATTGGGTTTCAGGAAATACAGATCCTGCCCTTCTCTCTGCCAGTGGTTACTGTGTTATATTAGGGTAGTCACTTAACTTCTATGAAGTTTTGGTTTTTTACTTGTAAACTAGAGTGATAAGTGTAAAATGGATAATAATTGTTCTGAACAGGGAAAAATAATCTTTAAAGGAGTTAATTTAGAAGATGATGTTTAAATATAAGTCATTATGGATGATATAAGAGGTTTTTTTATTTACTTCAATAAAGCAATAAATGTTAGTCTGACTCAAAGTGCAGTCTTAATTTAGAAAATTAAGATTTTCTAAAAGACTATGTCAGGGCTTACTAAAAAAAGAAACCCTTTTAAAGTACAGACCAGGCATGCTCTTCAGTTAAATTCCAATAGAAACAGTAATAGATAACTATAAAGACAGTTTCTGAGATGAATTGAAAAGCTGTGTCCTTCTTATTATTATTTTGTTTTCTTGTCATTAGTCCTGCAGATTCCTAGGTGAAACTATAGACATACTGAGAGAATCTTGAGTGAAAGAGGGAGGAGGAGTCTGCATTCCATACAATTTTCCAAGTGTTTATGATGTACACTGAAATTTGGGAACTGGTAGGCTTAGAAGACAGGAGTGATTTTAAGAACAAGTAGAGAATAATATCTCCATGTATTTTAAATGACTATTGTGGAGAATTTTTCATTTTTCTGTGTATTTTATTTATTTACTTATTTATTTATTTATTTTTATTAAACTTTATAGTTTATTGTCAGGTTGGTTTCCATATAACACACAGTGTTCTTCCCCACAAGTGACCTCCACGAAGACCATCACCCCCCATTCCCTTTCCCGCTTCCCCTTCCCCCCTCAGTTTGTTTTCAGTATTCAAGTGTCTCGTGTTTTGTCTCCCTCCCTCCCCCTAACTTTTTTTCCTCGTTCCCCTCCCCATGGTGCTCTCTTGCGTTTCTCCTGTTAGACCTATGAGTTAAAACATATGGTATCTGTCCTTCTCCGCCTGACTTATTTCGCTTAGCATGACACCCTTGAGGTCCATCCACTTTGCTACGAATGGCCAGATTTCATTCTTTCTCATTGCCACGTAGTATTCCATTGTATAGATGAACCACATCTTCCTAATCCATTCATCAGTTGATGGACATTTAGGCTCTTTCCATGATTTGGCTATCGTTGAAAGTGCCGCTACGATAATTGGGGTATAAGTGCCCCTATGCATCAGCACTTCTGTATCCCTTGGTAAATCCCCAGCAGTGCTATTGCTAGGTCATACCGGAGTTTTATTGATAG
>CM053579.1:37218931-37317527 GCA_028646485.1 Cryptoprocta ferox | reverse complement strand
CATCTCGTTACTGCCTTTACTTTAATGTCCAGTTTGTCTGATATAAGTATGGCTACTCCTGCTTTCTTTTGACTTCCAGTCGCATGATAGATATTTCTCCATCCCCTTACTTTCAATCTGAAGGTGACTTCAGGTCTAAAATGAGTCTCTGTTAGACAGCAAATAGATGGATTTTGTTTTTTCAGTCATTATGCTACCCTATGTCTTTTGATTGGAGCATTCAGTCCATTTACATTCAGTGTTATTATTGAAAAACATGGGTTTAGAGTCATTGTGTTCTCTGTAGTGTTCATGCTTGTAGTGGTGTCTCTGGTACCTTGTGTTCCTTGCAACATTTCCCTCATAGAGTCCCTCTTAGGATTTCTTGTAGGGCTGGTTTAGCGGTGATGAATTCTTTCAATTTTTGTCTATTTGGGAAAACCTTTATCTCTCCTACTATTCTGAATGACAAACTTGCTAGATAGAGGATTCTTGGCTGCATATTTTTTCTGTTCATCACATTGAAGATTTCCTGCCATTCCTTTGTGGCCTGCCAAGTTTTAGTAGATAAGTCTGTAAGTACTCTGATAGGTTTCTCTTTGTATGCTAGGGCCCATTTATCCTTAGCTGCTTTCAGAATTCTCCCTTTATCCTTCTTTTTTGCCAGTTTCACTGTGATACGTCATGCCGTAGGTCGATTCCAGTTATGTCTGAGGGGAGTTCTCTGTGCCTCTTGGTTTTCAATGTCTATTTCCTTCTCCAGATTGGGGAAGTTCTCGGCTATAATTTGTTCAAGTACCCCTTCAGTGCCTTTCTCTCTTTCGTCTTCTTTAGGAATTCCTATGATACGGATATTGTTCCATTTGACTGTGTCACTCATTTCTCGAATTCTCCTTTCGTGCTACTGGATCAGTTTATCTCTTTTTTCTCGGCTTCCTCTTTTTCTATAATTGTGTCTCCAAATCACCTATTCTCCTCCTCTCTGCCTCTTCAATCCGTGCAGTGGGCGCCTCCATTTTATTATGTACCTCATTTATAGCATTTTTTAATTCGTCACAACTATTTTTTAGGTCCATGGTCTTTGTAGCAATAGCTTTTCTGATGTCTTCCATGCCTTTTTCAAGCCCAGTGATTAATTTTATGACTATTTTTCTAAATTCTTGCTCAGTTATATTGCTTCTATGTGTTCTGAGCAATTCTGTAGCTGTGATTTCTTCCTGGAATTTCTTTAGAGGAGAATTTTTCAGTTTCATCATTTTTGCTGTCTTTCTGTCTCTTGTCAGTTTTAAAAGCTTGTTATGCACTCTGCACTTGTGAGTATCACTATATTAAAGGAGGCTTATTGACTGTCAGGGCCTGTCCGTTTAGGAAGTGTTCTTTTTATGGTGTCCCTTGGTCTCTCTTGTTGTGCCTTTGGTTATTTTATTTCCCTACTCTTATTGAAATTTGGGACTCTCCACCATGTGTACTTTGGCTTGTTTCTTGAGGTATCCCTGAAAAGGAAAACAGACAGACAAAAACACAGGGAACAAAAGCATGCAAACGCACAAAGAAGTCAAACAAACAAGCAAACCAGAAGGGAAAAGAGAAAAAGGGGTGGGGGGACAGAGACAACAGAAGACAAAGGACAGTCTAAAAGCATAAAACCAGAAATCTCAGCTACAAATAAAAAGCTGGGTAGATGCAGTGCTGATGGAAGAGCATATACAACGAGAGAAATTACAGTGGTGGGAAGAAAGAGAAATTTAACTTTGACCAGGCAGAGAGACTAAAAGGCTTAATTCAGTGAGAGAAAAAGGAGAATATGGTAGAAGGCGAGGAGAAATAAACAAAGATGTTATCCAGAGAACCTATATAGTCTGATTATTCCAGAGAGAGAGAGAAAGGAAGGTATGTACAGAGGTGTAGAATATGCATCAAGAGAATGAATTAAATTTGACTGTTCAAGCAAACCTATAACCAGAGTGCCCCATCCAGTGGAGGGGAGAGATAAGAATGAGATATGGGGAAATATATCTGAATAGCAAGAATTGATCTAGAGTTAATCAAGGCAATGCATCAATGTTGGTCTTTCCCCAGGCTCCGGTAAAAAAAAAAAAAAGAAAGAAAAGCAGCTCTCCAGCATGGATGGGCGTGGTTTGGTGTAGGCAGGTCTCACCTCCACTGTGGGTCCCACAAGGCCGTTCCCTGAAGCCCCACCTTTGTGGTTTTGGGGAGAAAAATGGCAGCGCCCCAGTCCCTTCTCAAACCAAGCGTTGCAATTCACCCTTTTGGGTCCGATCTCCCTGTGCCAAGGCCATAGCCAAGGTGGGCCAAGTTGTATTTCTTAAGCCCCAACTTGCTTCCAGATTTTAGTCTGAGCACTTTAAAGATACCACCCAAAACGTAATTCCTCAGGCCTGGCGGCTTCCTAGCCAGGGATCGAGTAGGGTGAGTAGCGGAGCAGTTTCTCCTCGTGCCGCCTGAGATCCGGTCGCCTAGCTCAAGGAACGTGCCCCAGAGAGGGAAAAAAGTCTCTCAACGAACGCCCTGTGGTTATAGATGGGATGATAGCATCCCTCTGTCTCCTGGGCAGAGGTTTTTCTCTTCTCCAGAGAGTTTATAGCAGTTTCAGCCACTCTTTCTCTTCTCCTCTGCTCTCCGCAGCTCTCCGCGGAGGGGGCCTCCTTCGCCTCCAGGCCTCCAGTTCCTAGACCGTTTTTATCTTCCCCAGTTCACAATCATGTACCTATGAGGCTGTCTTCTTAGCGGACTCTGTCTCTTTTCCTCCCAGACTCTTGCGTTTCAGTGTCTTATCTACACAAAAAACTCTTTAATTTGCACTTGAAAGTTTGTTTTGGTGATTAAAGTATGAGATCCAACAATTTATTTTAAAGTAAATCTCTTGAGTTTATTCACTCACTCATTCATCAAACATTTACTGAGCACAGAATCTATGCCAGACATTCTACTAGGTAGGGGAAACAGAGATGAATAAGATATACCGTTTGTCTGAGAAGCTCACAATCTAGGAGAAAGCCTACAAAAATAGCTAGAAAATCTTGATACCATGACGAAGACTATAGCAAAGTTGAGCATAAAATTCTGTGGAAGTGTACTTCATCAACTGGAGAGACAGGCAAAGCAGGCACAGAGATACAGGCTTTCTTGTGGAAGTGATGTCTGAGCTAAATCCTAGAGTGAGAAGTTAGCTAGTTCAAAATGGGTGATGGATGGAGGAGTTTCCATATTCAAAGGCACGTGGGTATGAATCAGCAATGCAAGTTTGGGAAAAAATAATTTGATGTAAGTTAGAATACAAAGAGCATATAGAAAAGTGATAGATGACAAGAGTAGAAAGGTAGATAGATTACAAACCATGCCTTAAAAGCCATGTAATGGAGTTTGGGGGTTATTCTTTAGGTAACTGGAAGTCAATGGTGATGTGCAAATGCGTCACATGCTTATAAATCTTAGATTACTCTCAGCATTGTGGAGGATCTGACAGCATTATCATGGGAGAACACTGGATACAGGCAGATTGATTTAGGAGGCAGTTGCAGTAATTCAGACAATAAGCAAAGTGAACTCAAACTAAGGCAATAGGTAACAAATATTTGAATTTTTTGAAAAAAATAACATTGGGTCAAAGAGCTTGGCAGTGGTTGAAAGAGATTTGACATCATGAGGAAAAGGAATGATTCTAGAAGGAATTGTGTATATCTGACTTGGATGACAAGGTAATTAGAAGGTGGTCCCATCAACCAAGATGGAGAGTACAGAATATTTATGGATGCCAGTGACATCTTCTATTGTGATCATGTTTTGTTTTTGAGGTGCTTGGTGGGACACCCAGATGTGGATATCCAATATGTAATTGAATACATAGGTATGGAGATCAGGAGAAAGACTTGAAACTTTGTTTGTTTGTGTGTCTATAACTGATGTTTACAAAGTATGTGCCTCTGCTTCTTTTCTGACCCTTCTGTGTATTGTTCCCTCTCTAATGCCACAAGGTTTTTTCAGTTCTCATATCCTTACAGTATTCACTGACTGCCTAGGGATCCCTACCAAGGAATAAGGGCATAATATGTTACCTGATCTCTACTCCTAAATTGCCCCCCTACATTGTGGGCCATTTTCCCCTTCATACCCTAATTCCTGAACTCACTCCTCTCCTGCTCCCATCAATATTTACCTATCTTGCATCCCATGGTCTCAGAGCCCTGCTAGGTACTTGGCTAATCTGAAGAAGGTAATTTTTACTCAGGCATAAATGATCAATTCTATATTTATGTGCTATACTTCTCTAGTAATATATCTTCCTTCTAATAGACACAAAGAATGTGGGGATTACAATGTAATAGTAGAATATGGACATCAGTTGGACCCCTTCAGTGTTCCTTAAACACCATCACTTAAACATCATTACTCACTTATATTCCAACTTCATTAAAAACTCTGTTTTTAAACTTTTAGTCCAATAGAAGTCTTTGCTCCAAATGTATTACTATTCATCAACTATACCCCCCTTTCCTGAACCCACAATATAAGTGTCCAACTCCTTACCTCTCTTATTCAGCTTTCAAATGTATTGTTTTTATTTCCCAATAAAGCTGCCTCATTGGCAATCAGGCCTCAGGGTGTCCACAGATTCATTTGTATCCTCTTCACCTGCCTGTTAAGCAATCAATTAGTCCTAGATTATGAGATGAGGAATTGACCTAGGAGGTCATTTGATTGGATAGTTTCTTTATTAGATAAAACAAAACACAAGGCCCACAGAAGGGACAAGACTGACCCAAGATCACACAACTATTTGTAGTTGATTTTGGCTAGCACCCAGGTCTCCTGACACCTAGGCTGATTTTCTTTCCACTGTATCACAACTGCCTTTGTGGGCATGCTGCTATCACTTGCTCTGATTTAAACACAATCCCCTTTCACACCTTAGAATTAATTATCTTGACTGACAAGGCACTCTCCCCCATAATCTCCTTTTGGGCTTTTAGAAGCCTGAACATGCAACCAGATACAAATTTTGGATTTTTAAAACTGTCTTTTCAATGGAGAAATATTCCTCTATTCCAGGTATCCCATCTCCCATATTGGCAAGAATTCTAAACAAGCTGGCATAACTAGTGTGGGCTTTGCAGGACTGGGGTGGGTGGCAGAACTATCTTTTGCCCATAGATGTACATGTTTTTGATGCTGATCATGTGTACAAAGTTGAAAGTGAAAAATTGTATACAAAGAACTGAGGTAAATAGACCAGAGAAATAAGCCTAAATACACCGGCAACACGAGGAGAGCCTAAGGCAAGCATTAACAGCCAGAGTGTAGAGCCATTAGGTCTGAGTCAGGAAAAAGGAGATCTGGCTGAAATGAGCAAGTAAGAGAGTAAGAGGATAAAGACCTGAGGCAGAGTGCTGTTGCCTCTACTTGGGCTTCTGCATGTTCCCTTTAGTATGTTATAGAGATGGGCCAAATCCACGTAAAGGACCAGGACAGGGACAGAAGCAACACCACAGGTTTACAGAAAACAGTTAAAATACATAGGGGTACACCCCTCCGTGGGTCATGTTTCTGGTTCTTTTCCTCTTTGCATGAAAATTGGATCAAGTTGATGGTCCCAGAATTTTACTTGCTCTGGTTCAGAAGAATTTTTCACAGCCAGACAAAGTTTTACATGGTGTCAGCAGCTGGGCAAGCTCATTTTCAGCACTGTCCATCTGCCACCTTTCATGCCCACTCAGCCTTTGGCATCTTGGCTCAAACTGCTCAAGAGGGTGCCATTTGTGCTGGTAATTTAATCACACCAATGGTAACACTTTGTGATGATGACCCATATGGCTTATATTGACCACATTGTCTTGTGGTACAATAATATATTCAAGAAAGTTTTTCCATTATACCTCTTGTTTCAAAAACAAGGTCTCTAGCCTGATGTCTTAGTTTTTAGCCCTACTTTTCTAGGTGGTCCTGCAGCAAGTCCTGTATCATTTATTATTCTCAGAAAATAATGGCAACTTTTTGTACTAAACATCTATCAATGATGTATTTTCTTCTCTCTGATTGTGTAGCTCAAGGTTGCCAAATCCTCAGAAAGCTTTGCCTGACGGACACAGCTCATTCTCCAACCTGCCATAATGATTCCCTTCTCCCACTACACTTTTGTCATTTTTGGATTCCAGGGTTGCTTTTGTGTGTTTGTTTTGAGAGGTTGAATGTACTTTATTAAATCAGATGGTAAAATCTGTGGTCTTTAATAGCAGAGACCATGCACAATCTTAGCTATAGAACTAAAGTCTCAAATACAACATATTTTAAGTAGTCTTGATAGTCTAGATTGTCTTGATAGGTGAGAAAGCATAGTAGTATAGAGGGTAAATGCATGTGAAAGCACTGGGTTCCTGTTTGTTTGCTTCTTTGTTTGTTTGTTTGAGAGGGTGGGACAGAAGGGGAGAGATAGAATCTTAAGCAGGTTCCACTCTCAATGCAGAGCCCAATATGGGGCTCAATCCCATGACCCTTGAATCCTGACCTAAACTGAAATCAAGAATCAGATGATCAACCAACTGAGCCACCCAAGTTCCCTGAACTGGGTTCCTATTTGAGCTCTGCCATCTATTAGACGTGTGACCTTCCAAAAGGCAATTACCTCAAAAAAAACTTAGTTGCTTCAACTGAAAATGGGAGTATATAATATATATTTCACCAGATTGTATTAAAATAATTATTTGAGATAACAGGTAAAGTGGTTATCACAGAGCCTGGCATAAGAGTGTTCCACACATGGTAGCTAATATTATGGTTGGTGTTTATTCAGGTTACTTGCCTAAACAACTGAACTCTTGTGTCTGCAGTTACTGGCAGGTGTAATCTGCAGCCTTGGCCTCCCTGATCAACTCCCAAAATCATTATTACAGATGTGCTACTATCTCCAGGAGGAGTTCAGCTTTATTTTCCTTTCTCCTCTTTTGTTCTTTCTCTTGCTCTTCTTTACTTCAACTCTCCCAGATAGCTTACTTCTCTCTCTTATTTTTATCATCCTATCCCGCCCATTACATAGACTTGATTCCACTCTAGGTAACCAGGAGCTTTACTAAGTTCTCTCACTTGCTTTAAAGATGACCCTGGGGACTAAGGAAGCTCTTCTGTGTGTTTAGAGATGTTTACCACTCAAGAATGAAGGCATAATTGTATTATATGAAGTTGAAATTACATCTCAGCAATGTGTGGAAGGGTGAGTGCGTATGCATATTAGTATGTTTGTCTGGATTACTGTGTGTAGATTTATCAGTGATTTTGGGAGACTTTGTCTAATAGTTCAAATCCTGAGGCTTTTCATTCTATGAGGAGGGTCTAGATTATGAAGGGCAAAGGATTATAATTACTGCTCTTAATCTTTTATTTAATAATTTATTTATTTTTTAATTTACATTCAAGTTAGTTAGAATATAGTGCAACAATGATTTAAGGAGTAAATTCTTTAATGCCCCTTACCCATTTAGCCCATCCCCCTCCCACAACCCCTCCAGCAACCCTCTGTTCTCTATATTTAAGAGTCTCTTATGTTTTGTCCCCTTTCCTGTTTTTATATTATTTTTGCTTTCCTTCCCTTATGTTCATCTGTTTTGTATCTTAAAGTCCACTGTTGTCTTTCTCTAATTTCGCTTAGCATAATAGCCTCTAGTTCCATCCACATAGTTGCAAATGGCAATATTTCATTTTTTTGATTGCTGAGTAATACTCCATTGTATATATATACCACATCTTCTTTATCCATTTATCCATCGATGGACATTTGGGCTCTTTCCAAACTTTGGCTATTGTTGACAGTGCTGCTATAAACACTGGGGTGCATGTGTCCCTTCGAAACAGCATACGTGTATCCCTTGGATAAATACCTAGTAGTGCAATTTCTGGGTCATAGGGTAGTTCTATTTTTAATTTTTTGAGGAACCTCCATACTGTTTTTCAGAGTGGCTGCACTAGTTTGCATTCCCACCAGTGCTGGTCTTATTCTTAATGATTGTAATTGTAATTAGCAATGTTTATCAGCTTTGCTTTTTTAGGACTAATCATTTCAGGAGCCATTTAGGGAAATTATCATCCCACTTTGCAAAGTGTCATCAAATAATTTTTATTACTTTGCAAGAGGAAAAACCACTGCTGGCTAAGTCATGTTGAGTCCACATCAATCACTAAGCACCTATTTTGTGATTAATTAGGTGTTATGAAAGATGCAAAAATGAGTAAGACAAAACCCTATATTCAAAAGAGTTTCATTATTAAAGTGTGGGTAAACACATTTTCCTAATTAGGTCAAAGGCCTTGAGTAGACCCCTAAATCTAGCCCAGCATATATTCCCATGGTAACAATGAAAATCTGCCTTTCAGTTCTCCCACTGTGAGGGAGTGTAACTGACAGAGAGCCTTAGCTGCTGTGTTCTGCATATATCACTGCATTAGGGGACACTTCTCATAGGCTGCCCCCAGCCAATGACTGAGCATGGCAATAATACTATGATAGGCCCCTTCCTGGAAGATACAGGACTCCTCTGATTGATGATTTTAGCTTAACAGTTCCCCATTGGCTTTGCTAAAACTTTTTTAGAAAACCTCTTGTTAACTAACCCTTATTCCTTCCCTCTTTTTCCACAAGGGTGAGAACTACACCACAATCTATTGGTTCTCTTGACCTCAGTTTTCTTCCTTCCCATTTTCCCTCACAAGTTGTCCCATGCCCCACAATAAAGCTCTTTCATGTCTAATCCTACTATGGCATCTACTTCTCAAAGGACCTGAACCAACATATCCCACAATTCTGTCAGCTGACTTGACAAGTGGCTTGTTCACAAGCTACACCTGATGAGCAGTCCAGTGCTTTGGTAACCATAGCATAGTATGAGAAAAAGAACATAAACTTTTCATTTAACTTCTCTGACCCTGTTGTCATATCCATACAAGTAGTTTCGTAATACTACTTTGCAGTGTTGCTGGGAAGAATCATGATAACATATGTAAAATCCCCATCACATGGTAAGGACTTGATACATTTATTCAGATTAATGAGTAAAGAACTTTCTTACTAATGTCAGACCTTATGCAGCAGCTTTGTAAATGAATGATAGCACTTTCTCATTAGAAAAAAAATAATCTGCAGAGGGGGAATCAGGAATGTTTCTGGTACTCAGAATTGCACTTTTTTTTTTCTTTTCTAGTATAAATGATGAGAGGTAGAAAATGTTCAATACGGGGGTCTGGCTTCCTGAAAACTCTACCTTTGCCCTAAAATGCTGGGAACTTGCTTTTTGAAGGTTATCTCAGGTTGGTAGGGGACAAGAAAATAATACAAAATAAATATAGAAATGAAGCAAGAATGTGAATTTCAAATTCTAAGAAGCATAATCACATTTTCAGATATGGCTGTACTTTTTACTATCTTCAACAGTTTCACTAGGCCTGTGATACTGCAGGGAATCTGTAGAGCAGCAAAGAGCTCTGCAAGAAGAAAAATATTGGAAGAGGGCAGATTCTGATCCCCTCAGGGCTGCATCTTTATGACATTGTAGTATTTGCTGTGAGGGAGGAGCTGTTAGGTGTTTAACATACTTCGTACAGAGATATTATATTCTGTTTCCAGGGCAACAACACAAAACTGTGATCTTCCTTTGGCAAAGACACAGGCAAGTTGACCACCAAGCTGGTGTACTTGCCTGAGTGTTGAGAATTCCGGTTAAGCCACTGAGATGGTCAGGGAAATCATGACAGGGCGAGGCTTCCAGTACAGTCAATTCCCAAATACCTGCGTGGTCTCAGAGACCTGAGCTGAAGGCAAAGCAGAATAACAATACACCTAGCGACAACATTGGGTAAGGAAATTCAGTAGGTTACTTAAACCTAGGGTTAAAACCTTTTAAATTGCAAAAGTACCATTTTCTGGGTTACTGGTAGATGATAATAGAAAACTATAACTGAGAAACCAATATGCAACTGAGGGAAGCACACAATTTTTAGCTCTCTACTTTCCAAGTTTTCTATGTTTCTAGATTTAAAAAATTGTCAAGATGTAGGCAACAGATTTCCAAAACCGAGTGGCCTCCATTTTCTTGTCAGCCAATAATACTTACTGAGGGCCCAGTTCTTTCCCCCACAATTCCTTAATTGAACTGATTCCTCTATCCAGCATCATTCAAACAAAATGAGACAAAGAGACAAAAGATTCTAATAATGACTTTAAAGGCAATAGAATATCCGCATGAGCCATTTAAATTATCAAATAGAGATTAAATGATGTTTCACTATAGTTTTAGTGTTCAGTGTATTTGGTTTCTTTCCAGTTCCTTGATAAAACAGTGATTCTGGCATGGTGTCTCTAATGATTTTCAGTTAACCAGAGTGTTTGATTTACCAGAATGACTCATATTGCTTCCAGTACTAAATTATAGTCATTATGAACTTGAAAACTTATTAGCCAGACTTAAATCACTGTGAAGGAAACTTCCCAACAAATACTTGAGTTGAGGGCACACAAGTGTAGCCAGAAGTTATAATGAGGTAGAAGCAAGAAATCAGGAGAAAGGGTGTGTAGGAAATCTGCCTGGGGATAGAAATGGAGTGTTCAAGGAGTAGGGCAGGATAGCTTGGCTCTCTCTGAACTTGAAAGTAACATTCCTGTCATCTCATAAGAGAAAGGGTATATGCTCACTCTAGAATTTCCCACAAGACTAGAGATTGGAGAATATACAGCAGGAAGTACACAGCCCTTAGAGGTAAAAGTTGGCACAGTCTTCCCAAGGAGGTGAGGAAAAGTATCTTGAGTCTTCTCAGGCCTTCCCATCTTTCAGAAAGTAAGGAACAGAGAGGTAGCAGGGCCAAGTATGCAGCACAATAGTAGAAAAACGGTATCCTGAGTAAAGCAGACTGTGACACAAAGTTCTGACTATAAGAGCTGTCCTCCCCTAGATAGTGGTGTAAGTCAGTGGCATCAGTCAGGGGGCACTCTTTAGGCTAAGCCTGAATTTCTTAATCTCAGCACTCTTGACATTTTGTGCTGGATAATTCTTTGTGTGGGGCCTCATCTTGTGCACTATAGGATGTTTAGCAACCTCCTTGGCCTCAATCCACTGGATACCAGTAGCCTTACCACCCCTAGTTGTGACAACCAAAACTTACTCCAGACATTGCCAAGGTTCCAGGCAGGGGGCAAAATTCCCCCTAGTTGAGAGTCACTGGTTTACAGGGACATTTGGAGAAGTACTCCATGATGATGGAGGGAAATGGCACTCTTGGAGAGTAGCTGAGTTCCAGCTATTATTCTATTGGAAGGTAAGGCCAAAGTTTTCTTTGTGTTTTTGTTTGGTGATAATGTTATTGGGACTCATATTTTTTAATTTTTTACTAGGTCAAACTGATAGGCCATGGGGAAAATGCCTATTTATTTTAAAATAGATATTTCCCCCAAATCTTCTCTTTATAGAAATAATAATATTGTGCTGCATGTAAAGAAAGAGAAAATTTTATGCTGGATGGAATCCCTTGCCAACTTTTCTCTAAACAACAGCATATTTGTACACCACTCGGTCTATATTACAGATTCACAAGGAACTCAGTGCCCATGTAACAGAATTAAACTAAAAAGTTCACATGATAATCAATCTTTCCCTCTTTAGTATAGGACTTATGCCTAATCCTAACAGGGGCCTAGAGGCTCAGCTTCCAAGTGAAGAGGCAAATCATTAAGACTTTATAAATGGCATGATATACAATTATGTTGGCAAATTATATTGTCTTAGAAATGATTCATAAAACTATCATTTGAATTACAGGGGTGAATTAGCTGTTCAGAGTTGACTTACTGTAATTTAAAATTGATTATGACGTTCTGAAACCTCTGACAGTATTTTCCCCCTAGGTTTTAGAAAGAGTGTTACTGAGACCTGGAGATTTTCCTCCATTATTAGCTTCATTTGTGGTACTGAGAAGAACTAGGAAAGGTGGGTTCAGAGTTCAGCAATATAACCCTTGCCTGAGGCTATGTAAGTTGGTAAAACTTCCTATGTCGGCGGCACTTTGAGTAATTTTTCCTTTTATGTAACTATACTTACCCATGAAGACTTGGCGGGGGGAGAAGGTTGATCTCTGTCCACAGCAAAAATAATTCTTCTGCACAGTTCAACTCCTTAGAGAAATACTGTTTTTTAGGTTAAGTAAGATTTTCCACTGGCATTTGTCATCGAGAAAAGAAAAAAAAGGCTAATTTTTAAAATATTCTTGGCCTCAGAAGCCTGAGTGGATATATGCTCTTTTTTTTTTAAGTTAGAGCTTTAATTGCATGATTATTTGGCATGAAATAAGCAAGATTGTTTTTCTTATTATAAAGCTATCCCAGAGAAGAAATGATAAACAGCAGGAAAATAAGAAGAAGAGAAAACGATAGGGAATTGAGATTGTTCAGCCCATAGAACTGCTGGCTAAAAGGTGATTTAGTAATGATCTTCTAGGACCTGAAGGACAATCATTAGGACCAGATGCTCCCCATCTGCAGTGAGGGAGGAACCACAGGAAATAACACTATAGAATGAGAAAGTTTAAGAAAAAAATGTACTGGCAGTTTTGGGCGCCTGGGTGGCTCAGTCAGTTAAGTGTCTGACTTCGGCTCAGGTCATGATCATACAGTTTGTGGGTTTGAGCCCCGCGTTGGGCTCTGTGCTGACAGCTAGCTCAGAGCCTGGAGCCTGTCTTCAGATTCTGTGTCTCCTCTCTCTGACCCTCCCCTGCTCACGCTGTCTCTCTCACTCTCTGAAAAATAAATTAAAAAAAACAATAAAAAATTAAAAACAAAGAAAGAATGTACTGGTAGTGAAAGCTCTCAAACATCAGAATACATCACTATGGAAGTTATGAAATTACTTCTGGGATGTTTTACATTTTGCTTTCAAACAGGATAAATTCTCTCTTGTCTGAGATAATTGAGGTGAGATTAAAATGAGAAATAATGGGCAAAAGGATAACTCAAGATTTTTCTTAAATTCTATGATTCTATGAACCTGTGTCTTTATTTGCATCACATTCTCTAACGTGCTAGTTTTACAATATGCTTTTTGCATTATAGTTCCGCTTAATGAAGTTTCAAGTTCTCAGTTATTCCCAATTATGGAAATTTATTGTATGACTATTTTACCCTCATAGATTATTGAAAACTGTGGCTCTGCCCCACTGCTCTTCCTCTCTTTTCCAACTATTTATTTTCTACTTTTGCTGATTCTCCCTCTTTTCAGTTTTATGTTCACTTTCCTGTAAAGATCTTTTGAGAGCATGTGGAGGCTTTGCACAACATTTGGCATATTGAATATTTGAGGCCAATTTAATAGCTAATTATTGTTTTATAGTTTTGGGATGTGAGGCAACATGGGAGAATGTGATACTACATGATAATAATTTCAGTGCAATCCATAATCTTTTCACTTGGTCTTCACTGAGTGTACTTACACTGTACACTCAGTGTAAGTAATTTCTGTATAGTAATTACTATACTGTAATTACTATTACTGTATAGTAAGTGTAAGTAAATTCTGAAGCCACATTTACTCCGTCTACATCAAAATAACCATTTGGCTCAGCCATTCTAAGGCAAGGGGTAAGAGGCTGGTGTTATAAAGAGAAACTATCAATCTACTTAACAGACAACTTTAGATTAAAATTTTCATTTGGTTGTCTGAATCTTTCTTTGCACTGAGTCACGTTGGGGAAATATATGTAATGGTATGCTTGTCTTACTGAAAGGACATAAAGAACCATTAGACTGCAATAAGAATCCATAAAATGCCAAGGCCTCCTCACTTGTGGAAAAGTAAGTCTTAATACACTGACCTGACACTCAAAGTCCTCCTCAATCTTGACATGGACCTTCCCCTCTGTTATTTTTATTCCTCACAACGAGTCCTCTATTTTAACTTTACTGTTCCCACCATGCTGGGCTTATCCTAAAATCATACTGTTTTCTTAGGTGCTTTCTACTACCTAAAAGTTGCAACCCTCTCTTTCCCAGTCATCTTTTTTGTCTTTTTACCAGCATCATATTTGTCATTATAAATCCTACTTCTTCATTATTTGCCATGTTTAAGCCTTCAAATTCATTAGCCTACTTAGTATTTGCAAGAACACTGTGAGGCATATATTATTGTTCCAGAGCTCATTTTTAATAACTTCTCTTCTAAGAGACCTATTTTAATTAAATGAAGCCCAATAATGTCCCCTTATCTGAATTCATAACACTTATTGTCTTTACCATTTTATTGAGACACTAAATCTTACTTCATAGTTTCTCATGTAAATAATATGTCCCTGATTAAACTGTAAGCTCAATGAAAGGAAAAATCTGTGACTTATACTAATTTTTATGCCATTATAATGCAAAATACATAGGAGGCCCACAATAAACATAATACACCCTAAGGAAGGAAGGAAAGAAGAAAGGCAAGACAAGGCAAGGGAAAGGAAGCATCAGAAGGGTGATCAGAATCTGGTGAAGTTGTAACTTGTGACACAAATAGTATGTTATCCCTTCATTAACAAATTTTTATTGGCTATCTACTGTATACTCAATACCATGCTGTGATCTATGAGGGATAAAAGAGAAAGGGAAATAGTACCTCTGCTCACAATCTAGATGGGAACACAAGAGTAAATGCACACTAATAGAGGACAATGTAATAAAGGTCAGTAAGAAAAACAAAAGCCAAACAAACCAAAAGACACAATACCAGCATGGTGCTAAACTAAGTAGCACTGTGTAATGCTGGAATGGGGAAAGTAAACCTTTGGGATCCCTAGAAAATACCGTCCTTTCGATTTCGGAGTTGTCGTTGTTGCTATTGTTGTTTTTGTTTTTTTGTTTTGTTTTGTTGGTTTTGTTTCGTTTTGTGGCCACTTATGCCCGGCATTAAAACAGTACACAAGAATGTAACAGAAGAGAATAATAGAAATTTGTAATGCTCAAAAGCAGAGCCTTTACCCATTGCTTGGTAAAGTAATGGCACATTGCAGATGCCGTATAAAATGGAACCTTTTTGAAACTCAGTGAGTTTTTGAATCCAGACAAAAGGATTCACACCATATCTAACAATGACATTTTATGCATTGTGGTATCAGTCATTTTCTTTTCCTCACTTCCTTCCTTCCTTTTTGCTAAGAATTTTTTCTTAAAATGAGGTACTGTCATGATATATATTTTCCCCTGGAAGTAGAGCTATTAAAAAACCTAGATAGAAAGAAAAAAATGTGTTCCCTTTTTCACCTTCAAACAAGTGTTATCCATATGAAGTTTATCTTAAAGATATGTCTTCAGAATTTCTCAAAATAAATAAAGCTTCCATTCTGAGATTAAACGTTTTAAGAGAACAGGACCATCTAGTATATTTCATGTATATGTGTGATTACCTGTGCATATCATTTGGGGGAATAAGTCAGGAGGCTGAGTATCAATCTCCTTTATAAACTGATTTTGAGGCTTTATTTTGTAGCTTTCACAATGTGTGTGTATGTACACACACAAATACTGTGCACACATATTCTTTATGTTAAAGAATTATAGTGCTACAAGTAACATCCTTCTAATGTGCCCAATTTGATCCAGGAATAAGAAAGAGACCACACAAATGTCAAAAGCAAGCTTTGGAGATTCCAGTGACTTGAATATGAGTTAGTCATCCTTTAACCTTTGAGGTGATGGCTGAAACTGAATGCTCAAATCTTTTGAAATCTTCAATCCAGAAAACTTTTGTGAAGTATTACAAACTCTTGTCAATATTTCTAGGGGCCAATAGAAGACAGAAATTAGATCTCCCTCTCGCCTACCAAAATGGAGAAGCAAAATTTAGTTTTTCTTTTAGGCCATTTATGTCCTCTCTAGGTGAATACTTCATAGGCTCAAATTCTACTTTTCTTTTACCTCCTTTAATCACTTCCCTTAGTCTGTGAGAAATGAAGGTTTAAACTGGAAATGAAGAGAGGATTTTCTTTGATATTTTGAATGAAGGTCATATTTAATATTTAATATTAACATGGAGTGTGTCATATTAATTTAAGGAAAGTTTATAAGCAACTTGCCTTGGAAGCTGTATCAAATCTGGTCCTTTTCAAGAAATTTTAGAAATAATTGAAATGGTGGAAAATCCTCATGTGGTTCTGAGAGTGAAGCTTCTTCAGTAGGACCATGCAGGATTACTTCTTTTCATTAGAACTTTATTTGCATATTTCCTACTGCTGCAAGCCACACATAAGGAAAGTAACATTATGTCATATCCCTGACCTATTGAGCCAGTGATTCTCTTCCTAACAAGTGTCCAAATATAACTTTTCTGTCCTGAAGACAAAAATATATCTTGGGGTCAAAGCCAGGACTCAAGCACCAAGCACCAATATTTAGTCTGTCACAGTACAAATTCATAGGACATCTCATGTCTCCTACCATGCTACATTCTATCCTCTCATTCCAATCCATCCTGTGCTATATATGTATCTGTGTGTATATATTTCATTAATTAAAAAATAAGCATTTATCTTCTAATTCTGAAATTCTCTTCTTTTTATTGCCAATTACTTTGTAACTTTTGGCCTGTTGGGCTTCATAATATTGTCCAGACAATGTTGCTCTTATGTTCCAGTGGACATATTTGGATGCAAAAGTGTTATGAATAAACTCATCTTATTTTGCAGCTAATCTGTATTACTTCAATGTCAGGGTACAAAATAGAACACATTTTTGATGGAGAGAATTTATTTACCATTTCAACCATAAACCTGGGTCTTTGAAAAAGCATGAATCGGACAGTAGAATGTGTAGCAATGAAATCACTTTTCTTTTTTGATTTTAATTCCTCTAAAAATTATACTTTGCTGATTAAGAAATTAGATCATTGGTATTAACATGGCATATCTGACAGATGTACCAAAATTTCTCTCATCTTTGCAATTATCAGGTTTTTGTCTCAGTTGAAATGTTGGGAGGTTGACTTATGTTGTCAATTTTTTGTCCTCATTTTTATCTTTTTGAAAATGTTTATTTTGTGAGAGTACATGTGTGCATGAGAGGGGGAGGGGCAGAGAGAGGGAGAGAGAGAATCCCAAGCAGGCTCTGCACTGTGAGGCTCAAACCCACAAACCATGAAATCATTACCTGAGCCAAAATCAAAAGTTGGACACTTAACTGACTAAGCCACCCAGGTGGCCCCTCATTTTTTTAAAAATCTTTTTGTCATTGTAGAGGTAGCAGGTAGAAAGAGAAGAAAGGAACAAGTGAGCTCTACATATACATGTTCCCATTATTTGTTTTTGTTGTTGTTTTGGAGTGGAGAGTATATGGATGAAAGTAAAAGAATCACAATACCTTAATAGTAAGTCTTAATATGACAGCCCATTTTTCTACTATTTTCAACAGAAGAGAAAAGACAAAACATATTTATTGATTACCTGTTCTGTGCAAAACAGTTCATCGGGTGTTCTGGGAAACCCAAAATTACTAAGATATGGACATGTGTCTGCAAAGAGTGTATTGTCCAGTGGTTATCTCATTTTTTTCTCTTTGAGTACATGCCTTATATTTGTTTTGTTTTCTTGCAAAGTGAGGACCATAAGACCTAACCCATCACTCATTTGGGTCCCTGTTAATAATTGGTACCTTGTTTTTTACTGGCTTTTATGGCAATACCTTTAGCTCATGAAGTTCTTTGGTTTTCCCCTTTCCTTTCACAGAGTATATAGTTGACAAGTTTGGCAAAGGACATCATGAATTCCTCTATCTCTCAAACTAAAAGTTCTGGATTTAGCTGTACAGGAATCACATTCTTTGTTCTAAAGAAAGCAACAACTCATTGTCAAAAATGTTGTTTGTTCTATTTCTGACTTGCCCCAGACTCATGGATCACACATATGTTATACATAACTTTCCATTAATATTCTTAACCATTAAAACAATTTTTGTTTCTTTTTAAATATTGCACATAAAGTCAATTTCCTTGTTATATTTATAGGCCCTAAAAAGTTTACTATTACCATTGCTACCGCAGCTGTGTTTGCACTTGGGCTCCCTCTCTCTGTCTGTCTGTCTGTCTCTCTCTCTCTGTGTGCATACTCTTGCTCTTACTCTTGCTCTCACACTTGCTCTCATTCTTGCTCTTGCTCTCACTCTCTCTCTTTCTGTCTCAGTCATGCTATTCTTGACAAGACCATCAAGATATGGTGGGATGATGTTATCCATAATGCCAACCTCAAAATGTTAAGGGCATCCCTATATATTCCTATCTGTCCTTAATTTTTATGAGTCTATCATCTAGGAATTTATTCTAAATTCTCCTTGAGCCTAATTATATATTTTTTTATTTTAATCCCAGTATATTTAACATGCAGTATTATATTAGTTTCAGGTATATAATATAGTGATTCAACAATTCCATACAACACTCAGAGCTCATCATGAGAAGTGTACTCTTTAATCTCCATAACCTATTTTATCCATCCCCCTGACTCACCTCCCCTCTGATAACCAAGATCTTGTTCTCTGTGGTTGAGTCTTTTTTGTAGTTTGCCTCTTTCTTTATTTTTTCCCCTGTCCTCCTTTGTTTTGTTTCCTAAATTCCACATATAGTGAAATCTTATGGTATTTGTCTTTCACTGATTGACTTATTTCACTTAGCATAATGTTCTATAGCTCCATCCATGTTGTTGCATATGGCAAGATTTTATTCTTTTTATGGCTGTGTAACATTCCATTGTATATATACCACATCTTCTTTGTCCATTCATTGATCAATGGCCACTTGGGTGCTTCCATAATTTGGATATTGTAAATAATGCTGCTATAAACATAGGGGTGCATGCATCCCTTTGAATTAGTGTTTTTGTATTTTGGGGGTAAATATTCAGTAGGGCTATTACTGGTTCATAGGATAGTTCTATTGTTAACTTTTTGAGGAACCTCCATTCTGTTTTCCACAGTGTCTGCACCAGTTTGCATTCATACCAAGAATGCAAGAGGGTTCCTTTCTCTCCACATTCACACCAACACTTGTTGTTTCTTGTGGGATTTTTTCCGTGTGATATCTCATTGTAGTTTTGATTTGCATTTCCCAGATGATGAATGATATTCACATCTTTTTTTAAACATGTTTTTAAGTTTATTTATTTATATTTTTTTATTTAGAGAAAGCACGTGCAAGCTAGGGAGGGGCAGAGAGTGAGAAAGAGAGAATCCCAAGAGGGCCTCGCACATCAGCAAAGAGCTCGATGGGCAGCTCAGTCACATGAACTGTAAGATCATGACCTGAGCCAAAATCAAGACTTGGATGCTTAGCCAACTTACCCACCCAGGCACCCAGATTTTGAGCATGCTTTTATGTGTCTGTTGGCCATTTGAATGTCTTCTTTGGAAAAAAAAATGCCTCTTCATGTAGCCTGCCCATTTCTTAAGTGGAATATTTGTTTTTTGGGTGTTCAGTATTATAAGTTCTTTATATATTTTGAATAATCCTGTATCAAATGTACCATTTGCAAATACCTTCTCCAATTCCATATGTTGCCTTTTAGTTTTGTTGATTATTTTCTTCACAGTACAGAAGCTTTTTATTTTGATGTAGTCCCAGTACTTAATTTTTGCTTTTATTTCCCTTGCTTCAGGAGATATATCTAGAAAAATATTGCTATGACCAACACCATCAACCGCATTATTGCCTGTCTTCTCTTCCAGGATTTTTATGTTTTCAGGTATCACATTAAGGTCTTTAATCCATTTTTATTTTATTTTTGTGTATAGTGTGAGAAAGTGGTCCAGTTTCATTCTTTTGCATGTAGCTGACCATTTGCTGGAGAGACTTTTTCCCATTGGATATTCTTTCCTGCTTTGTCAAATATTAATTGACCACATAATTATGGGTTTATTTCTGGGTTTTCTAGTCTGTTCTTTTGATCTATGTGTCTATTCTTGTGCCAGTACCATACCATTTACATCACTACAGCTTTGTAATATAACGTGAAGTCCAGAATTGTGATACCTCCAGCTTTGTTTTTCCTTTTCCAAAACTGCTTTGGCAATTTGGGGTCTTTTGTGGTTCCATATAAATTTTAGGATTGTTTGTTCTAGTTCTCTGAAAAAAAAAGCTGTTGGTATTTGATAGGGATTGCATTAAATGTACAGATTGCTTTGGGTAGTATAGGCACTTTAACAATACTTGTTCTTTCAATCCATGAGCATGGAATGTCTTTCCATTTCTTTGTGTCCACTTCAATTTCTTTCATCAGTGTTTTATAGTTTTCAGAATACGGGTCTTTCACCTCTTTGATTAAATTTATTCCTTGGTATCTAATGGGTTTTGGTGCAACTGTATATGGAATTGTTTTCTTAATTTCTCTTTGTGCTGCCTAATTATTAGTGTATAGAAATGCAAGAGATCTGCACATTGATTTTGTATCCTGCAACTTTACTGAATGAATTTATCAGTTCCAGTAGTTTTTTGGTGGATTCTTTCAGGTTTTCTAGAGTATCATGTCATCTACAAATAGTGAAAGTTTTACTTCTTCCTTACTGATCTGGATGCCATTTATTTATTTATTTATTTATTGTTGTTGTCTGATTGCTGTGGCTAGGACTCCTAGCTCTATGTTCAATAAAAGTGGTGAGAGCATTCCTAGTTCTATGTTCAATAAAAGTGGTGAGAGCAGACATCCCTGTCTTATTCCTGACCTTAGGGGCAAAGCTCTGTTTTTACCCATTGAGTGTGATGTTCGCTGTGGGGTTTTCATATATGTATTTTATTACATTGATGTATGTTCTCTCTAAACCTACTTTGTTGTAGGTTTTTATCATGAGTGGATGTTGTACTTTGTCAAAGGGTTTTTCTACATCTATTGAAATAATCATATGTTTTTTATCCTTTATCTTATTGAAAGCAGAATGGATTTTTAATCTTGGACCCCTGTCTTGAATTATTATAACTTTCCTTAGATAAAAGGAAATTTAATGAGCCCCTATTGTGTGTGTGTGTGTGTGTGTGTGTGTACAATTTTACTCACCTTTACACAGCAGTATGATGTTCTGTTCTTCTCCTATCATGTGAGAGAATAAATCCAAACTATAAGAGCAAATCTGTTATATTTTTACAGATAGACTTCTAAAATACTTGACTTTTAAAAATTATATCCCTTGTAATGCTATTTAACATTATTTGTTTTTATGAAAACAACAAATGGTAAGGTGTTTCCTTTCATTTTGACAGATTAGAAGAGATTAATTTCACTGTTAATAGTTTACTGAGTAACTGAAATAAAATATTCACTAGCTGAGTATGTTTATTGAATTTATTTTTTATCTCTTTCTTGTGTTTTTTTCAAAATGAGTTTTCTTATTTGAGCAAATATAGGATAGTTTATGAACTTGCCCTGACTTAAAAGCTAAAACAATAAAAATCAATTAGTTTTGTGATCCAATTCAAATACCTTTAAAATTATCTAATATTGTTTGATATTTATTACACCTCACAATTAGTTGATTTCTCTGTGACTTTACAATATTTTCAATATTAGTGCCTTAATAAAGCAGTTATTTATTTTTGTGAATTGTATGATTTTAAAATATCTTAGGATAAAAAAAGGGATCCTTAACCTTGTACAGGCAAGCAAAAAAGAAAAGAAAAGAAAAGAAAAAAAAGATTTCCTACATCAGTGAAGTGCCATTCAGTCCTCTTTCTGGGTTCCATTGCTCCAGTTTTCTTAGGCTTCTGCACATGTCCTTATTACCTCTGAAGGACAAGAAAGAGACAAACATTTTATATCAGCTATGTAGAGAAAAGCCTGACTTGCCCCATTCGAGAAATAACCTTGTTTCCCATAGGCAAATACTTCATATTTCATTCCTGAAAGAAAAAGACAAGCACCACTTTGTCATTGTTTTGCTGCTTTTTTGTTCTTCCCCCCAACCAATTTTTCTAATTAAGCTTTTTAATTTGAGATAATCATACATCCACAAGCAGTTGTAAGAAATACAGGCATACCTCACTTTATTATGCTTTGCAGATACTGCATTTTTTTTTTTTTTTTACAAAATAAAGGTTTTTGTCAACTCTGCATCAAGAAAGTCTGTCTACACCATTTTTCCAACAGCATTTGCTCATTTTGTGTCTCTCTGTCACATTTTGGTGATTCTCACAATATTTAAAAATTTTTCATTTATTAATTTTGTTATGGTGATTGGTGTTTAATGATTATGACTTGCTGAAATTCAGGTGAGGGTTGACATTCTTTAGCAATGTAGTATTTGTAAATTAAGGTATGTACTTTTTTTAGACATAATGCTCTTATGCATTTAATAGACTACTGTAAACATAATTTTTATATCCACTGGGAAGCCAAAAAATTCATTTGGCTCATTATTATCACAATATTCCATTCCTTGTGGTGGCTGGGACTAAACCCTCAATATCTCTGAGGTATGCTTGTAATACAGAGAGATCCTGTGTACTCTTTACCCAATTTCCCCTAATGGTAAGCTCTTGCAGAAATATAGTGCAATGTCACAACCAGAATACTAACATTGATAGTTATGATGCAAACCATTCCTATCACCACAAACTTCCTTCATATTGACCTTTTATAGAAATACCCAATTCCCTCCTATCCCCTCCTTAACTCTTGTCAACTGCTAAACTGCTCTCCATTTCTATAATAATGTCATTTAGAGAATGTCACATACATAGAATCATTTAGTATAAAACCTTTTCAGATTGGCTTTTTTTCTTTCAGCATAATGTCTTGAATGTTCAACCAGGTTGCATGTTAATAATTTTTTCTTTCTTATTATTAAGTAACAGTCCATGGTACCGATGCACCAACGTTTGTTTAACCATTATCAATCAACATTGTTTTTTAGGTTTTGGCTATTGTGAATAAAGTGGACATAAACGTTTGTGAATAAAGTGGACATAACCATTCATGTACATGTCTTTGTATATGTATAGGAATGTAAGTCTTCATTTATCTTGGATATAAATGCTCAGGAATACAATTGGTGGGTCATATGGTATTTGCATGTTTAATTTTTAAAGATACTCTCCACTGTTCCAGAGTGGCTGAACCATTTTACATTCCCACCAGTGAATTATGAATGGTCAAGTTTCTCTACATCCTCCTCAGAATTTAGTGTTGTCACTTTTCTTTTTGTAGTAATTTGACAAGTGTGTACTAATATATCATTGTAGTTTTAATTAGCATTTCCCTAATTATGTTAAACATGTTTTTTATGTACTTATTAGTTATCTGTACATCCTCCTTGGTGAAAAGTCTCATGTTTTTTGCCCATTTTCTAATGTATTGCTTGGTTTTCTTACTGGGCAATTTTGAAATACTAGTTTAATTACTAGATAATATTCTAGATACTATTATTTTTATTTGATTTGATATGATATTGTTTCTTTTTCTAATATGTGCTTTGTACATATTTTCTCCCACTCTGTGTGGGGACAATATATGACTTCTATACCTGGTAATACAATATCTTTTACCCTTCAAGATACTGTGGTTTTTCAGTCCTTACCAAGGTCAACCTTGGTAGATTTAATTTGTTGACCGCTTTTCATCCTTTTAACAGGTTATTTCACAGAGAAAACTTTTGAATTATGATGAAATCCAATTTATCCATTTTTCTGTTTTTGGATTATACTTTTGGTATTAAGTGAAAGAACTCTTTCCTAGTCCTAGATTCCAAAGATTTTCCCCAATGCTTTTTCTTCCAAAAAGTTTTAGTTATACATTTTAATTTAAATTCTTAATCCATTTTGAGTTAATTTTATTATATAAATTGTGAGACTTATTTCAAGTTTTATTATTTTTGCTTAAGGATATCCCATTATTCCAGCACCATTTGTTGAAAAGCCTATCTTTCCTCCATTGCCTTGCTTTTACATTTTTGTAAAAAATCAATTGGATATATTTGTGTTGATATACCTCTAGGTTTCCTGTTCTGTTGATGTGTGTGTCTATCTCTCCATCAGTACCACAAAGTCTTGATGACTGTAGCTGTATAATAAATCTTGAAATCACACAAACTAATTCCTCCCACTTTGTTCTTTTTGTTTCCAACATTGCTTTAGCTATTCTAGGTCTTTTTGCCCTTTCATATAAATTTAGAATAATCTTGTTTATACACACAAAAAGTCTTGCTGGAATTTTGATAAGTATGAATTAAACCTTTATATCAATTTGTGGAGAACTGACATCTTTATTGTGTTGAATCTAACAATCTATTAACACAGTGTGTTTCTCCATTTATTCAGATCCTCTTTTTAGATTTATCTCTTCAGTGTTCTGTAGATTTTAGCCCTTAAGTCTTGTACATGATTTGTTAGATTTAGGCACTTAACTTTTTTTTCTTTTTTTTACATTTTTTTCTTTTATAGTTTATTGTCAAGTTGGTTTCCATATAACATCCAGTGCTCATCCCAATAAGTGCTCTCCTTCATGCTCATCACCCCCTCTCCCCTCTCCCCCACCCCCATCAGCCCTTGGTTTGTTCTCAGTATCTAAGAGTCTCTTATGGTTTGCCTCCCTCCCTCTCCCTAACTCTTTTTCCCCTTCCCCTCCCCCATGGTTCTCTGTTAAGTTTCTCCTGTTCCACGTATGAGTGAAAACATATGGTATCTGTCTTTCTCTGCCTGACTTATTTCACTTAGCATGACACCCTCGAGGTCCATCCACATTGCTACAAATGGCTAGATTTCATTATTATTGCCATGTAGTATTCCATTGTATAGATAAACCACATCTTCTTGATCCATTCATCAATTGATGGACATTTAGGCTCTTTCCATGATTTGGCTATTGTTGAAAGTGCTGCTATGAACACTGGGGTACATGTGCCCCTATGCATCAGCACTTCTTTATCCCTTGGGTAAATTCCTAGCAGTGCTTTTGCTGGGTCATAGGGGAGTTCTATTGTTAATTTTTTGAGGAAACTCCACAGTTTTCCAGAGTGGCTGCACCAGTTTACTTTCCCACCAACAGTGTTAGGAGGGTTAGGCACTTAACTTTTTTAATGATTATAAATGACATTGTATTTTTATTTATTCGTTTTTTATTTTTGTTCCTATATTTTTAATTTTGATATCCATGGTTTCATGATAGCTAATAGAAAAACAATTCATTTTTGTTTACTGAAATACAATTGCTTCTTTAATCTTTATATTATATCTTGAAACTTTGCTGAACTTATAAGCTTTAGAGGGATTTCCTTTTTATAGGTCATTTGGGATTTTTTAAATAGACATAATGTCATCTGGCAAAAAGGGGAAGTTTTACTTCTTTCTTTACAATCTGTGTGCCATTTATTTCTTTTTCTACCTTATTGCACTGCTAACTTTTCCAGCAATAGATTGAATAAGACTAGTAATTTTCATCTAATAAGTAATGTGTCATTTTACTCTGCTTTCAAATTTTTACCTTTTTTTAAAAATGTTTATTGGCCATTTGGATTTTATCTTTTGTGGAGTTTCTTTTGTAAAATTTTATTCAAGAATTTCTTGCCATTTTTTCTATTGGGTTGGCTCATTTTTAAAAATCTATTTGTAGGATGTATGTCTGTGTGTGTGTGTGTGTGTGTGTGTGTGTGTTTACATATTTTGGATATAAACCCTTTGTTGAATATATGTATTTCTAATTTAATTTTAGTTTTTAGTTACTTTTTTTTTTCATTTAAATCCAAGTTAGTTAACATATGTGATAATGGTTTCAGGAGTAGAATTTAGTGATTTATCACTTACATATAACACCCAGTGCTCATCCCAACAAGTGCCCTCCTTAATGCCCATCACCCATTTAGACCATCCCTCTAAACACCACCCCTCTAGCAACCCTTGGTTTGTTGTCTGTATTTAAGAGTATCTTATGGTTTGCCTCCTTCTCTGTTTTTATCTTATTTTCCCTTCCCTTCTCCTATGTTCATCTGTTTTGTTTCTTAAATTCAACATATGAGTGAAATCATATGATATTTGTCTTTCTCTGACTGACTTTCAAAATTTTATCTTTGTGTTTAGTTTTTAGAAGTTTAAATATAATGTGTCTTGGTATGGATTTCTTTCTTTTATGTTTATCCTGTTTGGAGTTCATTCAACTTCTTTTTTTTATTTAAATTCTAGTTTGTTAACATACAGTATAGTATCGATTTTAGGAATAGAATTCAGTGATTCACCACTTACAACACCCAGTGCTCATGCCAACAAGTGCCCTCCTTAATGCCCATCACCCATTTAGCCCATCCCCCACCCACTTCCCTCCATCGACCCTCAGTTTGTTCTCTGTATTTAAGAGTCTCTTATTGTTTGGGGCACCTGTGTGGCTCAGTCAGTTGAGTATCAGACTTCAGCTCAGGTCATGATGTCACAGCTTGTGAGTTTGAGCCCTGCATCAGGCTCTGTGCAGACAGCTCAGAGCCTGGTGCCTGCTTTGGATTCTGTGTCTCTCTTTCTCTCTGCACCTCCCCCGCTCACACACACACTCTCTCTCTCAAAGATAAAATAAAAACTTTAACTTTAAAAAAAAAGAGTCTCTAATGGTTTAAGGGTATCATTTCAAGAAAAACAATTGACAGTTTTTATTGCCAATGATAATATTCAAACTTGCATGCAAAAATTAGAATTAAATTCTCTGCTGTGAATCTGACAACCTCTCAGATATAGAGACCTGTGAGATCATTCAACTTCTTGAATCTTTAGGTTGATGTCATATGCCATTTGTGAGACATTTTCAGCTATTATTTCTAGGAAACCATTTTCAATCCTGTCTTCATTTTCCTGTCTTTTTGGAACTCCAGTGACATAAATGTTACATCTTTTGTTTTAGTCCTCGGGTCCCACAAGCTCTGTTAATTTTTTCCAGTCTATTTTCCATGCATTGTTCATAATTGGCTATTTTTACTGTTTTATTTCCATTTCACTGATTCTTTGTTCTATCCCCTCCATTCTGCTGTTGAGGCCAACCACTGGGCTTCTTACTTTGGTTATTGTATTTTTTCAGTTCTAAAATTTCCATTTGATTCTTTTTGATATCTTCTAATTTTCTGCACACACTGTTCGTTGCCAAAGCTTCCTGTTTTTTTTTCTTCAGTTGATTCAAGTGTGTTCATAATAGTTTGTCAAAGCCTTTTTTTTATCATGGCTGTTTAAACCATTGATAATTCTAACATCTCTATCATCTTAGTATTGATATCTATTGATTGTCTTCTTTCATTTAGTTAAGATTTTCCCAGTTTTAGCTATAACTAGTAGCTTCCAGTTTAAATTTGGACTTTTTTTTCTATAATGTTCTTAATTAAGCCTTTCATTTTAGCTGGCTTTCTTTTGACATTGTTCTATCAGAGGAAAATGGTGGAGGGACATCCTCTCAACATTGCCTGTTGAAGGTAGAAGACTAGGTTCACTACTCAGCTTCCACTGACATTCAAACTGCAGATCTCCTTACTACTGCTATATGGGTGGGGGTTCCATGTCTTCCCATGTTCTCCACTGACATCATGGTGTGAGTGGCCTCATTATCTTGTGGTAGAGGTGAAAGACCTCCTTTGCCAGAAACTCAGTGGAAACGTGGAGGGGTGCCTCATCACAGCTGGGTGAGGTTAGAAGTCCAGACTCCCCACATGGTCTCTACTGATACCACAAAGGGAAGGAAGGAGGATGGACCTTACTACAGCTGGTGGAGATGAAAGACTTGGCTTCTTACTTGACCTTCTCTGATGTCACCCTGATGGTGGTATTAGGGTACCTTGTTATAGCATCCTGAGAATAGATGTCTAGACTCTTCTATAAGCCTTATGTGACATGAGTAGGTGTAGGCCATATTTTTTTTTATGTTTAGCTAGAGTAGGGTGATTATTGTCTACAAGTTTTCTATTTTCCTAAGCTTTCCTTTTACTGGTCCTTTAGCTAGAGAGAGAAGTCTTTGTTGGTCTTTTTTGTTTATGCTTGTTGACATTTCTAGGTTTCTGGCTTGTTGAGAAACAAATCTGGAATATTTGAGACACAAAGAAAACACAAAACACTCACCATCATGTCATTCCTCGCATACTGAGATCCTTAGCCTGTCTTCTTCTCTCTGCCTTTTAAGAGTCTTCTGTTTGTTTTATATATAATATCCAGAGTTTAGTTGTACTTAACAGGATTAAAAGTAAAAAGTACATCTGTTCCATCTTCTCAGAAGCAGAAATCTAGTCAAGCTATTTTTTAAGATAAAAATTATGTCCACCTGGGTATCCTTCCCCATTGGTCAAAGATAATGACCCCTTCCAAGATCATGCAAACATCATAGGCTAGACTAGACTACAAAGATACCACAAAGAATTGTCTTTTCCTTGATGGTGTTAGGTTGATTAGAATTCACTTAGGAATTTCTCAGAGGTTAGCAAGATGGGGCCAACCAAAACAATGGAGGAGAAAAGCATTCCCTTGTACCCAAAGGCTATCACTTTGGCCAAAAGGAATTTATATCACTTGAACATCTGCATCACTGAAGGGATCTTTTAAAGATTGCTGCTACAAATCTTGGGAAATTTGGTTCACCATTAGATTTTGCTTGGTACCATATTACAAGGCCTGCCACATGTTAGATAAATGACCTCCTAAGTAATTACACAGCAACAATTGAATACGTAACTACATAGCACTTTGTCAAAACTAGATAATAATTAGGTGTATTTTTCATTTCCCTCCCTAGTGCTATTATATAAGAAAAACAGCAAAATACCAAGCCATAATGCTTTAGTGACTATATATTTATTTACTAAATAACCAGATGGGACATAAAATTCTATTCTTAAATAATATTTGACAAGGTACATGGTAATTTCATTATTTTCTGCTGTTTGCTATGTAAAGCAAACCTTCCATTTTTTAAAGTTTGAAATATATCTTGGGGTTATTATTATTGTTGTTTTAGTTATTACAGCTCTTTATTAACACTTGTGTTTCATAAAAAGGCACTTTTATCCATGATTGAATAATGTAAGTAATTACAAATAATGTAAGTAATTGAGTATAGTTTCTATCTTCCAGTTTCCAGTTCTGTGCATTGAAGATTTTTAAAGTCAAAGTTTAGATTACAAGGGAAAATTGTCACTGAACACTGCCGGATCAAAGAAAATGTCATCAGTTTTACCAGCTCCCGATAAATCACTCCTGTTTGTGTTAAGTGTAAATATTGGATCTCATAGGATAAGTAAAACCTGCTTAACTTTGTAGAATGATTTTCTTCACTAAGCGTCTATAAGTACTGCACATTTCCAAACTCACACTACTTCCCCCATTTGTATTATTTAGGCTTCTATAATTTCCCCTACTTCTTATCACCAGGCTCTAAAACAAGAAAATAGAAATACCTGGGTTAAATTACAGACAATATTAATAGTCTGATTCTAAGAAAGTAAGGAAAGTATTTTTTTCAGTGTAATTCTTTTTTGAAATATAAGCAGTTTAATATCAGGCAGATAGCATTGGTGGCACACAAGGGCAAAGTTTCTCAATCTCAGTTATTGTTGACATTTAGGGCTAGAAAATTATTTGATGGCAGAGGAGGCTGTCCTGGATTGTTTCATAGCCTCTACCAGCTAAATGCCAGTAGTACTTTCCATTATTTATAACAATTCAGAATGGCTCCAGACATTGCCAAATGTCCCCTGGGGGACAAAATTACCCCAATACTGTGTTATTACACATACTCTCTGAGAAGTTTAAATGAAAGTTAAAAAATAATGTTCTTGGGGAACCTGGGTGGCTGAGTCGGTTAAGTGTCTGACTTCTCCTCAGGTCATGATCTCGCAGTTCGTGAGTTTGAGCCCCGCGTCAGGCTCTGTGCTGACAGCTCAGAGCCTGGAGCCTGCTTCAGATTCTGTGTCTCCATTTCTCTCTGCCCCTCCCCCGCTCATGCTCTTGTTTGTCTGTCTCTCTCTCTCTCAAAAAAAATAAAAATAAACATTAACAATTAAAAATAATAATGTTCCCATGCAGATTGCAGTATAGTCAAACTTTAATAACATAGCATAGCCTATTAGGAAAGTGAAGCTATTACAAGGGGAAAATTTCCTAAGAGGAAAACAGAAGCCTCTGTCCTTTACTAGTGAAGTACAAATTAGGAGTGCCATCATCTATGGAAGCTCTGATTCCTTACCTGATATCAAAATTATAGATCCATTATCTTCTGATTTGTGACCCAAACCAAAAGATATCCATAAACATATAGGGAATAGAGGTGGACAATAGAAGGAAAGAGGATAAATACAAATACTAAATATTTGTATACTGTGATATATATAGTCACAACTTGTACTTTTTGGGATGACCACTGAGTGTTATATGTAAGTCATGAATCACTAAATCCTACCCCTGAAATTAATATTACACTATATGTTAACTAACTATAATTTAAACAAAAACTTGAAACAAAAAAATAAAAATAAATTTACAAAACAAATACTACCTAGATACTTTAATCTGTAAGATTTAGTACTGTCAGGATACATGGGCAGTAGATGAACCATAGACTTAATGAAAGTAGGAGATAGTAACCCACATTTTATAGGAATACCTGGAGTCCATAACTGCACTTCAGGTTATGGTATCAACTACCATTGATTTCCTTGTCTTTTCCTGTCTTCTGAATAGCTCATGCTAGGAGTCAGTAGCCACAGTGATAAGAATAAGATCAAGAATCTTCAACACTTTACACACATACACACTAACATACACACAATCCATGAAGAGGGACCTAAGAAGATACGCAGTCTTACCAAATACCAACAACTATAATAAGTCTTCTTTTGCAAACCAGAAGGTAATGAAAGTTTATTTAGTTGCATATAACTAAAATAGACAATATGATAATTTCCTCTAAGCTAATGAGAAGAAACATTAGTTTTAAAATATCCATACACAACCAGGAAAAGTGGAATTGTGGCATAAATAAAGAAGGTGAAATATGATTTGGTTAAGGGATAAATTGCATCCTGCAAATTTTCAAGAGATGGCTTCCAGAAAAGTCTGTCTTGTTTTACTAGCATGTGATAGCTGACATCATTTCTTAATTACTTTGCACAGCTTCTGATTCTCTAGACTTGTTTGCTAAAGGGAATCAGAGTGGAAAATGGATGAGGAGTAGACTATGAAACTGAAATGACACTTAAGGATTACTTAAATTGTCACCTAGATTATATGTGATGGCAAGTGAAGCACTTCTTCTTATAAATCCTTTTTGTTAAATTATAAAGTTCCTTCATAGAACATATTGACTCTGTTATCTAAACTTAGAAAGGTAGTCAAAAGTTATACTGTTAAAAGATAACAAAGTAAAAAAATGACTCTCATATAGATAAAAATAAACATGGGTTAAAGTTTTATTTTACTCCTATGATATGAGGAAGCCAAGCAGATATTATAATTGGCTCAAAGGAAAAGTCAAAAAAGCAAACATTTTTAAGGGTAAACGAATGGTGAAATGAACTGCAAATGGAGAAAAAACTGGTTTTTCTCAGGGGATGTGGGGGAGTCTGTTTAATTTCTATCAGACAGGCCTGATTTCTTTATTACAATTCTACCTTCCTTTGATCAAAAACAATCTCAGAAAAAAGATTATCTTCATTACAAAATATGATTTGTCTCGTTAGATTTGACCTGATTATTTACATAGGTACAGCAAGTGTGTTAATTTGCCATATGATTTTCTGATGTTTGCTTTGATGGAAATTTTAATGAAGACTATCAAGATTGGACTTTTATAACCCTCTTGTTATTTGCAGTTCTGAGGCTAGGAAGCAAGCCAGATATTATATATAGTACCTACACATTTAGATAAATTTCTCTCTTCTTGAGGTCATTAAAATATTCTAGGTTCCTGGCCTGCCAGAATGTAATCTTACATACTGACCTATAAGACCAAGAATAGTGGAAGCCAGGTTGCAGGCCAGTTTTCCCAAGAGGGCTTTGTAAGCTTTGGCTTTATAAAGTCAACTATAGTTCCTTAAAAGTATCTGATCACATCGGATTGAGTGAGCATAATTCTCAAATACAACATCCTAGGCAAGTGTTTAGTTTTATAACCAACATTTCCAATTATGTCTTAATAAAAGGAGAGCGATTCTTATGAAACCTATGCAAATAAGTACATTGATATGAAAATAAGAATATTCCACAAGAATTTCTGAATTGTGAAGGGGTCAGTTAAGAAGAATAAAATATCATTTACAAATGTTTCATTTCAGTTTACAAAAGTAGAGTCTACTCAATTGTTATGAGTTATAAGTAGCTTAAGAATAAAGAAAATACTTTTTTATGAAACCAGAAAACAAAACATTAAAACATCCAAGATGTTTAAAAATCTCATCATTTTGAGCGCCTTGGTGGCTCAGTTAGTTAAGTGTCTGACTCTTGATTTTGGCTCATGTCATGATCTCACGGTCATGAGATTTTAAGCCTTGCTTAAGATTCTCTCTCCCTCTTTCCTCCACTTGCACACACACTCTCTCTAAAATAAAATTATTTAAAAATTTAAAAAAAATCACATCCGGGGCGCCTGGGTGGCTCGTTGGTTAAGCGTCCGGCTTCGGCTCAGGTCATGATCTCACGGTTCGTGGGTTTGAGCCCTGCGTCGGGCTCTGTGCTGACAGCCAGCTCAGAGCCTGGAGCCTGCTTCAGATTCTGTATCTCCCTCTCTCTCTGACTCCCTCTGCTCGCGCTGTCTCTCTCTGTCTGTCAAAAAATAAAAAATAAAAATTAAAAAAAATCACATCCTTTTATTCAGTCTCATATAATTAATTTTCCCTCTACATGATTCTGTGTTAGCATAAGCCTGTACCCAAAGAATTTGGCATATCCTTTTCTTCTGGGCTCTGAGACAGTTTCTCTTTGTTGAAGATGAAGCACTCAGGCTTATAGCTGATTTCAGGTTCTTTCAGGGAAGCATCAGAGTAAAACAAAAACATCAAATCTATAAAAACAAAACAAAAGAAACAACAAAAACAACAACAAATTGAGTCATAAATATAGGGAACAAACTAGTGGCTGCCAGAGGGGATAGGGATGGAAGGATGGGTGAAATAGGTGAAATGGATTCAGAGGTAGTCCAAAATCCAGTTATAAAATAAATAAGTCACAGGGATGCAAAGTGTAACATATGGAATATATTCAAAAATATTATAATAACTTTGTATGATGACAGATGGTAACTATACTTGTCATGGTTAGCATTTTGTATTGCATTTAATTGTCAATTCACCATGTTGTACACATGAAACTAATATAATATGTCAACCATACTTCAATTAAAAAAAATATCTATATGGGTTGCCTCGGTGACTCAGTCAGTTAAGTGTCTGGCTTTTGGTTTCAGCTCAGGTCATGATCTCACAGTTTGTGAGTTCAAGCCCGACATTGGGCTTTGCACCAGCAGTGCAGAGCCTGCTTGGGATTCTCTCTCTTCCTGTCTTCCTGCCCCTCCCCTGCTCATGCTCCCTCTCTAAATAAATAAATAAATAAATAATAAAGACATTTAAAAATCTATACATGACAAAATACTTAAAATGCCTATGGTTAGTTTATTACAGATAACTTCAAGTGAAAGATTTGAATTGATTTCATTACAATAATAATGAAACTAACAAGGAAATTTGGGGTTTTTTTGATAAGCAAGATAGTGAAGTCCAAAAAATGTTTTAGACAAAATACTTATAAACATAGTAGTTAAACCTATTCTCAAAAAAGACAGTGAATATTATATCTATTTTTTTGAAATGGATGAACATCATTTTTACTGAGAAAAGAATCTTAAAATAGAACATATAATAATCCTGATGTAATATACAATGAATATTCCAAGCATATAGTATGTATATACCAAGAACGTATCCATTTCAAGTAAAGTGATTCACTGTGGAGTATATTCTAAACATCTCTATATTAATAAAACTCCACAGGTAAGTGATGTGAATCCCCATTTGAGAACCACTGGCCTAGAAGATGCTATATTCAAAGAAAAAAATCAAAGTTATGAAAAAGTTAACATTTTTTAAATAACTGAAATTATGACTGATGATAACCCTGTATTGCTATCTAATATCAAGCAAAGCACTGCCAGGACTCTTATAAATAGAAACATATTATGGACTGCTAGTACTTTGACATTTCTCTTGGAACTGTATACAATTTCTGAAATATTTATACTAATAACATTTTACCCACACAAGTTTGATGTAGAGAAGGCTAAGCATCTTTTCTGATTTGAAAACTCTCCCCATGCAACTAATCAATAGTAACATATCAGATAAACATAATTACTTCTATAACCTCTCTTTTAACAAAAAACAAATCTGTGTGCCTTTCCAGGAAGTCTAAAAAATAACTCAGAAGTTATATTTTATTGCATTGTATTTTACATCTAGGAATCAATTTTATAAAGGCAAAATCATCAGTGGAGAAAGAGAGATCTTTCTCTTCCTATTATAAGGCCACAGTTCTATCATATTAGGGACCCATTTCATGACCTCACTTGGCCTTAATTATCTCTGAAAGACCCTATCCCCAGTCACATTGGGGGTTAGGGCATCAACATATGAATTTGGGGTATACAATTCACTCCATAACATATTCTCACACAGAGAGCCCTTATAATTTCAGTTCTAAAATTTCAGTCATGGGTCAAGTTAACACAGAAGTATATAACTTACTGGTCTACATCAAAGAGCTATTCTCCTCTCGGTGGGTAAAAATACTTAACTGATTTGAGTTCAAAATTGACATCATCATCATCATCATCATCATCATCATCAAATTGACAGACAATCAGAAAATCTTAGCAAGATTCTCTGTTGTCTCTCATCCAGTAGGCACAAGTTCTCTTGGTTCCAATTGGAGTAGTTAATTCAACTGTTAATCAATCTACAGAAATCACCAAATGATCAAACCATAAAACCAAATTTCCAATAAAAAAGGATTAGAAAGTGTACTCTCTGTTGTCTTTCACTTTAACAAAGAATATATTTCTATAATCAGTCCGTTTATAGAGATCACCAAATGGTCAAACCATAAAACAAAATTCTCATTTGGGAATAATTTATTGGCTGTAAACAAACCTAAAACAAGATTAGTAGAGGGCAAAATTGAAATGAGAAAAAACACAGTCAGCATAGTTTTACTGCCACTTTGCACTCACCTCTGGAAACTAAGAGAAGACATGCCTGAGTTAAAACTTACAAGATAATTTTCAGAAAAAGGTAAAAATCATGACTCTCATATAGATGTAAAATGAACATGTGCTAAAGATCTTTATTCTTACAAAATGAAGGAACCAAGCAGATGTTATAATCTGTTAAAGGAAAAGACAAAAGAGCACAAATATATATAGAATAAAGTATACCACAATTCTGGGCTTCCAGTTATATCACAAAGCTGTAGTAATCAAAACAATATGCTACTGGCACAAAAACAGACACATAGATCAATGGAACAGAATAGAAACCCAGAGATGAAGTCAAAACTATGTGGTCAATTAATCTTCAACAAAGCAGGAAAGTACATCCAGTGGGAAAAAGTCTCTTCAACAAATGGTGTTCGGGAAACTGGACAGCAATATGTAAAAGAATGAATCCACTTTCTTACACCATACACAAAAATAAATTCAAAATGGATTTAAGACCCAAATGTGAGACCTTGAACCATAAAAATCCTGGATAACACAGGCAGTAACTTCTTTGCCATCGGCCATAGCAACTTATTTCTAGATATGTCTCCTGAGGCAAGGGAAACAAAAGCAAAAATAAACTATTGGGATCAAAACCAAAACTATTCATCAAAACCAAAAGCTTCTGCACAGTAAAAGAAACAATAAAAAAATTAACATTCACCCTATGGAGTAGGAGAAGATATTTGCAAATGACATATCTGATAAAGGGCTAATATCCAAAATAATTAAAGCACCTATAAAACTCAGCACCCCCCAAAAACTAATAATCCAATTAACAAATGGACAGAAGACATGAACAGACATTTTTTCCAAAGAAGACATTCAGATGGCCAACAAACACATGAAAAGATGCTCAACATCACTGATCATCAGGGAAATGCAAATAAAAATTACAATGAGACATCATCTCACACATTTCAAAATGGCTGAAATCAACAGCACAAGAAACCCCAAGTATCGGCAAGGATGTGGAGAAAAAGGAACACTTTTGCACTGTTGGTGGGAATGTAAACTAGTGTATCAAGTATGGCAAACAGTATGGAAGTTCCTCAAAAAGTCAAAAATAAAACTACCCTACAATCGAGTAATTGTGATACTAGGTATTTACCCATAGAATACAAAATTACTAATTCAAAGGGATACATGAGCTCCAGAGTTTATAGCAGCATTATCAATAATAGCCAAATTATGGAAATAGCCCAAGTGTCCAGTGTCCATCCACTGATGAATGGATACAGGAGAGGTGGTATATATATATAATATATATATATTATATATATATATTATTCAGCCATAAAAAGAATGAATTATTGCCATTTGCAATGGTGTGGATTGAGCTAGACAATATTATGCTAAGCAAATAAGTCAGAGAAAGACAAATACCATATGACTTCATTCATATGTGGAATTTAAGAAAAAAAAAATGAGCAAAGGGGAAAAAGGTGAGAGAGAGAAAAAGAGACACAAAACAAGAAACAGACTCTTAACTATAGAGAACAATTGATGCTTACCAAAGGGAAGGGCTATGGGTTAAATAGGTGATGGGGATTAAGGAGGGTACTTGTAGAGATGAACACCAAGTATTGTATGTAAGTGTTGAATCACTAAATTGTACACCTGAAACTAGTATAACATTGTATGTTCACTAATTGGAATTTAAATAAAAACTAGCTAACTCAGGGCACCTGGGTGGCTCAGTCAATCAAGCGTTTGACTTCAGCTCAGGTCATGATCTCGTGGTTCATAGTTCGTGAAAGTTCAAAGCCTGGCGCCTGCTTCAGTTTCTGTGTCTCCCTTTCTCTCTGCCCCTCCCTCACTCACACTCTGACACTCTCTCAAATATAAATAAGCATTAAAAAAAACCTAATTGAATAAACAGATAGATAAAATGTTAAAAACAAATAAAAACTTAAAAAGATAAAGTAGTATTTATATGAATTACAAATGGAGATGACATTGTTTTTTTCCATGAGGCTGAACAGAAGGAAATCAATTAAACCTCTCCCAGGAAGACAGCATTTGCAATTTAGAAACAATTACTAAATAGCTCAAAGGAAATGAACAGGTCTAGAATAAGACAGGCCACAAGTTTTCCACTGAAATGTAGATTTCCACTGAAACACAATATCTTTTTTTACATATAGAAATAATTGAGAAATGTTTTATTTTAGAATGCATTCTATAATTAGTTTTGTTGGAAATATTGCAAATTACATTCTTAAGTTTTTTTTTTATATAGTTTATTTATTTTTGAGACAGAGAGAGACAGAGAACGAATGGGGGAGGGGCAGAGAGAGAGGGAGACACAGAGTCGGAAACAGGCTCCAGACTCTGAACTGTCAGCACAGAGCCCAGCGCGGGGCTTGAACCCACGAACTGTGAGATCATGACCTGAGCCGACTTTGGATGCTTAACCAACTGAGCCACCCAGGCGCCCCGCAAATTACATTCTTGACTTCGTTCTGTTCCAGATAATCTTCAACTGAGTTCATACATTCTCATAGACTGTGAGGGTATCATTCACAACCTCACTACCACCACGATAATCATCATAATGATTCTTAGTACTTACACAGTACTAATTCTGTGCCATACATGCTTCTAAGCACTTTACATACATTAACTCATTTATTCCGTACAATTATGTTAAGTAGGCATTAATATTATCCCCATTTTACAGGTGAAGAAACTAAGACACAGAGAATTGAAATAATGTCTACGATTGCACAACTAGGAAGTTCTAGTAGCTAGGCCACTGAGATGAACTTATTTGGAAAATCTCATCTAGATTTTACTAAGTTGTTTCATATAATCTACAAAATGTGAAAAAAAGAAAATACGGATATTTCTGAAAACCAAAAGTGCTTTCATTCTTCCATTGGTTTGTTGAATAATTATTGAGTACTCCTGTATCTCAGGTGCTGTGCTAAGTGCTGCAAGTGCATAATGATGGGGTTCAGGACATTCTAACCCCAAATATGGCATCTTGGCATATTGAATAATTTAAATTGAAGGGTTTTGAGAAAATAGCAGAAGCAGGAAAATCACTCTGACCTTCTTCCACTCTTGTCCTTTTCTCCTGAAACAGGTCACAAAACCCTTACATGAGGGTTTCCCATTCTTCATCAAACATAGCATAAAATACTCAGCTCTGACTGATTCTCTGGGTCTTCATTTTCTTATGAAGTATACCATGTCACTTAAATAAGTTTGTGTGCTTTTCTTCTGTTATTCTGTCTTTGTCAGTTTAATTTTTAGACCCAGCCAGGGACCCTAAGATGGTCAAGGAAAACTTTTTCCTCCCCTACCATATATAAGTGAAGCAACATACATAGCCTCAAGTTGCCAGTCTAGGGAGGGAAACAGACATGCACTCAGACAATTATAAAGCAATATGCACTATCAGGAGCTTGCAGTTTGCTGATGCAAGAACACACATTTCAAAAAAATATATAAACACTGAAGGAAAGAAAAGATTGAAGATAGGGCAAGGGTGAAATTGGGGAGAGACTTGAATACTATGTAAAGTGACTTTGACTACACTGAAGGCCAAAAAAAAAAAAACCCAATTATAAAGTTTTAAGCAAGAATTGAATTTTAGATCACTCCAACAGCAGTATGGGAAGGAATTAGGTAGTAAGCCTGGATCCAGAGAGACTGATGTATCTGTTGCCTGAAAAAAAAAAACCCTCAAAACCTAGTGGACTATTTATTTGCTCAAGATTCTGTGTATTAGCAATTTGGACTGTGCTCAGCTTGGCTGTTTTGCAGATCTCTCCTGGGGCATCATCTGATCATTTGTGTTAGCTGTTTCCTGGTCCTCTCTATCCCTGTGGTTTTTAATCTTCAAGATGGATAACCCATACTTCTTTTTCATAAAAAATAATGCTCCCCCAAAAGATGCCCATGGCCTAATCCCCAGAACCCATGAATATATTATCTTACAGGTCAAAAGAGACATTGCAAATATGATTAAGTTAAAGATATTGAGATTGAAAGATATTATTCTTGAGATAGTAGCCTGGATTACCCAGGTGTGCCCAATCCTAATCACAAGTGTTTTATAAAAAGGGAGGCAAGAGGCTCAGAGCCAGGGGAAGATGTAATGACAGAAGCAGAGGTGAGAGAGTTGGAGAGAAAATTGATATGCTACATTGCTGGCTTTGAAGCTGGATAAAGAAGTCATGAGCCAAGGAATTCAGGTGGTCTATAGAAGGTGGAAAACAAGGAAACCGATTTTCCCTCCACACCTCTAGAAGGAACCAGACATGCTGACACCTTGACTTTTAATTCAGTGAAATTAATTTTGGAATTCTGACTTTCAAAACTATGTGATAAATCTGTGCTATTTTATGCCACTAAATTTGTGGTAATGTGTAACAGCAGCAACAGGAAACTAGTATACATGGCAACCTCAGAGCAGCAAGAGATTAAATAAAAGCAAAAGTTACAAGGCTTCCTCAGTCCTTGCTCAGAAGTTGCACAATGTTACTTTTGCCCCATTCTATTAGTCAAAGCAAGCCACAAAAGCAGCCCAGATTCAGGGGTGGGGAAATAGAACTTCTTTCTTCATTGGAAGAACTATAAAGAATTTGTTGACTTTTAAAATTCATCACAACGGGGCACCTGGGTGGCTCGGTTGGTTAAGCGGCCAACTTCAGCTCAGGTCATGATCTCACAGTTTGTGGGTTCGAGCCCCGCATCAGGCTCTGTGCTGACAGCTCAGAGCCTGGAGCCTGCTTCTGATTCTGTGTCTCCCTCTCTCTCTGACCCTCCTCTGCTCATGCTCTGTGTTTCTCTCTCTCTCTCTCTCTCTCTCTCTCTCTCTCTCTCTCTCTCAAAAATAAAAATTTAAAAAGAAATTTAAAAAAAAATTCATCACAACTAGTTAGGAGGCTGAGTAATCCAGGTAAGAAGTGAAGAAGACTTCAAGTTGCTATAAGAGGGATGAGAAGGAAAGGAGAAATTAAAAAGATATTTAGTAGATAAAACCATCAAAATTTGATGGCTAATTGAATGTGGAGGGTGAGGGAGATAAGATGTATTTATAATCTTCACATTAACATTATCATTTACCTTTAGCACAGGAATAAATATTATTACCTACTTTTAACCCAGAGGGATTAAATGATTTGTCTGATGTCCCATAGCTTGAACTAGAACACAAGACCCCTGTCACCCTGATCTTTTCTCCTGGCTGGACTATATTGCTTATATATTCCCATATCCTTGCCTTTACCTCATCCCTTCCTGAGATCCCAAATTAATGAATGTATTTCCCCACGTACTCTTTTATCTGTAATGAGTGCCCGTGTTTACTTTCACTCTTGGAATTTTATATAACTGGTATAGCAACACCAACACATTCCAAACTAAATGGGAAACTCAGTAGAGAAACTAGTAATGAAAATGCAGGTCCAAATGAAGCCATCTTTTAATAACCATGCCAATAGGACAGTAGGTATAAAATGCTGCGTTGACTAAGACTAATCTGAGGAGTTGTGGTTTACAAAGGAAGAAAGGTCCTTTAATGGCTTCTTTCTCTGGAAAAGAGATTGTTTTCCCTGTCTTTCTCTTTCTCTTTCGGAATCATTAGTGAATGAAGAAAGCAACAAACGCACTAAATTGACGAAGGTGAACCTTATTTCTTAAGAGCTATTGTATCATGTAGCTAGTTTCCTTAGCAACTGTGTACATGTCTCCCTACACAGTATCATGAAAACTTCAAAAACAAAGTAAGTAAGTGGTGCTGTTCTTAATGTCATCAAAAAAATTGCTTCTAAATACTCTTACTTTGAATTTCCATGTAAAAAACTACATTTTAGCTTTTGATCTCAATCCCAGTAGATAGTTACTCTAACATTATTTTATGAATCAATAGATCAGTGAGGTAGTGAAGGAACAAAATTTATATTTTCAGGAAAAACATGTCCGACACAAAGTAAGTTTTCACACTGAAAATCTCTATGCTACCAAGTACAGAATTTCAAGTATTATACAACATCCATATTACTTCCATGAAGTTTAAATCTAAATGGTATTAGCCTGGGGAACTTTTCTTATGGCTGGAAATCTAACCAACATAAGATATATATTCAATATATGCAAGATGCTATTATTTTGTTATTATATTAGAAGTTTATAGGAAAAAATCCAAAAAGAAATGCAGCTGTCAGAATGGCTAAAATTAACAACTCTGGCAATAACAGATGTTGGCAAGGATGCAGAGAAAGAGGAGCCCTTTTGCACTGCTGGTGGGAATGCAAACTGGTGCAGCTACTCTGGAAAACAGTGTGGAGGTTCCTCAAAAAATTAAAAATAGAACTACACTATGACCCAGAAATTGCACTACTAGGTATTTATCCAAAGGATACAGGTGTGCTGTTTTGAAGGGGCACATGCACCCCAACATTTATAGCAGCACTATAGACAATAGCCAAAGTATGGAAAGAGCCCAAATGTCCATCAACAGATGAATGGATAAAGAAGATGTGGTATATATATATATATATACACAAAGGAATATTACTTGGCAATCAAAAAGAATGAAATCTTGCTATTTGCAGCAACATGGATGGAACTAGAGTGTATCATGCTAAGTGAAATTATTCAGCCAGAGAAAGGCAAATATCATATGACTTAACTCATATGGGGAATTTAAGATACAAAACAGATGAACATAAAGGAAGGGAAGCAAAAATAATATTAAAAAATGGAGGAGGACAAAACATAAAAGACTTTTAAATACAGAGAACAAACTGAGGGTTGCTGGAGAGGTTGAGGGTGAGGGGATGGCCTAAATGGGTAAGGGGCATTAAGGAGGGCATTTTGGGGGATAAGCACTGGGTGTTATATGTAGGGGATGGACCACTGGATTCTACTCTTGAAATCATTATTGCAGTATATGCTAACTTGGATGTAAACTATAAATAAATAAATAAAAGAAATGCAGCTGTCTCCTTGATATTTTTTATCTATGTATAAAAACATGAACTCCAAACCACACCCATGTATGGGATGGATGGACAGTCCTAACGTACTCTCCCCCCAGATCAGAATTGGCTTAGAAACTGCAAGGTCTTTTGAAGCCATATACACACTTGACACCTAAAGACTGAATCGATATTACATCTTATGTGTGTGTGCGCAAGTGCATGCATGTGTGTATGTTTTTGAGTTGTGTGTAAATGTTGTTGTGTTAAATAAAGTGTCAGTTTATTTCAAAGCATTAGTGAATTAGTAGATATTTTCTGTCATTATAAATTTTTCTAAAAACCCATACTAAATATAATAGTGGTAACCCAAGGAATTTTGACACTTTTGGGCTAGGTTCTAGAGGCCCTTGTTACAGAATCACTGCATGAACAACATAGTTATACAAGCCAACAGTTTTTCCCTCCTGCTTCCTGAGATTCAGGTCAGACCATCTGGATGTGATTTCTACCAGGGATGTTCAAGGGAGAATAGTACATACAGCATGAATGACTCTTAAAAGCCAAGTATGGTTTCTCCAGTAACTTGTTACTTTCTACAGATGTCACTAGACTACATTTTTGGTCATAGAAAGTGGTATATTTTCTCATTATAAAAATATATTCACTTTCATCCTAACTCTGTATTTGTAATTTTGTATACTTTTTCTTAAAGGCACCCACTTGAACTGTGTAATGTTAGGCCCACAAAACCTGGATTGGTCCTTGTACATGTATTGTTACCTATTCTTCAGAATATTCCTAGATATATAGATTTTACTGATTAAAGAAATGTATTTTAGGTGCATCTGGGTGGCTCAGTGGATTAAGTGTCCAGCTCTTGATTTCAGCTCAGGTCATGGTCTTGTGGTTCATGAGATCAAGTCCCATGTTGGGCTCCATGCTGAGTCCTGAGCATTGAATCTGCTTGGGATTCTCTCTCTCCCTCTCTCTCTGCCCCTCCCCTGCTCACACACACTCTCTCTCTCTCTCTCAAAATAGATAAATGTTTAAAAAAAGATGTCATTTTAGTCATTCAGTCTTTCAGCAAATACTTATCAAGGAACTACTATGGGTCAAGTAATATTCTAGCCTCTGAAATACAATAATGAACATCAAAGACAAAAATTCTTGCCTTCACAAATCATACATTCAGGTGAATTTGAAACACAGCATATAGATAAATTATTTACCCTGTGCCATATATTTAAAAATGAGTAAATAATCTTGGCCCTGACCTCAAATGTTTTCTTTCCAGTACATTTCCCTTTCTTTGATTAGCTTAACCTACAATTGCTCTTGCTTCATCTTCCACATTCCTCAGTGGGATGAGGTTTGGAATCGATTCTCTTCTAGTCTTAGACAGACCTCTCCCTTCCCTGTGAACTTCTGAAGGGTCATAGTATGAATTGAGATAGATTTCTTAGAGAGGCTTACTTATTTTTAGCATGGCTTTATTTTTTTCTCTTTTGGATGAAACACACCTTGAACATAAATTTGTTTTATTTTGTTTGTTTTTTATCCTTTCTCTAGGTCATGGCTTAAGATTTTTTGAGTTTCAAAGTTGTAGGCAGCTCATGTTGCAGAGAACAGATTATTAGCCATCAATTTTTACTCTCTAGGTAAGAGGAAATAGGAAGTTACTCCTTTCAAATATCTTCCAGCAGTCATTGAATTTCTCTCAGTAGTATCTTTTATCTATATATATTCTGCAATTTTTCTTTTGGTTTTGGTTTGCCTAAAGAGTTTTTCTCTCTGGCAATTTCTCCCACTTTTCATTCATTATGAAAGTGGTTGGTGTTAATAACAAAAGGTAAATTCTCCCAAGGTTATATAGTACAGTAAAAACAGCAGTATAAATTGGAGTGAGCTAAATTGTTCAGTAAGAGTTACTGTTTCTGCACTGCTTTTGGCTCCGTCAATGTATTCAGAGAAAAGTGAGATCTGAAGTCAATTTCCTGGGCAAATTTGGCAAGGAGCTAAATCTGAAAGTGAGGCAGGAGTGAACTATTTTGGCATTGAATTACTGAGATAATTGAGTCATGTAACCACATTATTCTCCATGTTTAGCCAGAACTTTATACATCATTTGATTTTCTTCAAAGAGGTACATTGTAACAAGAATTTCCCTAAATGACTCACCTACTCTTCTGAACTCAAATCCTATAATTTGATTTCCCTCATTCCAGCATTGCTGATTACCATTCTCCGAAGCAATCGAGGTTGAAGTTCTTGAAAAGTGCTTAAATCTCAGTGGGGCTTTATAGTGACAGTTTGGTAATGTGCTTTGGTAACAAAACATTCTAGGTTTTGAAACCAAAGCCCGTTTCTATGGTTTTGTTTTTGTTTTACACACTCTATTAAGAGAATAAGACAGAGAGATCAAACTTACTGCTTCAGGATTCCTTTGATTTATTACCAATCTAGAACTTGTTTATCAGAGTCTATTTAATAATATTAATAATTTTATCCTTTTTTATAGAGAAAATGAAAGAGAATCCTTCATGATCATGTTGATTCAATTTACAGATTGAAAAGTTTTTAATTATTTTATACTAATAACTTGATAAAATTTGAAATGTTTATTATCCCATTGCCTTTTTCTGTGCTCTCTGTCCTTGTCAACTTCTCCCCAGTAGTGCCCCATGTTTGCCAGCCATACCTGTCTTCTCCCTACTCTGAACCACATTAATATTTCTTCCTGGGCCACATATCCTATCTGTCTTTGGGCTTTACTGACAGGTGCCCCAGTGAAGATCTACCTTAAAAAAAGATTGAGGTTTGAATGATGAGAATAACTTTATCTGCTACCCATCTTCTTCTCCCAGGAGTTTTTGGATTTTAATAAGGGACACCTGAAAATAAAATGCATTAATCTGAGGAAGGAATGATAGATGGAATTTCAGGGACTATTCAGGCCAATTAAAGTTTTCAGGAAGGATGAAGGGTATGGAGAAGCAAGAGAAAAGTTTGAACCTTCAAATCATAAAACACATAGTGGTCTATTATGTACAAGTATATGCCAAGCCTGTGAGACATCTTATAGGATTCTAATCCACTCATTTAGACATTTAACATCTGTTTAAGAAATGAATTTTCATAATAAAAGCTGCAGTTCTTTAAATAGGCAGAAAGAGTATTTCTTCTTCTCTATATTGCTGCACTGAATTTCTGCAATTCCTCTTACCAACAACTCAGTTTAAAATGTCTATGTCATTCTAGTCTAGTTAGATCTGTATCAAGCTGATCACTTTAGTGCAGCTGTGGGTTTATGTCCCAAGTCATTGAAAAACAGGCTGTTTACCTGCCTGCCTGCCTGCGAAGTAGAGCAATTGTTATTTTTTAAACTCTCTCCTACACTCAATAATGACTGCCCATTCATTACTAATTTACTTAATCATTTTAAGAGCATCCTCATAGATTTCAAATGAAAAACCATATCCTTAATCTTTGCATTGAGACTGTGTTTGTATTTGTGGTGTTGTTGTTGATGGGTGTTTGCTTTTTGTTTTGTTTTGCTGTATTTTCTTATTTTCAGGATTTTGTTCTTAGATTGCAAGAGTGACCTCTAGCGTGAAACATCTGTATAGTCATAATCTCAAACTCCAGGGCTTCTTATCCAGCCCTCCCTAATTTCCATAGGTATGGGTATTATACAAAATATAGCCCCAGTCAGACCTCCACAAATATGACAAATTATCATCCAAGAATAAAATCCCTAAATCATTTTTTTTCTTACTAGTTGTCATGTATTTTATTCCCAAACTTTGGTTACCGAAGGATATCTGCATCCTGGGGATTATAAAATGGCAAGGACAGTGCTTCCAAAAATGCCCTTGCAAGGAACTGGAAGTAAATTATGACATTCCTTATGAGCTGGATGTATTTGATGGCAGAAAATTGTTTTGTAGGTCTCTTGTTGCCCCTGGCAATCCTGTTGTGAATAATTGGCTGGTGTGCTCACCTGTTCTCTTTCTTCTCCAGAGGAAGTGTTTTCCTTACCACCACACTAGGTAGATACAAGGCATAAAGAACACACTGTACTCTTCATGGAAAAAATTAAAGTAGACTTAAGCATATGCCCTACCTTCACACAAGGTCAGCTAGAAAATTTGCATTATGGTCAATGGCATTTCTAATTCCCTACACAAGGTTACATGGAAGCTTTACCTGCCTTTCAAGGGCTACACTTGCAGTAAAAATAACAATCCCTCACATTGGCATAGTGCTTTAAAACTTACAAAGGACTTTCATGCATATCATTTTACTTCCTCCCTTCACCTTCTTTAGGAATTAGGCATTATTTATCCCATTTCGGTGATGGAAAATATGAGGCCTGGTGAGATTAAATGACATATTCAAGGTTAAACACATCTAATAAATGATGGAGTTGTAAGTCTTTGGGCTCCAAACTTAATATGCTTTTTCTCACAGCTGCTACATAGTCTAACAGTCAGACTTTCCCAAAATAATGTATATATTTTTAAGTACCCTACATATAAATTAGTATAAGGCTTGATAAGTGTAAAATATGATCTGGTTGTAAGGATCAGGGAAGATTTTTATCAAGGAAATCACATATTTTAGTCTTTAACAAACAGGAAGAATATGGAAAGATGAGGAAAACCATTCTAAGTTAAGCAAAATCAAGGCAATGGTAAAGAATGAAACATTCACACGAAATAGAAAATATTCTATTTTTTTTAAGTATCAAAAGGGAGTAGAAAATAAGGTTGGAGGGGAGCCTGGGTGGCTCAGTTGGTTAAGTGTATGACTCTTGGTTTCGGCTCAGGTCTTGATCTCATGATTTCATGAATTCAAGCCCTGCATTGGGCTCTGTGTTGACAGCATGGGGACTGCTTGGAATTGTCTCTGCCCCTCCCCTGCTCATACTGTCTCTGTCTCTCAAAAAAGTAAATAAACTTTAATAAATTAAAAAAAAAAAGAAAAGAAGGTTGGAAAAGAAAGTTGAAATCAGGAGATTAAAGTTCCTTAATTCTAGAACAAGGTTTCTCAACCTAAGCATTATTGACATTCAGGACCACACAATTCTTTGTCTTATGTGGAGGGCTGTTCAGTGCATTGCAATATGTTTAGCAACACGTCTGGCTTCTACCCATCATGTACCAATAACACTTCCTCCTCCTGTTGTGACAACCAAAATTGTCTCCGGATATTACCAAATGTCTCCTTCTAGGGCAAAATTGCCCCTTATTGAGAATCACTTAAATTGGTAGATTATGAGAGCCATTTCACATTTTGAAGCAGAGTCATAAATTAGGGATATCCCATTAGGGAAGACATACATGGCAAAAATCTACAAGACAAATTGGAAGGGGTAAAGCATTGAAGGCAAAAGAAAACAACAACAAAAAACATCTGTTTGATGGATATGACAATGGTCTCAGTGTAAGGACCAGTGGTAACTACAAATTGGGAAGAGCATTAAACTTAGAGGCAGGGTACTTAGACTGCATTGCAATCTCTGCCAACAGTTAATTTGTGTTCTCAGACAAGTCATTTAAAACTTTGTGCCTTCCTTTTCTTCTGACAGAATCAGAAGGTAAGATTTGATCTCAAAGTTCCCTTCTAATTCCACATATTGTGAATCTGTTAAAGGCAGATATGCAAATGTTGTTGCTAAATAACTATCTACTCTTCTCTGTATGTCTTTCAAAAGAATCTTGGTGGGTATCAAATGTGTGTCTGATTTTGCTATGTAAAGATAAACAGTATGGCCTTATATCTCAGATTAAGTTGGGTGAAAAGGCAAGTCAGAAGTAGTGAAGGATGTGCAGTATAAGATGCATTGTAAAGGCATGTAGATGGATGACTTTCTAGTACATGATGTACTTAAAACATAGATGCTGAAGCATTGCCTAGGTGAGATATTTTTGGAAGCTAGTTTAGCTAATTTAGCATTTACTGAAAGCATACTAAAGTGCAGGACACTGTGTTAGGCTCACAGAGGTTACAAAGATGGATTAGCTATAGGGCATACCAAGAAGTTTATAGTTTAGTAAGAGAAATCAACAGTATACACAACTCTAATAGAGCATAATGTAGTACATGCCCGACAAATCATATGTGCAAGTCTCGTACACCTCAAAAGGCTGATTTTCAGATTGTTTATTGTAGAATACAGATTAGTGTTTAAAAAATAATCAAAGTGACTTAAAAATACATATAATTTTATCATTGGGTTGCTAAAAATATTTGAGTAAGAAAAAATACATGGCAATTAACCATCAACTCAATTACGATGTCTGAATAATATATATATTATATTGTTTTGAATGCCTTATTTTCCTTCCTTTTTTTTTCCCTTAATAGTAATTGTTCCACACCTAGGCTGCCTTCCTTTCCCAGTGGAACCTTAACAAGTAGACAAGAATGGCTGGCAAATAGCAAATTGCTTATATGCAAATGATTGTTTTAAACAACTTGAAATCTTTTTCCTTTTTAATGTTTTTGATACAATAAATATCCTTCCTAAATCGGATCTATACTATTTTGTTTCTGTCTTTCACAATCTTTGTTCTAAATTATCAACATTTTTAATGTTAAGGTTTTTTATATGCCATATAATTAAGTGCAAATTTTGTAAGAACACATTTCCTATTGAGCTGTTTCTTATTATTTTCTTTCTTGCCCTTCCATCAGGCTATCAGCTGAGCTATATACATAGCAGATATACTACTTGGGTTAATAGGTCTTACTTGAGATAATTTTTGAGGTACATACACACTCGTGTGCATACATACACAGTGTAAAGGGAATATGGCAGAGACGGATGTAACTAATTCAGAGAAAAAAATACCATGTCATTCATAGATGATAGATAGATGATTGATTGATAGATTAATATATTGATAGATTAATATATATTGATCACAGTAAATAATATCTACACAAGTGTATATATGTGTGAGAGTAGGTGTGTATATGTATGTCTAGACCAAAGAGAAAAAAATACAGATAACTGGCAACTATTCAGGAATTAGTCTTATAATTTGAATTCCTTATTTTTCTTCCTTTTACCTGCTAAGTTACTGTATTTCTTTTTCTTTCCTTATTTAGTGATTAGACAGAGAATGGAATTAACAGCCAAGTTAGTCTGGCTCCTTTAGCTATCTTTGGGAGAAAAATACTGTGAAGAGAGAAGTTCAAACTAATACATAATATGTGGTCTTATACTATTTATGGATTTCAGTAAAGTCTGTTTTCCTTGTTCCCTCTTTGTAGATAGCCATGGGTAATTATGTTAAGATAATTTTGACCTTGAAAAGACTACAACTGGAATGATGCATATATATCTTGTAACATATATAGGAAAAGTGGAGATAAACAGAAGAAAATCTGAAACGTAAAGTAGAAAAAGAGAAAATAAGAATGTTCTAAGGAAAAATTCATGGAGAGAAAGATGCTGCTAAGAATAAAATGCTATTCTAGGGGGGACCTAGCTCCTGTCATAAATATATTCAAATTAACATGTAAATGAAAACACAAAAAAGAAATCATTCACAGAGCATTGGAGACCTAAGACTAACCATTTTTAATAAAAAAGGGAACCTTTAGGGTAAATATTAGGAATAAGGAAATAGGAGGAAGTACAATTGGAAATTGATTACTAAAGAAGGGCCTAGATGTTGTGGTTGGTTTGGATACTAAACAAGTGATAACAGTGAAGAATTAACTGTGGCTTAGAGCACAATCTCCTTAAAGAGAAAAAAAAAATAAGTGAAACAGATTTAATTAAAATAAGAATACCTTCATTTTCTGTACACAATCCCATTTATCCTTAAATTAGGGGTATTCTAGTTAGAAAATCAATTCAAATCTTCTGGGTGCCTAATACAATTCTAGCCACTAAAAAGGATAGAAAAAACAACCCAGTTCTTTATCCTCGAAGGCCTCTTAATGTATGATCTTCTCCAGAAAATCATATGCAGAAAAGTGATGTTTTCATTGTGTGGTTCTGATAAATACAAAGAATAGAGATAACAAAAGTATTGGACCTTTTACATCACCATTTGAACTCCTAGTTGCAGAGGGTACTTGACATTGTTAACTTGAGTATTTCTTCCAAGACATGTATCCCTGTTTCCTCTGTTTACAGGCTGCCTTCCTAGCCCACTTCTAGCTAGCAAATTGGACACCTTTCCTCATCAAAATTGCCTTGCCACTGTGCAAATAAATAGGCTGCCTCTTCCATCACATGGTCATGAATGTTCGTATGGCAGAGAGCTAGTCCATGTATATACTTACATAACATAACTCACATTAGCCAATTTCCTGCCCAAATACAATGGGACAGATGCATTCCTTTATTTTCTGAGTTGAATAATTGATGAAAATCATCTTTCAGGGTCTACTTAATTTGAGAGCTGCAAGGGAAAGAGGTTGTTTTCAATCAGGTCTTGACCACAGGGAATAAATAAAAAAAGGGTAAAGGGAATTGTCCAGGGTGAAGGATGTTAAGAGGTCTCTGGTGGTTCTAGTCAAAACAGAAGGGGGTGTGACAGAAACAACTGGCTTTTGAGATTTTTTTTTCCAACAGGGTCACTCCTGGCCTACTGCTTATATAATACACTGTCAGAAATATGGGAAAACATGACACAGTCCTGTCCCAGAAAGCTTTGAATAGTTCAGAAGACTGAACAGAAACAAATGAAACTACCAATCTAGGAAATATCATAAAATTATCTTTGATAAAGAGTTCTTAGTGACACTGTGAAATCTTTCAAGGCAGAGACTGATCATGTTATTGTTTAACTTTATATCCCTTCAATACCTAAGAAAAGACCTTGCCCAGGGTAAATACTTGTTATATGTTGAAATGAAGTGGCATACTTGTAGAAGAGACCATAAAAACTTAAAATACATTTAAAAATGTAAAATACAGGGAGGTCATTGTTGTCAGATGCCTACTTACAGGATAACTGGGCCTGCAGTGTGTGACAGTATTGGGAGAATAAGAGATTTTGATTTTTATTTTAAGCACTAATGAATTTTATAAGCATTTATTATTTTTATACTAAAAATCACGGCTTTATAGAGCCTTTATAAAAAAAAGGACAGGGATCAACTCATGGAATATAAAAGCTAGATCCAAAGGACAGGAAGAGTGGGGATGATTGAGGAGACAGGAGAGTTCCCTGGGGATTGGGGAAAGAATTTTAGAGAGAGAAAAGATTGTGAGCAGATGCTTTGAAAATTTTGAAAACTCATGAACATATGAGTAGAGAAGAATTTTAGAAAGCTCTGCTATATTAAGCAATTATTATGTCGTCCTACTCTTTGAGAAACTATGCTAAATATATACATTAATTTTCAAAGAAAAATGCAAATTACATGGAAGATTATGGAGAACTCCCTTCATCTTTATCCCATATTAGTAAATGATCAAAGATTATTTTATGAAATTAGTCAATTGTTTCACCATGGAAGGCACAAAGAATAGTAGGGAAAAGTTACAGTGAGAAAGAGGTGTTTAAGCTAGCAAGGCTGGGTGATTAGGCTCAGGGCAGGATACCAACTGGGGAGAGTAGAGGAATGATGGGTAGAGAATTTATCCCTAGCAGGGTGGTTGGCTCAGTGTCGCAGGAGGAATAAAGTGAGAACCCAGAACTGCATATCATATATGGCTTAAGTAATGGGGATAAACAGTGGAGGATGTACAAGATCCCAGATCACATTTCCTAAACTTTCAGAATTTGATTTCAGGCTGTTTCTGTCATAAGACTCAGAACTTGGCTTCTGAGTTTTTCTGTGAGCAACGATGACTCTTTGTTTCTTTTAATCATCATGCCTTTCAGCAAAGGACATGACTTTTTGTGTACTATTATATTGCCAACTATAATAATTAGCTTCAAAATCCTTTATTTTCTGTTGTTCATGCATCCTTCTGTCTTTAAAGTATAGAAAATTTATTTGAACTTATTAAGTAGATAGACTATAACTGTTCTGCTCTCCTTTTTTATCCATTTCACTCACTCTCTTTCCTCTTCTGGAATTTATGTAATTGGGGAGAGAAAGAACAGTTCAAAATAAAATCCAAAACTAAAACAAAAACTGATGGTGACCCTCTGATTATTATTGCATGAACAGCACTCTGGCTGATTTGCACAGGCATATAACCATTCTTTCATTTTGTTGTTGACTCTGCCTTGATGGAACTTTTTGAAGGCAACAGGATCTTGTCTGTTCCTCTTTTACTTTCATTACTTCCTTCTTCCTCTTCAAGAGAGTTGGGGTAAGAAAGGAAAAAACTTGAACTGCAGGGCATTCATTTATTATTTGTACCCTACTTTATTCCATAATGAATTTATGATGGCTTACAAAGATACATTTAATGCCACAAGAGAAAACCAATTTGAAAATACAAAAAAAGAGGAAATTTTATCTAAACTTTTGGGAATCAAGCAAATACTATTGAGCACACTATGTGCCTTGCACTGTGCTAATCTCTCCAAGGTAATGAAAGTGAAATATAAGGTATGGTTTCCACCTTTAAAGACTATAACATTTAATTGGGAAGATGAGACAAACATCTGTGAAAAGGCAATATGGAAGAGTGGAGTCACAGCTTACAAACAGCCAACAAGACTTATCAAAGTGAATGGTTCCCATGTTAAAACCATAGCTACATTTTATTTTTAAAAGATTTTTAAGGTTTTCCACAGCCACATTTTAAACCACACTATTATGCTCAGAAAACACACCAGTATTTTTCTTAGTCACCTGGATCACTCTTCAGATACACTGTAAGAATTGCCATGTTCATATTGATGCATTTCTCCTCCAAACTGGTACAGCAGGATTTGACTAGCAAGTCATTCTTTTTACCAGAAGTTGTGGTCTTATCAGTAAGGGATTCACAAGTACTTTTGATGATGCAGAAGGAGAGAAAGTGAAAAAGATTTCTGTTTCCAATCATATTTCTCAAATGACAAAAGTGATCTCGTTTAGAGGAAATAATGGTTATCTCATGTTATAATTTTACTGCTCTCTTGCCTGGCTGCTAAAATAGACCTAACTTTACAAACCGTAACACCTAATTTCATATAGTTTGAAACCAAGTAAATAACTTTTGAAACAAATGAAAATAAAAACTTTAGGTATGAATATCACAAGGATTTAAATCATTTTTCAATTGGTATGATTACACAGGTTGACTACTCTACGAATCTAGATTTCTAGATCAATAAGAGAATTTTGTTTTTAAATGAAGTCAATTAATCTTAAAGCATTCATATAAGTTGTCTGTTTTTTCTTCTACCTAACAAAATATAGAGAATCATGTGTATTTAATTTTGAACTAATAATTAAATCGAAACAAATTCTTTTCAACTATATCTATATACTTGAATACACAGACATATAGAAGATTTGCTTACTTAAACTCTCCTGTCATCTTAATTTGCTGACCAAGAATTGGACTTGCTTGTGTAGTGAGTTAATATCCAAGATTTTGTCTTTTCCCATTGGGAGGTTTTTTTTTTTTTTTAATCCCTTTGTTAAGCTGAGATATGGAAAGCACTGGACTAAGGGAAGCAGGACCATAAGCCAAGATCAGAGGAGCCAATATAAGCAGCTAGGGGCCAGTGGGGCAGAAAGGAGCTAGGGTTCAAGGTAAGGTAGGGTTCACACGCAGGAAACTCACTCTGCAACAAACAGAGAATAGTGAATACACTAAAACTAGGCTCCAGGCACAGTGGTCAGACAGACTCAGACACAAAACACCAGAACCAAGGGACCTTGGACCTAAGCCAAAACCTACCCAAGGCAGAGGTATTCACATCCTCTTCCTTTTAGAGAACGAATGACTGTTACTCCAGGTGTAGGACTCCAAGTGAAGCAATTCTCCCTCTCCTGGAAAATCCTAAGACTCACTATTCTAGGTCAACTACTTGAAATATGAGAATGTCAGACCTGAAAGTGTCCTTAGAAATTCTCTTAACTGATTCTATTTTTAGAAGAAGAAAATGGGGCTGTTTGGGAGAATGAATTTGTCCAAAAAAATCACAGCAACTTAGTGGAATGGCTGGGGCTGTAATTCCAGTGTCCTGACCCCAGTAATCTTTCCATAACATTTCTGCCTTGTCTACACCTGATGCCCTTGAATGGAAAACACGACTGAGAAAACTAGTATTGTTAGACACTGAGCCAGCCAATCCCCCTTCTAAGAAAGTAGAAGAGGAGAAAGTAAGTGAGGTTTATGGGGATGATATGCAGTCACGACGTAAGTTCCACTTGTTCACCCTTAATGAAATTCAGTAACAGAAACTTCTATTGGGATTAAGGCTACTTGATGAGACAGTTTGGTTAAGTCCTGTAATTCTAAACAATTCATCCTCCAGTGAACTTTGTTCAACTTATCCCTATAAGCCAATCATAGACCAATGGAACTCCACTGTGCATACTTTTAACCATGATAACAGTGCTCTGCATCATCTTTGAGGCCTGCTGCTTTACCACTTGTCTCTAGCATAGGCAAATAACTATTGGCATGTTCCTTAACCACCCCTAAAAAGATTCCTGGCTTTACATGCATTGTAAAACAAGAAACAGTAGAAAGTTTGAAAGTATCTCTCTCCCTGCCTCTCTCTCTCTCTCTCTCTCTCTCTCTCTCTCTCTCTCTCTCTCTCACACACACACACACACACACACACACACACTTTTAACCATTTCCAAATAATCAGTGTAAAAGTACTCATGGACTCTCTCCCATTCCTCTTTCCTGATCAATTAGCTTTGGTACCCACTTCTTTCTCTCACGAAATCTTATTCTTTTTTGGGTAGAAAAACCTAATATGCTGCAGTTTCCATCATCTGGGACAACTAACGTATATCTCTGCCTCATTAGCTTTTCATCTCTCCTTGGATCTTACCAAAATAAATACATTCGTTCTTCCTGCCTTTAGCTTCATAATACATTGCTCTCAACTATAATATATAATTCATTTCCATGGCTGTATCATTTAATTCATAAAATGATTAGGGAGATTTCTTCTTTTAAAAAAGGGGGGGTGAAACTGCACAAAATCACTCGAGAATGTCAAGGCTGCTTTCTTTTCTGGATATATAGAAATGGGAAGGCAATGTTGTCTCTAATGTATGTTAGTACATATTAGAAGACATGAATTCTTTTTTTGCCATTGAAGCTGGATGATTATTTTACCTCAGGAATGTCAGTTGATTTCTAACTGAGCCTGTTTCTAAATCTCAATGATCCATTCAATTTGGCATTGTAATCTCAGAGAAATCAAGGACACTGGTGTTTTCACCAGTGTAGCTTTGGCTGCAAATGCTTAGTTAACATACTGGATGACTGATAGGAAAAGCCAGTATGAGCAATGAAGAACTATTTTGTGATTAATTATAAATGAGCTATATTGTGTTATATATATATTTTTTTCAAAATGAGGGAATATGTATTCCTCTTAAACTCAGGCAAACCACATCCCTGGAATAGTGGTCCTCAATTTTCTCCCTCTTAACACACTGGACAGATAAAATTCACTGTCAGACACACTCTTAATGGGAATTTCCCATATGTAAGGTATGACTCCATCCTTTATCTCTCACTCAAGAAAAAGTTATATACACTCATACACTCTGGAATGCATATAACTAAAAGGAATATTTATATATATAGAATTGTTGACTCACTATATTGTACACCTGAAACTAATACAACAATGTATGTTAACTATAATGGAATTAAAAACAACACAATTTTTAATATATATACATGTATATATATAACTTGAAATCTGGACTTGTGATGCCTTCAGCTTTGCTTTTTTATTTCAAGATTGCTTTTGCCATTAGAGGTCTTTTGTACTTTCATACAAATTTTAAGATTATTTGTTCTAGTTATGTGAAAAAATGTTGGTATTTTGATAGGGATTGCATTAAATCTGAAGTTTGCTTTGGGTAATACGAACATTTTAACAATATTTGTTTTTCCAGTCCATGAGCATGGAATATCTTTCCTCCATTTCTTTGCCATCTTCAATTGCTTCATCAATGTCTTACACTTTTCACAGTAAAGATCTTTCACCTTTTTGGTTAAGTTTATTCCTAGGTATTTTATTATTTTTGGTGCAATTGCAAATGGGATTGTTTCTTAATTTCTGTTTCTGTACTAGTGTGTAACACAGTATTAGTGTGTAGAAATTCAACAGATTTCTGTACATTGATTATGTATCCTGAGATCTTACTGAATTCATTTATCAGTTTTTGTAGTTTTTTGGTGGAGTCTTTAGGATGTGCTATATATAGTGTCATGTCATCTGGAAATAGCAAAAATTTTACTTCTTGTTTACCAATTTGGATGTCTTTCATTCCTCTTTCTTGTCTGAATTCTGTGAGTAAGACCTCTGGTACTATATTGAATAAAAGTGGTGAGATTGGACATTCTTGTCTTGGTCCTGACATTAGCAGAAAAGCTCTAAGTTTTTCACAATTTAATGTGATGTTAACTGTGGGTTTCTCATATATGGCCTTTATTATGTTGAGGTATGTTACCTCTAAACCTACTTTGTTGAGAGTTTTTATTGTATATGGATACACTTTTTCAGATACTTTTTCTGCATCTACTGAAATGATCATATGGTCTTTATCCTTTCTCTTATTGATGTGATGTACCACATTGATTGATTTGGGAATATTGAACTATCCTTGCATCCTGGGAATAAATCTCACGTGATAGTGGTGACTGATTTTTAATGTATTGTTGGATTTGGTTTGCTAATATTTTGTTGAGCATTTTTCTCATCTATGTTTACCAGATATATTGGCCTGTAGTTCCCTGGTTTGTTTGCTTGTTTGTTTTGTTTTGTTTTGTTTGGGTGGGTATATTTTTGGCAGTGTCTTTATCTGCTTTTTTGCATCAGGGTAATGCAAGCTTCATAGAATGAATTTGGGAGTTGTCCTTCTGTTTTTTGGAATATTTTGAGAAGAATAGCTATTAACTTCTCTTTAAATGTTTGGTAGAATTTGCCTGTGAAACTAATGAGTCCTGGACTTCTGTTTATTGGGAGTTTTTGATTACTGATTCAATGTGATTGCTGGTTATCAGTCTGTTCAAATTTTCTTTTCCTTTCCGATTCACTTTTGGGAGGTTATATGTTACAGATATACAACTTACAGATTTCTATCATGGAAATTTAGATATCTAGTTTTTATGATAGACTAAATTGCTATGGTAAAGACTCATCTCTTGTTCTCAACACAGAGAAATGCTGGACAAAACAAAATAAAAGTGAAACAAGGATTGTACATGCTTAGCCCAGCTTGAAAGTAAGTAAGGAAAATTCCCAGACTTTAGGAATAAAAAGGGAAATCAAACCCAGGGAAGGGAGCATAAACTGAAACTAAATACCTCCTGGAAATATCAGAAACACAGGGCACCTGGGTGGCTCAGTTGGTTGATTGTCCAACTCAATTTCAGCTCAGGTCATGATCCCAGGGTTGTGGGATCAAGTTATATGCTGAGCATGGAGCCTGCTTTGTATTCTCTCTCTTTCTCTCCCTCTCTCTCTCTCTCTCTCACTCTCTCTCTCTTTCTGCCCCACTCCCTCACTCACATTTCACATTCTCTCTCTTTCCCTCTGAAGTAAAAAAAAAATCAAATTAAAAAATAGAAAGTCAAATAATAATTAAAAAATATCAGAAGCAGATATGGATATAAGGGGTTCAAGTGCTTGAGTTCAGGATCAGACCATAAAGCCACAAACCAATGTAAAGTGTAGAGCTAGAACTGAGATCCAAGCAAAAATCTACAAGCTTCAGTGGTTTTTGAAGCCTAAAAATCTATGAAATGGGGACTAGAAAGCTCTGCTCGCGGGCCCAGGAAAGCAGCCAGGAAATTCACACTTTGTGCAGTGCCATGCCACAAATGAAAAAGATACTCAAGAGAAATCAGAACTCTAAACTTGTACCAAGCATGGGTGTGAACTCTAAATTCATACAACCTACACGTTGTACAAACCCCCAAGCTAACAAATTAACAAAAAAACTGATTCCAAGCCAGTAAAAATTGTAAGGCCTTAGCAGAAGCAAACTTGGAACCACTCTGAGGGAATGCCTTCACAGCCCTGAGCTCCCAGGATTCCCACAAAAAAAATCCCTGCAATAGATAAAAACACAGTAATAAAATTACAAATATCACAAAAAATTAACCACTGAGAGTGTGCTTCCATTGACACATTGGGAAAAAATGTATCCCAAGAAGTAGAGATAAAAAGACAATTTAAAGGGAACAAAACAGGTTCCTTGAAAATTGTCTAAAGAGAAAAAGATTAAAGAACAACTGCATGGCAAGAATATAATATTGATGGTTATTCTATGGTCTTTATCAAATCCATAGCCCATCAAGGAAAAGGGGGATGAAGCTAGATAAAGAAATTGAAAGTCAAATTTTTACCCTTGAAAAATTCTTAGAAAATCCCAGTACAGGGGGAGATTAAGATGTGAGGCCAAAATTAGATTTTATCTTTCCACACTTATCTGCAATTCTATCATGTTAGGTAAGTCAGTCTCAGAGTCTTTTAAAGTTGTCTCAGAGCAGTTGTATGTGTTTGAAATGAAAAATAGAATCTTGCGGGGCTAGTTGGAAACTTATGCATAGACCATTCAGTGATTAGGGTGATGACTTTAGTTTTGAAAAAAACATTGAGATCTCATAGAACCTGTACACAACTTCCATTGTATTCAACTTATTTTGTGGGGGACAAAAACATAAGAGACTCTTAAATATGGAGAACAAACAAAGTGTTGATGGAGGGATTGTGGGAGGGGCGATGGGCTAATTGGGTAAGGGGCATTAAGGAATCTACTCCTGAAATCATTGTTGCACTTTATGCTAACTAACTTGGATGTAAATTAAAAAATAAATTAAATAAAATAACTTATTTTGTGTATTGTCCTTTATATGTCCCCTCCCAGATGTAAATTTCCTTAGGAGACGGATTTTTTAAAAATTTTATTGAACTTTATTGAGCTGTAATTTATATAGCATAAAATTTACACATGTAAGGGTACCATTCAATGGCTTTTAGTAAATGTATACATTTTTGTAACCACCACTACAAAGCAGCTTCAAACATTTCCACCATTCCCCCAAAAGTTTGCTCCTCCATGTTTTCAAGCAATCCCTGACCCAGCCATAAGTAACTACTGATCTACTTTCTGTTTCTATAGTCATGTTGTTTCTAGTAATTTTATATAAATGGAATCATAAACTATGTAGTCTTTTGTGTCTCACTTCATTCACTCAGCATAATGGCTTTGAGGTTTATTCATGTTGCAGCATGTATCAATAACCATCCATATGTTGATGAAAATTTTAGTTGTTTTGGGCTGTTACAAATAAAGTTGATATAGGGAAGCAGTTCAGGATGGTGATGTGGGAAGGGCTGAACCCACCATGGAGACACCAAATCTAAAGCTACATAGGAAACAATTTCCTCTGAAAACTACCTAAGAAATTTCTTAACATTGGGAAAACAAGAAAAAGGTCACATAGTAGTAGGTATGACAGGCTAAGACACAATCTCACCATAAACCCCACCCCTGGTGCAGCAATTTACAATCAGGAGATAATTTACAAACCTGGAGGTTCTAAAGGGTTATTACACCACATCAGGTACCCCCAATTTATTCAATACCTGCAACTGAAAGATGAGCCTTCAAATATCTGGTTTTGAAAACAAATGGGGCTGATGTACCCAAGACCCAAAAGGCTGTAGTCAACTGAAAAACAGCTGTTAAATGGCTCATGTATGGACTCACTCACTCCAGGACCCAGCACTGAAACAGCTATTTAAAAAACACCCAGACTTTATGTGACAGAGATTATTTTGTTAATCTTAAAGCACCAGCTGGAGGGTCAGGGGACTATCAGGATACTCTCTAGGGATGGAGGCTAGTGAGCACTGTTTTCACATTCTCCTTCTGCCCTGCTAAAGCTATCAGGCACTATTTTATTCTTCTTTCGGGGGGAACAATCTTTGAGTTTTCCCTCTACTGTGCTCCAGAGCACCAGTGTCTCCCAGATGGGAGCTTTTACACACATCTTATACCCTGGTTTTGTGTCTGGTGCCTTGGCTTTTTTCAGCTTCCATCCAGGGGATGCTCTTTTATCACTAGGTTCCAGAAGCCAAGGGCTTTGTATTCCTGGGCTCCAAGAGACTGTAACAATAAGAGAAACAGTTATTCACAGACTATGACCTCCAGGGCACTGTACAGACAGCAAACTGAAACAGACCCTCAGTCTGTCTGTAAAAGAGGCCTATTTTCTTGTCCTGGAGTTAAAGCCTGAGAAGCAAGCTTCAGGCTTGGCACACATGTAGAGGCTTATGTAGGTACTCTCAGAGAACATAACCTGGAGGATAACATATTTGCACTCTGCCTTGCTCCATCTCACTTGTATCTCCCAGAAAGAAGTTTATACCCTTGTCTAGAGCCCCAGTCTTTGTGACTGTCACTTGAGGGATACCTCCAGCTCATCTGGTTGCAGGCCAGCAGGGTTTATGCTTGTAGCCACACAAGGCTGTATGATTTGCATTCTTTAAAAGCTGCTGCCTGAGGATCTGGCTTCCAATCAGTCTGAATCTAGGTGCTGACTTATACCCTCCCCTGTAGGACATTTATAGGTCTTTGTACACCCTCAACTACTGGGAGCAATAAAAAATTTGGACAACCAAAAATGTTTGAGAGACAATGAAGAGGTGGGACAGAGTTGAACAACAAGGTTCATCTCCTACACACAGCCACTACTTCAAAACTAGGAGAGGTGGTTATTTCATCCAATGTATAGAAAACAACACAGATGGTCAAGTAAAATGAAATGGGAGAAAATATTCCAAACAAATAAACAAGATAAAACCTCAGGAAAAAAAAAACTTTAATGAAATAGAAATAAGTAATTTACCTGATAAAGAGTTCAAAGCAATGGCCATAGACATGCTCACCAAACTCAAGAAAAGACTGAATGAACACCATGAGAACTTCAACAGAAAGATGAAAAATATAAGAACATACCAAACAGAAGTCACAGAGCTGAAGAATACAATAATTGCACTGAAAAAAATACAATAAAGGGGTTTAACATCAGATTACATGAAACAGAAGAAAGAATCAGTGAACTTGAACACAAGACAGTACAATTCACCCAATCAGATCAGCAAAAGAGAGGGAAAAAAGTGAAAATAGTTTAGGGGACAATATCAAGTGGACTAACATTTATGTTATACAGATTCCAGAAGGAGAAGAGAGACAGAAAAGGTGAGAAAATTTATTTGAAGAAATAATGGTTGAAAAATGCCTTAACCTGGGGAAAGAAATAGGCATCCAGATCCAGGGAGCCAAAAATGTCCAAATAAGAAACCCAAAGAGACCCACACCAAGACACATAATTAAAATAGCAGGTTTTCACCAAGGTGACACAGGCAAACATACCCCAGAACACTCCAGGCCCACACCACTTTGGCTTCAATTTAGCTTTCTTGGACACCTCACATGCAGAGCACTCTGGAAACTCTTGGGTGGTGTCCACTTTAGTTTCAGTCATCTTGCCAAATTACAGGTTACTGTGTGGAGTTCCCAGGAATTCTGGGTGCTTTCCTGTACTGGTTTCAGCTACTCCACCAGTGCACCACTCATGTGAAATGCCCTGGAATACTCCTGCCCCTGCCAGCCTTGGCTCTAGTCACCCAGACAGGAAACCCACTGTGCTGAACACCATGGGACATACTGGCTTACACCCAATTCAGCTTTAGCTGTCCCACTAGGTTATCTATAGAGTAGAGAGCCCTGAAACACTTGGATTACACCCAATTACTTCAGCTGTTCTGTCAGGGAAAATTTTGTGTGGAGAGCCTAAGAATCATACCAGACTATGCCCATTCTAGCTTTAGCTAGCCTGCCAGGATGCTCCCTGCATGAAGCTCCTTAAGATCCCCCAACCTATACCTATCTTGGTGCTAGCATCCACTTCAGGGCACCCTCTGTACAGAGTCCAAGAACACCCTAGTTTACATCTGCTTCAGCTTCAGTTATCCTGCCAATGTGTCCTCTATAGATCTCAGGGTACCCTTAGCTTGAACCCACTTTAGGTTCAGCTATTGTGCCAGAGAACCTTCTGTGAAAAGAGTCCAGGGACCTCCTAACCTGCACACTAGATCATCTCCAATCACCTTGCCAAGGTACCCCAGAAGAGAGTGCCTGGAACATACCAGTTTGCATTCATTTTAACTTCACCTGTCCTGGGGCACCTGGGAGGCTCAGTCGGTTAAGCGCCTGACTTTGGCTCAGGTCATGATCTCACGGCTTGTGAGTTCAAGCCCCACAATTGGCTGTCTGCCATCAATGCAGAGCCTGTTTCAGAACCTGTGTCTCCCTCACTCTACTCCTCCTCCAGCCTCTGTCTCTCAAAAAGAAATAAACATAAAAAATAAATTAAAAAACCTTCACCTGTCTTGAGAGCGTGTCCTAAGTTCATAGAACCTCAGACACCTCAGCCTACATCCACTCCAACGTTACCTGTCCTGACAAGGTGGCTATTAAATGAAAAGCTCCAGAACCCCCATCCCATGCCAGCCACAGCTCCAGCCAGCCGGCAAAAATCATCAAACACACACAGTCTATGTAACAGATGATCATACACAAGACCATTCCTTCCAGTTTAGTAGAAGGAGCTGTTCCACCTAATCCATAGAAACAAGCACAGAAATCAAGCAAAATGGGGATATAGATGAATATGCTCCAAAAGAAAGAACATGATAAAACCTCTGAGGGGCGCCTGGGTGGCTCAGTCGGTTGAGCGACTGGCTTCGGCTCAGGTCATGATCTCGCGGTTCGCGGGTTCTGGCCCCGCATAGGGCTCTGTACTGACAGCTTGCTCAGAGCCTGGAATCTGCTTCGGATTCTGTGTCTCCTTCTCTCTCTGCCCCTCCCCCATTCATGCTCTGTCTCTCTCTGTCTCTCAATAATAAATAAATGTAAAAAAAAAAGATAAAACCTCTGAAAAAGAACTAAATGTAACGTAGACAAGCAATATGTCTGATAAAGTATTTAAAGTAATTATTGTAAAGATATTCACCAGGCTGGAGATAAGACTGGAAGAACTCAGTGAGACCTTCAATAAAGAGACAGAAAATATAAAGAAGAACCAATTAGAATTGAAGAATACAGTAACTGAAATTAAAAAAAAAAACACTAGATGGAATCAATAATGGATTAGTGGATGCAGAAAATATATCAATGATTTGGAAGATAGGGCCTTAGAAAGCACCCAAGCTGAACAACAAAAGGAGAATTTAAGTTTTACAAATGAGGATGGTTTAAAGGGATTTCTTGAGCACATCAAGTGAACAAACAATTGTATTATAAAAATCCCAAAAGTAGAAGAAAAGAGAGAAAGCAGTGTAAAATAAAATGGATTTGAAGAAATAATATCTGAGAACTTCTCTAACATAGGGAGAGAAATAGATATCCAAGTCAAGTAGCACAGAGAGTTCCAAACAAAATAAACCCACATAGGTCCACATCAAGACACATAATAATTAAAATGTCAGTTTAAGATAAAGAGAAAATCTTAAAAGTTGGGGTGCCTCGGTGACTCGGTTGGTTAAGTGTCTGACCCTTGATTTCAGCTCAGGTCATGATCTAATGGTCATGAGATTGAGCATTGCATTGGGATTCTCTCTCTCCCTCTCTCTCTGCCCCTCCCACCTTCATGCTCACTTGCTCTCTCAAAATAATTAACTTACAAAAAAGAAAATCTTAAAACTAGCAAGAGAGAAATAAAAAGTTATCTAGGAGGGAAAACTTATAAGGAAATGGTATGATATATTCACTACTGAAAAAAAACTCTACATGGTAAGTTTATCATTCAGATTTGAAGGAGCAATAGTTTTCCAAACAAAAGATAAGTGGAACTTACTACCACTGAGCCAGGCATACAAGAAATGTTAAATGTGATAAGGGAGATAATATGGCAGAGGAGTAGGAGTACCTAAGCCCCATATTATCCCACAAATACAATTAGATAACTATCAAAAAATATCCCAGAAATCGACTTCAAAATGGACAGAACAAACTCCACAACTAAAGGGAGAGAAGAAGCCACACTGAAGAAGGTAGGAAGTGCAGAGATGTGGTTTGCTACAGACAGGAGGGAGCCATGATCATGGAGAAAGGAAAGAGAGAGCAGAGCACACAGGGGAACAAATCAGGAGAACATTTCTCCAAAGCCATTAGGTTGGTAAATGAGAAGTGCTGATTTTCATGAGTTCTTGCAATCAGCAGGACTTAAAGACTGGAGTTTTAAAGGTCAGTGGGCTTGGTTAACATAAAGCCCAGAGGACTCTGCACTTCTCCTGGAGAGAAGGCGGGCAAAAAACCCAGGAGCAGACAGCATGGTAACAGTGAATTAAAGAATGCATGGGGCACACAGTGGGGAGATTCTTTGCTCTTCTTGGACAGTGTCCTTGAGAGGCAGTGTTCACAGAGATGATTCTTGGGGGACAAAGGAGCTGGCTGGCACCATTTCCCTCCCTGCTCCTCAGCATAAACACAGAGCCACCTGCAGAAAGCATCTCAGCCCCAACACTGGCAGCCTAATTAGCTTACACCAAGTCTTGCCCCCATGCTCTCTGGCAGGACTGCCCTTCTCAGTCAAGCTTGCCCCAATCCCAGCATGGTGGGCTTCTCCCCCTGAAGACCAGCATAGGCCTCTGTTCACACTGTGTCCCTAAAGCCTGGAGTTTTACAAGTCAGCGGGCTTGGCTGGGATAAAGCCCATAAGATACTGCACTTCTTCTGGAGAAAAGGCAGACAAACAACCCGGAGGCAGACATTATGGAAACAGCAATCAGAAAAACACCTCAGACACACAGGGGGAAGATTATTGACTCTTCTCAGAGTGTTTCCCTGAGAGGCAGCATTTATGTAGACACCTCTCCAGGGACAAAGGAGCTAGATGAGGCCATTTCCCTCCCCTAAGCCTCAGCATAAACACAGAGCCACGTGCTTGAAGTAATGCGGTGCCCATACTGGCTGCCTAACCTGATTATACCAAGACTCACACCAAGGACTGCCCTTCTTGATCAAGCTTGCTTCAGTCTGAAGACATCAGTACCCTTCCACAGAAGACCAGCAGAAACCCCTGTCCATACCATGTCTCCCAACCAAAGAATGCTGCAGGGCTTCAGTTCTAGTGGAACTAATATCAGGTCTCATATAAAAAGCAGACCAGGGGTGCCTGGGTGGCTCAGTCAGTTAAGCATCTGACTCTTGATTTCAGCTCAAGTCATGATCTCACCATTCATGGGATGGAGTTCCATGTTAGGCTCTGTGTTGACAGCTTTGCGACTGCTTGGGATTCTCTCTTTCCCTCTCTCTCTTCCCCTCCCTGACTCGTGCATGTGTGCATGTTCACGCTTTCTCTCCCTCAAAATAAATAAATAAACATTTAAAAAATTAAAAATAAAATAAATAAAAGGCAGACCAGAGCACACCTAGTTAAAACTTGCCACATTCTGGCCGAAAGCCAAACACTGCCCATCACAAGCAAGAAGATCCTCTGCAGATGACTAGCCTGAAGAATGCGGCAGCCAAAACACAACAGCAGAGAACACGAAACACACACCAGAGACACTCTCTGAAGCACCAAGACCTAGACAATATATGATCTCTATTTCATAAAGCCATTACTCTCAGGAGCAGGAAATATAATGGACTTTTCTAACACAGGGAAGACCAAGACGTAGACAAAATGCCAACATGGAGGAATACATCAGAAACAAAAGAATAAGGTTACAGCCAGAGATCTAAGAAAAAGATATATAAGTAACATGCCTGAAGGAGAATTTAAAGCAACAATCACAAGGATACTAGCTGTGTTTGAGAAAAGAATGGGAGACTTCAGAGAGATCCTTACCATGGAGATAAAAGAGGTAAAAAATAATCAGAAATGAAAAACACAGTAACTGAGATTGGAAACAGACTTGAGGCTATGAGCACAAGGCTGGAAAGAGCAGAAGGATAAGTGATAGAAAGACAAAATAATGGAAAATAAGAATTTCATTTAGAAGACAAAATACTGGAAAATGATGAACCTGAACAAAAGAGAGAAAGAGGAACTATGGAACACAAGTAACAAGTAGAGACTTAGGGAACTCAGTGACTCTATCAAACACAATAATATTAGTATTATAGGAGTCCCAGAAGAAAAAGAGAGAGAAAATGGGGCAGAAAATATATTTCAGGAACTAATACCTGAAAACGTTCCTAATCTGGGGAAGGAACCAGATATCCAGATTGAGGAGGCACAGAGAACTCTCATCACAATTAACAAAATCAGACCAACAACATGACTTATTGTAATGAAAAAGCAGAAAAACGAAATAAGTCCTTAACATACAAGGGAACACCCATAAGTCTAGCTGGAAATTTCTCAGTAGAAATGTGGCAAGACAGAAAGGAATGGTATGGTATATTGGAAGTGCTGAATGACAAAAATATACAGCCAAAAATACTCTATCCAACAAGGCTACCATTCAGAATAAAAGGAGATATAAAGAGTTTCCCAAGCAAACAAAAAAACTAAGAGTTTGTGACCACTGAACCATTCCAGCAACAAATATTAAAGGGGCTCTTTGAGTGGAAAGGTAAGACCAAAAGTGATACAGACTAGAAAGGAACAGAGAAAAAACTCCAGAAACAACAAAAGAAGTAATAAAATGGCACTAAGTACATATCTATTGACAATTACTCTGAATGTAAATGGAATAAATGCTTCAATCAAAAGACATTGAGTAGGGCACCTGGGTGGCTCAGTTGGTTGAATGTCTGACTTCACCTCAGGTCATGATGATCTTGTGGTCTGATCCATGAGTTCAAGCCCCACTTTGGGCTCTGTGCTGACAGCTCAGAGCCGGGACCCTGCTTTGGATTCTGTATCTCCCTCACTCTATGCTCTTCCCATGCTCACACTCTGTCTCTCCCTGTCTCTCAAAAATGAATAAACGTTAAAAAAAAAACTAAAAAAGACATAGGATGTCAGAATGGATAAAAAACAAGATTCATCTATATGCTGCCTACAAGAGACTCATTTTAGGCCTAAAGACACCTGAAGATTGAAAGTGAGGGGATGGAGAAATGTTTATCATGCAAATGGATGTCAAAATAAAGTGGGAGTAGCAATATTTATATTACACAAACTATACTTTAACCCCAAGACTGTAACAAGAAGTGAAGAAGGGCACTATATCATAATAAAATGGACAATCCAACAGGAAGATGTAACAACTGTAAATATTTATGCACCCAACATGAAACAACCCAAATATATAAAACAATTAATAACAAACATGAAGGAACTCATTGATAATAATACAACAATAGTAGGAAACTTTAATGACCCACTTAACATCAATGGACAGATCATCTAAACAGAAAATAAACAAGGAAACAATGGCAGTAGATGACACACTGGACCAGATAGACTTAACAGATATATTCACAACATTCCATTATAAAACAGCAGAATACACATTATTTTCAAGTGCACATGGAACATTTTCCAGAATAGATCACATACTAGGTCACAAATCAGTACTCAACAAGTACTGAGATCATACCATGCATATTTTCTGACCAGAGTGCAATGAGACTTGAAGGCAACCACCAGAAAAAATTTGGAAAGACCACAAATACATGGAAGTTAAAAAACATGCTACTAAACAATGAATGGGTCAACCAGGAAATCAAAGAAGAAATTTAAAAAGTACATGAAAACAAATAAAAATGAAAACACAGTAGCCCAAAATGTTTGGGATGCAGCAAAAGAGGTTCTAAATGGGAGCATATAGCAAAACAGGCCCAACTTAAGAAGCAAGAATAATCTCAAATAGACAAATTAACCTTACATTTAAAGGAGCTAGAAAAAGAAAAAAAACCCACAATACCAGCAGAAGGAAGGGAATAATAAAGATTACAGCAGAAATAAATGATAGAGAAAATAAAAAACAACAGAACAGATCAATGAAAGCAGGAGTTTGTTCTTTGAAAAAATTAATAAAATTGATAAATACCTAGTCAGGCTTATCAAAAAAAAAAAAGAAAAAAACAAAATAAATAAAATTACAAATGAGAGAAGAGAAATAACAATCAATACCACAAAAATACAATACAAAAATTGTAAGAAAATATTATGAAAAAGTATATGCCAACAAATTGGACATACAGAAGAACTAGATAAGTTCCTAGAAACACATAAACTACCAAAACTGAAACAGGAATAAATAGAAAATTTGAGCACACCAATAACTAGCAAAATAAGATTGAATCAGTAATTAAAAAAAAAAATTCTCCCAGGAAACAAAAAGTCCAGGACCAGATGGCTTTACAAATGAATTCTTCCAAACAATTAAATAACCATTAATACTTATTCTTCTCAAAATATTCCAAAAAATAGAAAAGGAAGGAAAACTTTGAAATTCATTCTAGGAGGCCAGCATTACCCTGATACCCAAACCAGATAAACACTCCACTAAAAAAGAGAACTATAGGCCAATATCTCTGATGAACTAGATACAAAAATTCTCAATAGAATACTAGAAAACTGAATCTAGCAATACATTAAAAGAATCATTCACCACGATGAAGTGGGATTTATTCCTGGGCTGCAAAGGTGGTTCAGTACTCACAAATCATTCAACGTGATACACCACATTAATAAAAGAAAGGATAAAAACCATAAGGTCCTTTCAATAGATGCAGAAAAAGCATCTGACAGGGGCACCTGGGTGGCTCAGTCAGTTAAGCCCCCGACTTCGGCTCAGGTCATGATCTCACGTTCGTGGGTTCAAGCCTCCCATCAGGCTCTGTGCTGACAGCTCAGAGCCTGGAGCCTGGTTCGGATTCTGTGTCTCTCTCTCTCTCTGCCCCTCCCCACTCATGCTCTGTCTCTCTCTGTCTCAAAAATAAAATAAAACATTTTTAAAAAAATTGAAAAAAGCATCTGACAAAGTACAATGTCCATTCATGTTAAAAACTCTCAACAATGTAGGGTTAGAAGGAACATACTTCAACATAATAAAGACCATATATGAAAAACCCATAGCTAATATGATCCTCAATAGGGGAAAACTGATAGCTTTTACTCTATGGTCATGAACATGACAGGGATGCCACTCTCACTACTGTGTTATTTAATATAGTATTAGAAGTCCTAGCCTCAGCAATCAGACAACAGAAAGAAAAGGCAAGCAAATCGGCAAGGAAGAGGTAAAACTGTCACTATTGGAGATGACTTGATACTCTACATAGAAAACCTGAAAGACTCCACACAAAAAAATGCTAGAACTGATATACGAATTCAGTAATGTCACAGGATACAAAATCAATGTGCAGAAATCTGTGCTGATAGTGTGGAGCTTACTTGAGACTCTCTCTCTCTCTCTCTCTCTCTGTCTCTCTCTCTCACTTCCTCTGCCCCTCCCCTACTCACGCATGTGCTTGCTCTCTATCTTTAAGTTAATAAACTTAAAAAATAAAAATAAATTGTTAGTATTTAAAATATATAAAGAACATAAACTCAACACTCCAAAAAAATAATCCAACCTATAGAATAGAAATTTTTGCAAAGAAGACATACATATGGCCAACAGACACATGTAAAGATGCTCAACATCATTCATCATCAGGGAAATTCAAATCAAAATTACAATGAGATATCACCTCACAGTGGTCAGAATGGCTACAATTAACAACACAAGAAATAACAAGTATTGACAAGGATGTGGAGAAAGCAGGCCCCTCCAGCACTGTTGGTGGCAATCCAATCTGGTGCAGCCACTCTGGAAAAGAGTATGGAGATTCCTCAAAAAGTTAAAAATAAAACAACTATGATCTAGTAACTGCACTATTAGGTATTTACCCAAACAATACAAAAGTATTAATTCAAAGGGATACATGCACCCCAATGTTTATAGCAGCATTATCAACAATAGCCACATTGTGGGAATAGCCCAAATGTCCATTGACTGATGAATGGATAAAGAAGTTGCGGTATATATATGTGTATATATTTCACTCATATATCGAATTTAAGAAACAAAAAAATCATGAAGGAAAAAAGAGAGAAGTAAACCAAAAGACAAAGTCTTAACTATAGCCAAGAGGGAGGTGAGGGGTTTGGGTTAAATAGTTGATGAAGATTAATGAGCACATTTGAATCACTATATTGCATACCTGAAACTAAAATTATTCTGTATCTTAACTAACTGAAATTTAAATAAAAACTTTTAAAGAAGGAAATGTTAAATGTAATCCTTTAAGTGGAAAATGGAAATAATTAGACATAAGAAAATTATGAATAACAATATGTAAAATGTGACAACATCTGAAGAAAACATGGAGGGGGGTGTAAAAAAGGAATTTATATTTTTTCTTTTTCTTTTTTTTAAGAATGTGTTTGAACTTAAATGACAATCAAATTAATGTACACTGCTATTAACTTAAGACGTTATGTATGAACTACATTGCTGCCTATGATAGACACAAAAAATTTAAGAAAAAAAAAACAAAGAAAGCCAAGCGTTAACACTATAGAAACCCATCAATCACAAAGAAAGAGAGCAAAATAATAAAAAAGGAACAAAGAATAACTTTAAAAACAACTAGAAAACCAGTAACAAAATGAGAATTAAGTACATAAGTATCGATAATTACTTGAAACGTAAATGGCCTTAATGCTCCAATCAAAATACATAGCATGACAAAATGGATTGAAAAATAGTAGGAGCTATCTATATGCTGCCTCAGAGAGACTCACTTCAGATCTAAAGACACATACACACTGAAAAGGGAAAAACATTTACGATGCAAATGGACACAACAAAAAAGCTGGGGTAGCAGTAATTAAAGGAGACTTTAAAACAAAGGCTGCCAGAAGAGACAAAGAAGTGCATTACATTATGATAAAGGGATCAATCCAGTAAGAGGATATATCAATTGTAAATAACTGCACATGCAATACTGGACCACCTAAACACATAAAGCACCTATTAATTGACATACTGAGAGAAGTAAATGGTAATGCAAAAATAGTAGGGGACTTTTACATCCACTTACATCAATGGATAGATCATCCAGGCAGAAAATCAACAAGGAAATGGTGTCATTTGATAACACATTGGACCATTCCATCCCCAAACAACAGAATACACATGCTTTTCAATTGCACGTGGAACATTCTCCAGAATCGATTACATATTAGGCCACAAAACAAGTCAAGATTTAAATCATACCATGCATCTTTTCCAATAATAATAGTATGAAACTAGAAATAAATCATAAGAAAACAACAGGAAAAAATACAAACACGTGGAGAATAAACAGCATGATACTAAACCAACACATCAGTGAACTAATTAAGGAAGAAATAAAAAATGCTGGAGACAAATTAAAATGAAAACACAAACATCTATAATCTTTAGGACACAGCAAAAGCAGTTCTTGGAGGGAAATATATAGCAATAACAGGCCTATCTCAAGAAACAAGAAAAAGCTCAAATAAACAATGTAACTTCACACCTAATGAAACTAGAAAAAGAAGAACAAAGTCCAAAGTGAATAAGAGGAAGGAAATAACAAAGATCAGAGCAGAAATAAATAACATTTATTCCTTTTCACACTTGATTAATATTTTATAGTACGAATGTACCAGGGATTATCCCTTCACCTGTTGATGGACATTTAGACTATGTCCATTTTTTAGCTATTTACAAATAAAGCTGCTAGGAATATTCATGTACATTTCTTTGTATGGACATATGTTTTGTTGCCTGTCTAGATTTAAGAAAGTGATAGAGAAATTGTTAGTAATACAGATTAATCCTACAAGGATTATCTAAAACCATTCTCTTGTGAATAGCACAAAACACTGAGAAACTCACGAATGTCTTTTTATTTTTATAATCTTCAACCTTCTGTTCTATCCCATTTAGGTACAAATGTGAGCTGGTCATTTCTACTAGTAGGATATACAATACCAAGGGAATGACTTTTAAAATGTCCAGAGTCAAAACAAAATAGTAGCAAACATATGGAAATTGTAGATACGAGTTTTTACATGCATATAAGCCCTCTTTTAGAAAAGGTTGGATTGATTCCATTTCAGATTATTTGCTCAATCAATGCAGAGATCCTCAATATACCTTTTGGGGTTTTTTGTTTTGTTTTTTATTTTTTTAACATTTTTATTTATTATTGAGAGACAGAGAGATAGTGCATGAGCATGGGAGGGGCAGAAAGAGAGGGAGACACAGAATCTGAAGGAGGCTCCAGGCTCTGAGCTGTCAGCCCAGAGCCCGACACAGGGCTCGAACCTGCAACCGCGAGATCATGACCTGAGCTGAGGTCAGACGCCCAACCGACTGAGCCACCCAGGCGCCGCACTCAATGTACTTTTTCGAAGAGAAGAGGCCCATATCCTTGCAAACAGAGTCTCACCATGTTCATAAAAGTTAATCAATTTGGTGCTCTCCTCAGTAATGCATATGATGGTTAGATGGTTTTCTTGTTTTAGCCATTAACAAAAATTATTCAGGATGTTTATTCAGCATTTGTAAAAACTAGACCACTGAAATACCTGTCTCTTGCATTTATTTAACAAGAACAGTCTGATGAGAGATTAAAGACATTCCCAGAAGAAATTGCTGCTATAGTCAGTACCCATTGTATAGTAGTACCAAGGAAAGGCAGAATCTGTTAATTTTGGTAGACTACCTCAAGAAAGTCCCTTTTTCCACATTGCTGTAATTGCCTTTCTCCATTAAAATCAAACCAGATCTTAGCATACACGTGCTAGGAATTACTAAAGGTATTTTATTTGATATATTCTTCAACATAGCCAAAAAGAATGACAACCAGAATTTATATGTATAAATATATACTGGTATATATATATATATATATATATATATACATATACATACTGGTAGTTTTTACAACTGGGATTATTTATAATAATGTTTATCATAGTCTCTGGATTTTCTGTCATCTGGTTTGATGTCCCTTAAAAGGTTCAATTTAATGGGAATGAAGAGGGGCACCTGGGTGGCTCAGTTGGTTAAGCCTCTGACTTCAGCTCAGGTCATGATCTCATGTTCGTGGGTTTGAGCCCTGCGTTTGGCTCTGTGCTGACAGCTCAGAGCCTGGAGCCTGTTTCAGATTCTGTGTCTCCCTCTCTCTCTGCCCTTCTCCCTCTCATGCTCTGTCTTTCTCTGTCTCAAAAATAAATAAAAACATTAAAAAAATTTTTAATGGGAATGAAGAGCAGTAAGGCATAGAAAAGACACTGTGTTCAGGTTTAGAGAACACAGGACCTGCTTGGATAAATCATACCTACTTTAGAATCCAGGAAATACTGATAGGAGATATTGATAAGAGAAGGCTATTATCACACCGGGGCTCATAAATCTAAAAAGGATATGAAATTAGCAAAGCCAAAATTAACACTTATCTATCCCATTATCCATATCAGATTATGCTTCAAATTTAATTTCTTGAAAGACGAAGCCTCAGAAGGAAACACCACCATGCTAAATTTGGTTGGGACTTTTGAATTCACCAAATACTTTTGTAAACACTGACTTACCAAACTTCCCAAATATTACCATCCTTATTGCATGTGTAACAGTTACTTTATAAAATGTTAGATAATCTTCCCAGGGCCAGATAATCTGCTTTTTCATGATATATCCAAAACCAGGATCCAAATATCCTGTGCACTTTCCACTATACAAGGCAATATCTTTCATTTTTACACAAGCTTATATCACAGAGCACATGTTCAAAGCAACAATGAATAACCTTGTTTCAGATTTGTGTTAGACATATATGAGAGACTATTGTTTCCAAAAGTTTTGACAATAATTGAATGATCCCAAAGGTCCATAACATGTCATTTTACTGAGATATAAATTTGCACTATAGAAAGATCAATACACGGGTCGCTTATTATAGTTAAGCCCAGCCTATTATCCAGCATCTACATGTTTATGAGATTCTTTTAATTTCCACTTTGTCTTAATGTAGAACCTAACTCCCATTAAAATTGTTTCTTTATGAAAATGGTCCTCAAAGAAAACCATGTGTTAATTATGGTTATTAAATAGAAGGAGTCCTAGAAAGTAATGGTTCTTAGAACATAAGAGTTTGGGATCAATTTAAGAATAGAGTAGAGAATTTGTCTACATCTCAGAGTAATTATGGGAATGAATCCACCACGTACTGTACAAGAAAAAAATATTTTTGAAATTATCTGGTGCTTCAACGATGGCAAAAATGGCATACTATGGAGAAAATGATATGCTACATTACGATTTATGAATTGGGGGATTCTTTTGTCAGAAATCTCTAGATTGTGGTCTTTATACCATTCTTCTCTTATTAGTCTACTTTGCATGAAGAAAATACAATCAATACCAGCAAAAAATAATTGCTTATATATTGATGATAAATTTACAATTAAAACAAAGTTTGTAGCTATAATCACAAAGATGAATAATAAAAATGCTGCAGTATTGCCTGAAATCATTTAAATACTATGAGCAAACTCCAAGAATATAAAAGACATTTAGACAGTTTTGCCTGCATATACTTTTTATAAATAGTTTTGTAACTAAAAAATTCTCTCTTTGTTTTGCATCATCCAATTTTTCTTAGAATAGACAATCATGAGAATAAACAAATTTTCTCTACGCAATCTTAGTAATAGTGGATAGCTTATTTTATGCTTTCTCACCAACAAAATTTTACATACTTTTGATTAATGTTAACTTCAAAGGCAAGTCCAAGTAAGCAGTAATTAATACTCTCAAAAAAAGAAAAATAAAGGCCAGTTCTTTCCATTTGATTCCTCCTGTTAGTTCCTGGAAAGGAGGCAGTAAAAATAAACAGCTCTAAAAACTGATTAACTTTCTTTACTTTTTCATTTTTGATAATATCTTAATTTTGAAATTTCTCAGAAGCCCTTGTGATTATTTAAAATTTTTTCTCATATACAGTGATAAGATGATTGGAAGAAAAGTTGAAAATGGGTCAACTCTGAGCATCCCTTTGGATATTAAACAGTCCTTTTCTGTCTCCCAGTGAAAACCAGGAGCCATTTGTTCAATTCCCTTTCTCTGTCATTCTCAGGTAAGCCTCTGAACATCCCTTGCAAAGCATTCTTTGGATTCAGTGGAGAGTCTGGACCAATGATCTACTGGATGAAAGGGGAGAAGTTTATTGAAGAACTGGCAGGTCACATTAGAGAAGGTGAAATAAGGTACAGTACTTGAATTGCTTATTTTTTCTTTGCTTTTTGAAGTTAAGAAATGGAACATCCTAGAAGAACTTCTGCTTGGGATTTTAATTGCAACTCCCAATCATTCCATTTTCTAAAAGCTGATCTGGTAGAGAGTGAGGCTGACTGCCCTAAGAAATGTGAATGTGTAAGCTTCCAATATAAGGAAGTTTTTTCAGGTTCTAAGAATATGCCATAGAGTGTAATGACCCCCTCAAAGCTGCTTACGCAAGTTCTTTGGAGTTTCCAAAACTTAGGCCATTGTTACTCCATCCAGCCATACCAAATATCCAAACTTTGTAGGTGACTCCTAAGACCACTGGGCAAATGCTCGTTTATTTACTCCCTAGGAACAGACAACTTTCATAGGTCATAAGTGTAAAGCTACAGTGACAGTAGTAAGCTACTACTCACCAAAATAACTGTGTTGACTCTTGTTGAATAGTGTTTATTTTCCCCAGTACCCACTGCTCATCCTAAAAGTGACTTTCAGGTTAGCACCTCCTTAGACAAATACCTCCTGTGACAGAACCTGTTACAGATACCTCCCTGGTACATAGATGTCTATTCTATTGGTTTTCTAATCCTATTTAATATAACGTCATTTGTATGAACAAGGGATAGGTAATCTTTTCTGTTATAGATAGCTCCCTGGTACATAGATATCTATTTTCTTTTGGCTTTCTAATCCTATTTGATATGATGTTTTTTTGTATGAGTAAGGGATGGGTAATTTTTATCATTCAGTCTATGTATGAGGTTGTCCTTTGATTTCAGAGATGGTGATATATAGTGTACATTTTTCATTCCAATAGGAGTTGGGACACTTCCTCCTCTACTCCCATTAAGAATCTTGTAGTGGAAGCCAATCCAATATTTCAATGCAGTGCATTCTTTCATTTTTCCTTATTGAATATGTAGCAGTGTGAAAGAAACAAGAATACTTTATATTATTCTCTATGATTAAATATAATTTATTATAACTACTATCACAGTTTCTTTTCATGTGTCCACCCAATAGCTCCACTCTGGAGGATCATAACTTTGAGGATCTATGAACCCCATGAGAGCCTATGCAAAATATTGATTAAATTAGAATATTTCTAGGAAAAAAGTATATGAAAGGTGTCTGAATTAGCTATTTGTCATCAGAGAAATGCAAATCAAAACCCCTTGATAACACTTTATACTCACTAGACTGGCTATAATTGAAAAGATAATACGTGTTGCCTAAGATATTGGAGTCCTCATACACTACTGGTGGGAGTATAAAATGGCACAGCCACTTTGGATAACACTCTGGAAGTTCCTCAAATCATTAAACATATAATTATCAGCAAGTCCCCTTCTCAGTATATAACCAAGAAAAATCAAAACATACATCTACAGAAAAACATGTACACAACTGTTCACTAAAGCATTATTCATAATACACAAAAGGTGAAAACAACCTAAATTTCTATCAACTGATGAATGGATAAATAAAATGTGGTATGTTCATACAATGAAATATTATTCAGCTATTAAAAGGAATGAATAAAGTACTGATATACACTGCAACATGGATGAACTTTGAAAACATACTCAGTAAAAGAAGCCAATGGAAAAAAAAATACAATGATATGTCTAGAATAAGCATATCTATAAAGCCAGAAAGTAGATTAATGGTTGCTTACGGCTGGAGGGCTGGAGGTATAGGGTTAAATACCTAAAGTGTATGCGTGATATATTTTTAGTGAGATGAATACGATATAACATAAAATGCACTATTTTAAAGTGTACAATTTAGTGACATTTGGTACATTCACAATGTTGTGCAACCATAACCACTATCTAGTTCCCAAAAATTTTCACTACTCCAAAACAAAATCCTGTACCCATTAAAGAGTCCGAAGCCTCTTTTTGAGGTGATTAAAATGTTACAAAATTGACTGTGGCAATGGTTGCATATATCTGTGAATATACTAAAAAACAGTTAATTGTACATTTTAAATGCATGAATTGTATGGTATGTAAGTTATATCTCAATAAAGCTATTTAAAAAAAACTTGCAATTGATTACCTGGCACATAACAGATGTTCAGGAAAAAAAAATCAATACACTACTTATAATTTTTTAAATGTTTATTTATATTCGAGAGAGAGAGAGAGAGAGAGAGAGAGAGACAGACCATGAGTGGGGGAGGGGCAGAGAGAGAGGGAGACACAGAATCTGAATCAGGCTCCAGGCTCTGAGCTGTCAGCACAGAGCCCAACATGGGACTCGAATTCACAAACCATGAGATCATGACCTGAGCCACAGTCGGACATGTAACTGACTGAGCCACCCAGGTGTCTCTCAACATACTACTTATAAATAATTGTTAACTATTAATTTCCATTTAAAATTTATGTTTCCTAATTACTAACACTTTATTAGCCAATTTCAAGTTAAGGTTTATGAAACTAATGCAACTGAATTTCTTTTAAATTATTTTAGAAGATACCTGTTTAGAATTTTTCTCAATATATTTGCCTGTAAAAGATGTTAAGGGTTACCCTTAATTTTAAAAAAAACTGATCTACAAAGGACAAGTCATAGGTACAATGGTACATATTAGCAAAATTTCCACTACCAAAAAGCTCAGAGCTATGTTTTATGATCAGGGTAGTAGTTATATGAACTGAAGATAATTATCTATCTTTTCCTCTGCATGACCAACTGGATTTTTCTAATTAGATTTAATGGGGGTATAATTTTCATGCAATAAACAGCACACAATTTAAAATATATAATCTGTAAGGGCTGATTGACTGATATATGTATACATCTATGAAATTATCACCATAGTCATGATAATGAACATATAAAAGCCCACAAGTTTCTCTTTTATAATCCCTACCTCCTGCCCTACTTTTACAACACTGTTCTGTCACTATAAATCAGCTTTTATGTAAGCTGAAATAGAATTTTATGTAAGTGAAATACTGCAGTATGTGCTTTTTTTGGTTTAGATTATTTCAGTTAATACAATTATTTTGAGATTCATCCATCTTGTTAAATGTAGCAATAGTTCATTCTTTTTTACTTCCAAGTAGTATTCCATTATATGGATATAAACTGTCTGGTTACTTGTTGATGGATATTTGGGTTGTTTCCAGTTTAGGGACTATTATACCTAGAACCGCTATGAATATTCATGTATGCATCTTTGCATGCCCATATATTTCCTTTTTTTTAAAATAAATACTGAGACATGGAGTGGCTGAACTATATAGTGGGTGTGAATTTAACTTTATTAGTTCATTTTTAGCTCTGTTTTAAAAACATTTTTTATAATAATTATATATTTACAGAAAAGTTGTGAAGATAAGATCTTAGTCTACCTGGGCTGCTGTAACAAAAATTCAATAGACTAAGTGGTTAAACAACAAATACTTATTTCTCATGGTTCTAAAGACTAGAAAGTTCAAGATCAAGGCACCAGTAAATTTAATGGCTGAAGACGGTTTACTTCCTCATTCATAGATGGTTGTCTCATTACACCTTCACCTGTCTTCATATGGTGGAAAAGAGAAAACCCTCTAGAGTCTTTTTTGTAAGGTCATTAATCCCATCCTTTAGGGCTTCTCTCTCATGACCTAATCATCTTCCCAAATCCCCACCCCCAATACCATCACATTAAAAATTAGAATTTAAATATATGAATGTTTGTTTGGGGGGGTATAAATATTGAGTCCATGGGCGCCTGCATGGCTCAGTTGGTTAAGTGTCCAACTTTGGCTCAGGTCATGATCTCATGGTTTGTGAGTTCGAGCCCCGCATCGGACTCTGCTGAACACTTGCTCAGAGCCTGGAGTCTGCTTCAGGTTCTGTGTCTCCTTCTCTCTCTGCCCCTCTCCCGCCCATGCTCTGTCTCTCAAAAGAAATAATGTAAAAAAAAAATAAACATTGAGTCCATTTCAGATAGTCCAAAGATTTCCTACATACTTTATGTCCAGTTTGCCCTGTTACTAATACCTTAAGTTACTATGTTAAGTTATAACAATTAACGAACCAAAATTGATATATTATCATTAACTGAAATCCATATTTTATTCAAACTTCATCAGTTTTTACCTATTGTTCTTTTTTTTTCTCCAGGGTCATTTAACTTTTTAAGAATCTGCCATGTGGTTATATCATTTTACAAAATAAAAGTTAGGCACTGCTGCTGATCTTTATCAGCAAATGATTAAAATGGTGAGAGATAAAGCATACATATATGAAACATTTGACTCTAGTCCAAGCCACTTTATTAGGTGCAAATGAACCAACCAGATAGTGCTATAGGAAGTCAACCTTTCAGGACTTGAAACTTGCTCTTGTTACATCTTCCTCCACTCTCCCCAAACCTCCTTATAAAAAAGGGTGTATACATATATTTGCAGTGGAGGAAAGTAACATGGGACTTGTTCTGAAAATTTTATAAAACCCTACTTGCTAACTAGAAACACCTTCAGAGAAGTGCAAACAAAGAGGCATGGATTTCTAGCCAAGATAAACACACAGTCAGCCATTTTGTAATATTAATTATGTAATCATGATCTATTTGAGAGTTTGTGTGGGTGCAGGAATTCCTTCAGGATATACTAACACAGGAGTTAATTACTAGATTCTGTCTTCTAGCTTCCAAAGCCCATGTCCTTGAATGAAAGCGCACGAGACTTTTATACAGTATGGCAGATGGAACAAATCTGGTAGTTTCATTAAAAAGTGCTAATCATGCCATTAGTTCAACTTAGAGAAGATCTGCATTTTTTCATAGCCCACACATTTTCTCCAAAGAGAACAGTTCTGATAGTAGAATGCTGAAGACGTTAAGTTGAGGTTTCCTCCTGAAAGCATTTCAGGAAACAAAATTTCTTTCTGGATGCATGGCTCTCCCTCACGGTACTGTATTTGCTTTATATTTTAATTGAATCATAACTCTTATGTTGTGCATGCATATCAGAAGTGCACTGACCCATAGATCTAAGAAGTGGGGAGTAAATAAATTGCTCTCAAACAGTTGACTTATGGACAGCCTACCACAGAGGTATTGTATCTGGTAGGAGGACTGGCCACATTACCTAGGTTCTCAATTTCCTGGGCAGAAGCTTGATCCTAGAAGTAGGTGTTGCAACTTTTTCTCTCTTAGTACTGCCCCTGAGGAATAGCGAACTTTGAAAAAAATCTACCTAGAGATAAAGCTTGGATATTCACCAAAAGTTTGATGAAATAACGTCCTCAGACTGCAGTAAGTGCAGTTTTCCTGCAGCTTGACTAGCATATTAGATCAAATCCTGAGGAGGATTTTGGAATTATCATTTATTTGCTCTCTGGGTTACTTTTACTCTCTCTCTCTGGGTTACTTTGACCACAGTGGCTCCTTGCATCTCCTGACTTGCAACCTATTGCCAAAGCACTCAGTCTCCAATCTGGGCATACAGATTCTCCTTTAGCAGAATTTGGCATAGGCTTCCCAATTCTCTGATGTTGATAAGAGACTGAGCTCTAAGAAAATCTGAACCCAAATATAGTATCCATTCACAACTGCCAGCCTATCCCTTAAACTGCATCCCACATTTTCCAGTGACCCCAGAAGATGTCATCTGTAGGAATGTTGAAGGAATTTGGTATGTGCAGTAGCATGAGCTGCATTTGTGCAAGTTTGTTATTTTTATCTATCATTTTATTTTTTAATTTAAAATTTTTTAATTTATTATTGAGAGAGAGAGAAACATAGCATGAGTGGGGGAGAGTCAGAGAGAGAGGGAGACTGAATCTGAAGCAGGCTCCAGGCTCTGAACTGTCAGCACATAGCCCAGTGCAGGGCTCGAACCCACGAACTTTGAGATCGTGACCTGAGCTGAAGTTGGCTGCTTAACCAACTGAGCCACCCAGGTGCCCTTTATCTACCATTTTAAAGTCATTGCAACAAGCTGCTTCCTATAAGCTCTACCATGTCTATTCAGAGAAGTCATATAATTACTGGAAGGAGGCCCAGTGAAAACTGTCATTAGGAAAGGACATCCTAATATTTTTCCCTCTGTTAAAACTTACTGGGAAGAATTTGAAAAGTGGCATAAGAGAGTTCATGAAAAAGAGTGGTAGTCTTTGGGTGTGAGCATTCTAAAAAGGCCAATCCAGCTCCATGCCTTTATAGAATTACCTTTTATTTAATCCTACCAGAGGCTTGAGAATTATAAAAAATAAAAGAATTTTCTAGTGAGGTATGTATTCCACAGTACTAATAAAAAATGTCAGAGAAATTGAACTCCTCCTATTTGACAACAACAACAATAGTCTCAAAGCTTGCCTGCAGGTTTGTGAATTGCATCTGATTGTCATAGGAGAATGCATGAATTTCAATGCAATTGCTTTGCCCCGATGGAGAACAATTTTTCATTATAATTCTCACTTTACAAATCTTCCCATCAATATCTAATGTTTTTTACCCCTTAGGCAATACCATAAAACAGTTGACCAAATCTTTTACAATTCGTGAGCTGAAAAACATTCAATTCATCTTAAGGTTTTTCAAACAAGCTTCTTAAAATACAAACAATTTTATTTACTTTCAATTCCTGAAAGGCTATAAGTTGAGTATTGGCTTTGTTTTTAGTTTTGGTTTCTTCACTCCTACTTCCCCTACTTTCTGGCCTTCTGTTCCCATTTCTTTACCTTAACATCCTCTCCTTGAATGAGTAAGATGCTCTTAACAAAAAGAGAAATGTGATATAGCTACGAAAAGATTTTATTCTTGAAATAAAGTGAGTCTATATTAAAGACCCAAAATAACCTTTTCATAACTAATCAATTCAAAAACATAGAGCTGTGAATATGTAGTTTGCCCCCAAAATATAGAGGAAATTATTGAAGTCCCAGATAGCCCAAGGCAAAATGATGTGCTCTGTTTTGGCAATTTCCCACTACACTTTTTCAGTGCCTTGAAGCACCCCACCTGTTGGCCTTCCTCAAATTGAGCTAACACACACGCGCCATCTCTTTTTCCCCCATTCTCAGCTCATCTCACTGGAAGAAGGAACACTGATCAATCACTTTTCCTTTGATCTAAATAAGTTTCAAATCTTATGACCTGTATGTGAATGTAGATTTTTGTAAGTCATGAAGAGGCTTCAGTGGAAAAGTAAACTTTATAAGCAATATAGTTTTTATCTAGGGATAATCTTAATTGCCATTTATCTGAAGGATACATTTTAGAGGAGTGATGACTCTACTATTCACATTTCTAGTTACACAGTGGATCTTAGCCTTGACCTGTGCATAAAATATTTAAAGCCTACTAAGACATATTTCTTAAATCTCTTCATTTACTGAGCAGATTCTAGATGCCCAGTCTCAATATAATGTCTTATATTAATAAGCTGCTCTAAATAAGAACCTATAATTGGTAAAAAAAAAAAAAAAACACCCACAATAATAATAATAATAATAATAATTCCTCTTCATGTTTTTATAAGACACAGTAGATTACAAAAGCATTTTGGAATCCTAAATCACATTGGGATTTTCATGATAACCATCTGAGATAAATAGTTATCAGTTTATTTTACAGAATAAAAAAATTAGTTTAGAGACTGAGGAAAAGCTGTCCATTCACAGTACCAGTGGAGCTAGACTGAATTCATCAAAATACAACTAGCAAGAATCCTCAGTTGCCCAGAATGTTTTTTTTTTTTTTTGTAGTGCACATTTGGGATGTAGAGTCAAAATTTGCCTGGGACTGAAAGAGTAAAAATCAGTCTGGGATGAGAATAAGCAGCCCTGCTATTAATCAGCCTGGGAGAACAGACAGATAAAGCCAGCTGCAAAGTTAGCAGAAAACACTGTTTCTCCCAAGGTCATGCAGCAGTTGTAAAATGCCATAACGACCCCCCCACCTCCTTTGAATGGCTACTGATTTCTTACCAGTGATGCCCCAGACCTTACTTTGCTATTTTCATATATTACTGGGCATACCCAATTGCTAATGACAGTTGTCAACCCTTAGTCAATCCTCCCTTCTCCCAATCCTACCTTAAAAATCCCAACCAATCCAGAATTTATCAGGGCTTCCCTAGACTCTACTCAGAATCTTCAGTGAAAATCCAAATATTACAAAAGATGCTTTCTTCCTACCTTCAGTCAAAGAACGATCCACAGTTATTCTGGAGTGTCCCACCCTCAGTGCATTCAGTCAATAAATCTGATTTTTTTTTCAGATTCTAGGCTTGATCCTGGTCCCTGACTAATAATGCTTTAATATGCCTTAAAAATGAAATTAAAAGAGGGCACCTTTTAATTGCCACCTGAGATGGCTTAGTTGGTTAATCATCCAACTCTTAATTTTGGCTCAGTTTACCATCTCACAGTTCTTGAGTTTGAGCCCTGCATCAGGCTTGTTGTGGACAGTGCAGAGCCTGATTGGGATTATCTCTCTCTCTCTCTCTCTCTCTGCCTCTCTCCTGCTCATACTCTCTCTCTCTCTCTCTCTCTCTCTCTCTCTCTCTCAAAATAAACTTTTTTAAAAAATAACACTAAATGAAAGATTTTGTTTGAGTTTTTTATTTTTTAATGTTGATTTTTGAGAGACAGAGACAGAGCATGAGTGGGGGAGGGGTAAAGAGAGAGAGGGAGACACAGAATCCAAAGCAGGCTCCTGGCTCCGAGCTGTCAGCACAGAGCCCAACTCGGGGCTCAGACCCAGGAGCCGTGAGATTGTGACCTGAGTAAAAGTTGGACGCTCAACCAACTGAGCCACCCAGGCTCCCTGGTTTGAGTTTTTCAACTGAAGCTGCTTCCCAACAACTTCCTTTTATTTTTATTTACTTTTTATTTTTTTAAGTTTATTTATTTATTTTGAGAGAGAGACACAGAGAGTGAGTGGGGAAGGGGCAGAGAGAGGGAGAGAGGGAGAATCGTAAGCAAGCTTTGCACTGTCAGCACAAAGCCCAATGTGGGACTCAAACACACAAACAGTGAGATCATGACCTGAGTTGAAATCAAGAGTCCGATGCTTAACCAACTGAGCCATCCAGGCACCCCTAAGAGTTTTTTTAAACATACTCCTATTCTTGATATCTTCAATCTTCATTCCTGGACAATGATTACTCATAGTCATAATAGTAACCTAGGGACTGTGCAAGATACCTATACACCACAGGAGGGCTCAGTTTGGTTTAAGGAATCATTTAGGATGAACGGAAATTGGAATTAGACATTTTCATTTATTTTATTTTGGGAGGAATCCAATCTCTTCCCTTTACTTCATGCTAGATTTAAAAATTCCAGTTTTGTTCAGGTATAAATATAAAAAACTGTTCATATCTAAGTTATAAAACATAAGGTTGGGTATATGTGTACATTGTGAATCAAGCTAAACCACAATCAAGCTAATTAACTTATCCACCACCATACATAGTTACCATGTTTTTTGTGTGTATGGTGAAAACATCTGAGATTTATTCTACTAGAAAATTTCAAGTATACAGTACGCTTATTACTAACTATAGTCATCATGCTGTACATTAGGTCTCTAAAACTTATTCATTTTATAACTGAATGACCAGCATCTCCAAATTTCTTCCACCCTCCACCTCCTGGTAGACCACCATTCTATTCTGTTACTATGAGTTTGGCCTTTTTAGATTCCACACAGAAATGATATCATATCATACAGTATAATTGATTCTTTGACTTATTTCACTTAGCAAAGTATTTTTCAGGTTCCTTTATGTTGTTGCAAATGGCAAGGTTCACTATTTATTTATTTATTTATTTATTATTTTACGAGAGAGAGAGAGAGAGAGAGAGAGAGAGAGAGAGAGAGCACGTGCACACTTGTTGGAGGGGCAGAGAAAGAGAATCCTGAGCAGGAACCACACTGTCGGCATGGAGCTTGATTGGGGGCTGAAACTCATGAACAGTGAAATCATGACCTGAGTCAAGTCAGATGATTAACTGACTGAGCCACTCAGGTGCCTCAAGGTTTCCTTCTTTTTTTAAAGACTGAATAATATTCTATTGTATGTATAAACCACATTTTTGACCATTCATCCAATGATGGGCACAGGCTGTTTTCATATTTAGGCTATTATGAATAATACTGAAATGAACATGAGAGTGAAAATACATATTTGAGATCTTGATTTCATTTACTTTACATATATACCCAGAAGTTGGATTGCTGGATCATATGGTAGTTCAATTTTTTTAATGTTTATTTATTTTTGAGAGAGAGAGAGAGAGAGAGAGAGTATGAGCAGGAGAGAGGCAGAGAGAGAGAGGGAGACAAAGAATCTGAGCCAGGCTCTAGGCTCTGAGCTGTCATCACAGAGCCTGACATGGGGCTCAAACCTACCAACCACGAGATCATGACTTGAGCCAAAGTCAGACATTTAACCAACTGAGCCACCCAGGCACCCCTATTTTTAATTTTTTGAGGAATCTTTGGATTGTTGTCCATTGTTGCTGCACCAACTAATATTCCAACTAACAGTGTACAGAGTTCCCTTTTATCCTCATCATGGCCAACAATTTTCATCTTTTGTCTTTCTGATAATAGCCATTCTAACAGGTGGGAGATGATGACTCGTTGTGATTTTGACTTGATTTCCCTGAAAATGAGCAATACCCGTTGGCCATTTATATGTCTTCTTTGAAGAAATATCTATTCAGGTTCTTTGCCCATTTTTAATAAGGTTATTTATTTTGTTTTGTTTTGTTTTTATATTGGGCTCTAAGAGTTCCTTATATTTTTTGGATTTTAACCCCTTACCAGATATATGGCTTGCAAATATTTTCTCCTATTCCCTAAGTTACCTTTCCACTCTATTTTTTGATAGAAATATAATTGGCATACAAAATTATATTAGTTTCAGGTGTACAACATAATGATTTTATATTTGTATATATTGCAAAATAATCACCACAATAAGTCTAGTTACATTTGTCACCAAACATAGTTATGGAATTTTTTCTTATAATGAGAAATTTTAAGATTTACTCTCAGCAACTTTCAAGTATGTAACACGGTATTATTAACTATAGTTGCCATGCTGTAATTATATCCCCATCAACTTATCTATTTTGTAATTGGAAATTTGTACCTTTTGATTCACGTCACTCATTTTGCCCACCACCCCCAACCTCCTGCCTCTCCACCAATTTAGTCTCTGTATTTCTGAGCTTGCATTTTTTTATTTTTTTATATTTCACATATAAGTGAGACCATATGGTATTTTAGAGACTTTTTAGTTTGATGTAATCCCACTTGTCTTTCTTTTTTGCATGTTTGTTTTTTGCTTCTCTTGCCTACGCTTTTGGTATAATATACAAAATATCATTGCCTAGATCAATGTCAAAAGGTCTTTCCTTATGTTTTCTTCTAGTAGTTTTATGGTTTAAGGTCTTATTCTTAAGTCTTTAATTCTTTTTGGGTTGATTTTTATATGTGATGTCAGATAAGCATCCAATTCTATTCTTCTGTATGTGGATATATAGTTTTCCCAGTAATACTTACTGAAGAGATTATACTCTTCCCATTATGTATTTTGACATGCTTTTTGAAGATCTATTGACTGTAGATTGTGGATTTATTTGTGGGTCCTGTATACTGTTCTGTATGTCTATATGTCTGTTTTTATACTAGGGCCATACTGTTTTGATTATAGTAGCTTTGTAGTGTAATTTGAAATCAGAAAGTGTGATCCCTCCAGCTTTGCTCTTCTTGTTCAAGATTGTTTTGGCTATTTGGGGTCTTTTGTGATTCCATATGTTTTAAGATATTTTTTCTATTTCTGTAAAAAATGCAATTGGGATTTTGATAAGGGTTACACTGAATCTATAGATCACTTTGGATGGTGTAGACATTTTAACAATAATAATTCTTCCAATCTGAATACATGATATCTTTCCATTTATCTCTGCTTTCTTTAATTATGTCATTATGTAGATCCAAATTTCTGATCTATATCATTTTCATTTTTTCCAAGGAACTTCTTTTAACACTTCTTGCAAGACAAGTCTAATGGCAACAAGTTCCCTCAGTTTTATTTGTCTGAGAAAGTCTATTTATCCTTCAATATTGATGAGTAATTTCGATGGATACAGTGTTTTAAGTTGTTCGGGTATTTTTCACCACTTTAAATATTTCCCTCCACTTTTCTTACTGCATGGTTTCTAAAAATACGTCTGATGTATTTCCTGTTCTTGCTCTTGTATAGATACTTTTATTTCCTATGGATTGTTTCAAGATGTTCTCTTTGTTTTGATTTACTGCAGTTAGAATATGATATATCAAGGTGTACATTTTTTAGCATTCATTCTGATTCTGAGTTTCCTGCAATCTTTGGTTTGGAGCATTTCATTAACTTTGAAAAATTCTCATCTCTAATATTTTAAGTATTTCTATTGTTCCTTTCTCTCTTTATTCTAATTTTGGTATTTCCATTACATATATCTTACTCTTTTTGTAATTATGCCTTGGGAGTTATATTTTGTTCCATTTTTTTTCAGACTTGTTCCCCTTTACATTTTAGTTTAGGAATTTCTACTCATGTATCTTCAAGATCACTAATTGCTTCTTCATCTGTGTCCAGTCTATTGTTGAGCCCATGAAAGGCATTCTTTATTTCTATTACTGTTACTGCATTTTTTTATTTCTAGCATTTCCTTTTGATCCTTTCTTAGAACTTCTATCTCTCTGGTTACATTGCCCATCTGTTGATATATATTGTTCACTTGTTCCATTGAAGCCCTTAACATATTAAACATAGTTATCTTTCATTCCCAGTCTGATCATTCCAAAATCTTTGCCATATCTGATTATGGTTCTGATGTGTACATTGTCTCTTCAGACTTCATTCTTTGGGGTTTGGGTTTTTGTTTGTTTATTTGTTTTTGTTTGTTTGTTGTAGTTTTTTTTGTTTTTTGTTTTTGTTTTTGTTTTGCTTTTTAACATTTTTTGGGTAATATTTTTTTGTTGTTGAAAGCCACATATTATGCACCAGGTAAAAGGAACTGAGGTAAATGGTTTTAGTGTGAGATTTTATGTTTATGTTTTTAGGCTGTGTTTACTGTTTGCTATAGTTGTAGGTATAAGAGACTAAAATTTCCTATAATGTACTTGTTTATGTCTCCACTGTTTTCTTTGTGTTTTCCTAGAGACTGCTTCTTAAATAGGGTCTGAGCTTTGCAGTTCTTTCAGCTGAAAGCCCTTGTTATCATACAGGAGCCTGATTGGTGGTAAGCATTCTATAATCTTATGATAAAGTCTGTCTTTTAGTGAGCTTGTGCCTTTGAACTATGACCTTCACAACTGCTTCTCAGCTTTCCTACTCCTTTTAAGTGAGACAGGAAAGCTTGAGAGGGTGGCTGGAGTTGAGTATTGCAGTTCCCTTCCCTCAGTTAGGCTAGGTTTTGGTTAAAATTCAAGTAGCTTAGGCTCTGATAAAAGAGTTTTCCTTGAGAACAGACCTTTGTTAAGAAGCACAGAGTGCTCTGAGATGATTGCTTTTGTTAATTCCCCTGAAAGAATTATAGGGAGATCTTTCTGTGATCTTCACCCTAAGACCCTGGTAGGGCTTCTAGAAGTAAAACTTGTGAAAATGTGGGGTATTCAAAACATTTTATTTCATGGAGTTTTTAACTCTCAGGCTAGTCCATAGTGGGACTACAGTGACTTATCAGTTATAGTTTGTTTCTACCTGTACTGGCTCTTGCTTCTTGGTTTCTGGTCCTAGTATACTGTATTTCTCAGTAATTGCTTCTTTCTCAAGTTTTGGGGGCAAGGGTTTGCCCTGTGACTTCAGCTCTTTGATGGATCTAAGAATTATTAATTTTCATTTTCTTCAGCTCTTTTTCTTGTTAAAAGGATGAGAGTCAAAACTTCCTAACTTCTTCTAGCATTAGTTTTTAAGACTAAGTCTTAACTAAAACTTTTGAAGGTGATGATTCCTGTCACTTAAATTATTATTTTCTAATTTTTCCAGTGTTTGCTGTTGCATATAACTTGCTTTCCCTGTTAATTCTTTGAATAAAATGTTTCTGAAGTTATTTAAAATACATCCCAGGATCTCCTCATTTGTATGCTCTATTCCAAAACCAATCTCTTCCGTGTCACTCTTTTACATATTCTGAAAAAACCTGTTCCTATCTTCCATCCTAGAAAACACTCCCTTATTCCTTTTGTCTAGGCAAACTGTTCTCAAGCCTTTTCCAGCTAATTTATTTAATAATAGTCTTTCTCTTTGAAAGTCCATTGTAAATATGAACTGTACCACTCTTCTTTACTTCATTATGTCTATATATTTTTTCAACTATGTAGATTTTGTCTCTTGTTTAAATTTTAATGCTTTCTGGGAGCAGGGACCTGGTCTTTTAATGCTTATATTTATCTTACACCAAATTTCTAGCCCAGAACTATGCACTTATTAGGGGACTGACAAAGAATCATTGGTTGACTGTTATGTATCAATATTTGCTAGTAAATTATGATTGCTCTACTGAGTGATTTTTAGATATAAATATCGATTTATTCTGTAATTCTTCCAAAGCAAGTCACTTCTAGATTTTCAAGAGCTAATAATTAAGACACCTCATATATATTATTAATAGATATATGAAGGATCATTTTCCAAATCTTCCTTTCAGACTCATTCTGCAGCCTGTGAAGATCTGTTTATGGAAACTGCATTAGAAATGAAGAGGGAAAGTTTTGGTCTGGAAGGACAGGATCAGCTTTCTGCCTCATACCTGACAGAGGCTGTGGCTGAACTACAGATGAAGCTTTAAATCAAACTTAATTTGTGGTGCTTAAGCAGTTTCTGGCACTAAAAGGGGTTCTTCCATAGCAGGTTACATAGAACTAAAAGAATTGCATGTAGTGAGATTTACCCATAGCAGGGAGAAAATGGAGAAAGTAAAATCCAATACAAACCGTGAAAACAGTAAATTCCTATTTTTCCCTTGGTTAGGTATATATTGAGAGAGGAAAACTACATTAACCAGGAAAAAAAGGTTAATAGACTATCAGTAAAATGTCGTAAGACAATTCTTACAATTGTCTAGTTCAGTGATGGTACATAAATTTAAAGGGCAGGAGACTTACTCAAGTTACAAATGCCAGTATTATGAACTTTCAGATATGTGTATCATTGGGAGGGTACAAAAACAGGGTAAATTTTAAAAGCATGTCCGTTTGGAATATAATCTGGGCTTCACATTTCAGCTCTCAGATTCCAGGAGCTCTCTTCCACCAACCCAATTTTAAGCCCTTCTTTCTCTCTAAGGGGGAACCAGAAGAGATTAAGCCAACCAAATTTTAAATATCAATAAATATAAATATAAATATTTTTGTAGAAGCAAAAATGTAAACGATCTACATTTGATAATGAAATGTTGATGTTTAATAACATTCTTTTGCATGTGTATAATGCTATTCAGTCTCTCAATTACTTTAGCCCATTTTACCCTCACAACAAAGTTGAGTATGGTAGGTATTCTTCCCAACTTAAAGCTGAGTTAATTTAAGGCACATTGACTTAATGATTTTATAAGGACCCAGCTTGAGCTTGTAAATTTGAGGCCTGTATGTAGAACCTGGTTTCCTCTGAACATAGTTTTCTTTTCCAACTTTATGCTAAATGCCGGGAAATCAGAGGGTTTGTCTTTGCATTCATAACCAAGTATCAAAAAAGGAGATGAGAATTAACTTCAGTGCTCCAGTTTTCTATCTTGCAAATACATGTACTTAAGAACATCACCCCAGAACTTAAGGGCAGGATTGCCACCATGTAGACTTGCAATTTGCTTTTTCTTTGGTCAAAGGCAGGAGACAGAAAAAAAAATTCAGTAGCGTGCCCACTATCACCTCACTCAGGAGGCAGCTGGCCATTGGTGAGAATGTAACCTTCCAAAGAAACAGGAAGCACACTCCTTAAGAAAGGTTCCTGGCAACTCAGTTCCTCTGTAAAAAACACCTATTCCTAGCCATTCAAGGCCCTTTGCAACTTCACTTGAGAAAGCAAAAAGCAGGACTATGAGAAAATGCCATATAGGGCAGGGTTTTTCCTGTGAGGGACAAAAGGAAAAAGACAAGGGAAAACAGTGTCTGGAAAAGGCAGGACTATGGCAGGGGGCTAGCATCATTGGCAGATTAAGGCACAGGGCACATGCCTGCATTACACAAATGCAGGAGAAAAGTAGAGAACAGACTTCTCATGGTTAATTGAGGATAGAAGGCCACTTACCACTTTCAGTTTACTTCCTATAAGGCAACCATTATTAAGGCTCAGTTCTTTACCTTCTTGCCCCCTGTTGTCAAAACTCTAACCTCAGACACAAACACTACACCTATTAACATTTTTTCCTTTCATGCCATGGTACAAAAATCTAGTTTGTTTTCATAAGTTCAACTTAGACATTGGGGCCCAGTGTTTCCTCCTTTTTTGCTACACAAATCATGGCTTATTTACCAAAGCCTACTGGAATGGTAATATTTCTTTGTGCTGAGTGGATTTCTCACTTCTTTCCCTTTCCATTTGATCTTCACATCGAGTCACTTTTTATGTTTTGTTTTTGAAGGTTCCATACATAATACCCAGTCAACGTTCGCCATGCCCAATGGAGACTTTGTGAGCTACATAATCATCTGCAATTTTTGCATGGCTGCTCACTGCTCAAGTCAAATGAATTCAACCAAGAATACTGTCTTTATTTCAGGCTCCTCAAAGAACATCTTGGAGAAAAAGAAGTTGAGTTGGCACTCATCTTTGATTCTGTGGTGGAGGCTGACCTGGCAAATTATACCTGTCATGTGGAAAACCGAAATGGACGGAAACATGCCAGTGTTCTGCTGCGTAAAAAGGGTATTTGTTTTTGTAGCTATTGCTATGGTTTGTTAAGCTACCAAGTAACTATTGAAATTAAATATGCTTCCTGGCCTTATTTTATTGTTTAGCACAAATTTCTATTAAACATTTTGCCTTTTGAAGGAAAAATATTCCTATTGCAATGGATATTAGCGTGAAATGCCTATAATCTTGTATACCATTAGGAAGTAGATAAATAAAATGAAATATTGTTATGTGTTAAATTCCGTAAGATAAAATATACCTTGGTTATAAGTATTACATAAAATGTGATAGGTATGGACATTCAAATTTTTCTCTATACATCATGTTATATTTTTTAAATGAAGAACTAGGCATTTTATTATTGAATGAGAAACAAAGCCAATTTTTTTATTCCTGGACTAAAATATAAATGGAAATAATAAAGAGTATCATAATATTCTTGCAATTGTCATAATAAAGATTATAAATAATACTTCATGATATGACCTGGTATTAAGAGGACTTTGACAGGTGCATACATTTTAAAAATAATTTGAGGAGGCAATATGGCAGAGAAATAGGAAGTTCCGTACTTCCCACCCGCATCTCTCAAACAAAGAAGGTTTGAAGCCAAAAGACACTGAACCGCAAGAGTCTGGGAGGAAAAGAGACAGAGTCCACTAAGAAGACAGCCTCATAGGTGCGTGATTGTGAACTAGGGAAGATAAAAACAGGCCAGACACAGAGGCTCTTAGGGGAGGGAGCCCCCTGTGGAGAGGCGAGGGGAAGAAAAAGAGTAGCTGAAACTGCTCATAGAACTGTCCCTGGAGAAGAGAAAAACCTTGTCCCAGGACTGAGAGGGATCCTATAATCCCATCCCTAACTGCAGGGCATTTAGAGAGAGATCTATCTCTAATTGCAGAGCTTTCTTTGGGCTGGGTGCCCCGGTCCCAGTCGGCATCAGGAGTAACAACTTCCCTACTGCCCCTACTCGATCCCTGGCTAGGAAGCATCCCAGCCAGGGGGATTACATTTCCGGCAGTATCATTAAAGCAGGGACTAAGATCTGGAAACAAGGCTGGGCGCAGGACATAGAACATGGCCCACCTTGGTTACGCCCACGACACAGGGAGATCGGACCCAGAAGAGAGATTTGCAATGCTTGGTTCCAAAAGGGACTGGGGGGGCCGCCATTTTTCTCCCCACAACCACCAAGGCAGGGCCTCAGGAGCGGCCGTGGGACCCACAATGGAGGTGAGACCTGCCTACACCAAACCACACCCATCTCACTGGAGAGCTGCTATTTTTTTTTTACCAGAGCCCAGGGCAAGACCAGCATTGATGCATTGCGGTGATTATCTCTAGATCAATTCTTGCTATTCAGATAAATTCTTCCTTATCTCATTCTTATCTCTCCCCTCCACTGGACTGGGCACTCTGGTTATAGGTTTGCTTGAACAGTCACATTTAATTCATTCTCTCGATGCATATTCTACACCTCTGTCCTTACCTTCCTTTCTCTCTCTCTGGAATAATCAGACTATATAGTTTCTCTGGGTAATGTTATCTTTGTTTCTTTCTCCTTGTCTTCTGCCATATTCTCCTTTTTCTTTCTGAATTAAGCCTTTTAGTCTCTCTGCCTGATCAAGGTTCAATTTCTCTTTCTCCCCACCCCTGTCATTTTTCTCATTATATATGCTCTTCCATCAGCACTGCCTCCACCCTGCTCTTTATTTGTAGCTGGGATTTCCGGTTTTATGCTTTTAGACTGCCCATTGTCTTCTATTGTTTTTGATGTTGTTTTTGTTTTCCTTTTCATTTGCTTGTTTGTTTGATTTGTCCGTGCATTTGCGTGTTTTTTTCCCTGTTTGTTTCTCTGTCTGTTTTCCTTTCCAGGGCTACCTCAAGAAACAAGCCAAAGTACACAGGGTGGAAAGTCCCAAATATCACTACGAGTAGGGAAATAAAATAACCAAAGGCACAACAGAGACCAAGGTACACCATTAAAAGAACACTACCTAAATGGACAGGCCATGGGCAGTCAATGAGCCTCTTTAATATAGCAGAACTCGCAGGTATAGAACGCATAACAAGATTTTTAAAACTTACAAGAGACAGAAAGCTAGCCAAAATGATGAAACAGAAGACCTCTCCTCTAAAGAAATTCCAGGAAGAAGTGACAGCTAAAGAATTGGTCAAAACCGATATAAGCAAGATAACTGACCAAGAATTTAAAACAATAGTCATAAAATTAATCACTGGGCTTGAAAAAGGCATGGAAGAAACCATAGAAGCTGTTCTTACAAAGATTATGGACCATAAAAATAGTTGTGATGAATTTAAAAATGCTATAAATGAGGTGCACAATAAAATGTAGGTGGCCACTGCATGGATTGAAGAGGCAGAGAGGAGAATAGGTGAATTAGAAGACACAATTATAGAAAAAAGGAAGCCGAGAAAAAGAGAGATAAATTGATCCAGAAGCACGAAAAGCGAATTCGAGAATGGAATGATGCAATCAAATGGATCAATATCTGTATCATAGGAATTCCAAAAGAAGAAGAGAGAGAGAAAGGGCCTGAAGGTGTACTTGAACAAATTATAGCTGAGAACTTCCCAATCTTGGGAAGGAAAGAGACATTGAAATCCAAGAGGCACAGAAAACTCCCCTCAGACGTAATGTGAATCGATATTCAGTATGACATATCATAGTGATACTGGCAAAATATAAGGAAAAGAGAAAATTCTGAAAGCAGCTTGGGATAAAAAGGCCCTAACATACAAAGGGAGACCTATCAGGGTGGTTGCAGACCTATCTACTGAAACGTGGCAGGTCAGAAAGGAATAGCAGGAAATCTTCAATGTGATAAACAGAAAAAATATGCAGCCAAGATTTCTTTATCCGGCAAGCCTGTCATTCAAAATAGAAGAAGAGATAAAGTTTTTCCCAAACAAAAAAAAATTGAAAGAATTCATCACCACTAAACCAGCCCTACAAGAAATCCTAAGAGGGACTCTATGACGGAAATGTTGCAAGGAACAGAAAGTACCAGAGACACTGCTACAAGCAGTGTCTACAGAGAACACAATGTATCTAAATCGATATTTTTCAATAATAACACTGAATGTAAATGGACTGAATGCTCCAATCAAACGACATAGGGTAGCAGGTTAGATTTAAAAAAATCCATCTGTTTGCTGTCTACAAGAGACCCATTTTAGACCTGAGGACATTTTCAGATTGAAAGTAAGGGGATGGATAAATATCTATCATGTGACTGGAAGTCAAAACAATGCTGGAGTACCCATACTTATATTGGACAAACTGGATTTTAAATTGAAGGCAGTAACAGGAGATGAAGAAGGGCATTATATAATAACTACAGGGTCTATCCATCAGGAAGAGGTAACAATTATAAACGTCTATGCACTGAATTCGGGAGCACCCAAATACATAAAACAATCACAAACAGAAACAATCTTATTGATAAGAATATGCTAATAGCAAGGGAATTTAATACTCCACTGACAGCAATGAATAGATCAACTAGAGAGAAAATCGCTAAAGAACAATGGATCTGAACAACACATTGGACCAGATGGATTTGACAGATATACTTAGAACTCTACATTCTGAGGCTATGGAATTCACTTTTTCCTCGAGTATGCATGGCACATTCTCCAAGGTAGATCACATACTGGGTCATAAAGCAGCCCTCAATAAATATGAAAGAAATGAGATCATACCATGCACAATTTCAGATCACAATGCTACAAAACTTGAAATCAATCACACGAAAAAGTCTGGGAAACCTCCGAAGATATGGAGGTTAAAGACCACCCTACCAAAGAACGAATGGGCCAATTAAGCAATTAGAGAAGAAATTTAAAAATGTATGGAAATAAATGAAAATGAAAATACAACAATCTAAACTCTTTGGAATGCAGCAAAGGCAGTCCGAAGAGGAAAGTACATTGCAATCCAGGCCTATTTCAAGAAACTAGAAGAAGCACAAATACAAAACCTAACAGTGCACCTAAAGGAACTTAGAAGCAGAGCAGCAAAGAGCACCACAAACCCAGCAGCAGAAGAGAAATAATAAAGATCAGGGCAGAAATACACAATATAGAATCCAAAAAAAAACAACAACAGTTGAACAGATCAATGAAACCAAGATTTGGGTTTTTGAAAGAATGAACAAAATTATCAATCTCTAGCCAGGCTTCTCAAAAAGAAAAGAGAAAGCACCCAAATAGACAAAATCACAAATGAAAATGGATCTATTACAACCAATCCCTCAGAAATACGAGGAATCATCATGGAATACTATGAAAAATTATATGCCAACAAACTGGACAACCTAGAAGAAATGGACAAATTCCTATACACACATGAACTACCAAAATTCAAAGGGGAAGAGATAGAAAATCTGAATAGACCCACAACTAGTGAAGAAATTGAATCAGTTATCAAAAATCTCCAAATAAATAGGAGCCCTGGGCCAGATGGCTTCCCAGGGGAATTCTACCAGACATTTAAATGAGTTAATACCCATTCTTCTCAAGCTATTCCAAAAAATAGAAATGGAAGGAAAACTTCCAGACTCATTCTACGAAGCCAGCATCACTTTGATTCCCAAACCAGAAAGAGACCCAGCAAAAAAAGAGAACTGCAGGCCAATATGCTTGATGAATACCGATGCAAAAATCCTCAACAAGATACTGGCAAATCAAATTCAACAGCATATAAGAAGAATTATCCGCCATGATCAAGTGGGATTCATTCCTGTGTTACAGGGCTGGTTCAATATTCGCAAATGCTTCAATGTGTTATATCACATTAACAAAAGAAAAGAAAAGAAAAGAACCATATGATCTTGTCCATAGATGCAGAAAAAGCATTTGACAAAATACAGCATGCTTTCTTAAAAAAATCCCTCAAGAACGTCAGGATAGAAGGAACTTACTTAAACATTATAAAGCCATTGATGAAAAGCCCACAGCTAATATAATCCTCAATGGGGAAAAACAGAGAGATTTCCCCCTGAGATCAGGAACACGACAGGGAGGTCCACTCTCACCATGGTTGTTTCACATAGTGCTGGAAGTCCTAGCATCAGCAATCAGACAACAAAAGGAAATAAAAGGCATCAGAATTGGCAAAGATGAAGTCAAACTTTCACTTTTCACAGATGACACTATACTCTATATGAAAAATTCAACAGACTCCACCATAAGCCTACTAGAACTGATCCATTAATTCAGTAAAGACGCAGGGTACAAAATCAATGTACCATAATAGGTTGCATTTTTATACACCAATAATGAAGCAACAGAAAGAGAAATCAAGAAACTCATCCCATTCACAATTGCACGAAAAACTTAAAATACCTAGGAATAAACCTAACCAAAGATGTAAAAGATCTGTATGATGAAAACTATAGAAAGCTTATGAAGGAAATTGAAGAAGACAGAAAGAAACGGAAAAACTTTCCATGCTTATGGATCAGAAGAATAAATATTGTTAAAATATCAATAGTATCCAAAGCAATCTACACATTCAGTGCAATTCAAATCAAAATTGCACCAGCATTCTTCTCAAAGCTAGAACAAACTACCTTAAAATTTGTATGGAACCACAAAAGACCCCCGAATAGCCAAAGTCACATTGAAGAAGAAAACCAAAACGAGAGGCATAACAATCCCAGTCTTTAGCCTCTACTACAAAGCTGTCATCATCAAGACAGTATGGTATTGGCACAAAAACAGACACACAGACTAATGGAATGGAGTAGAGAACTCAGAATTGGACCCACAAATGTATGGCCAATTAATCTTTGACGAAGCAGGAAAGAGTATCCAATGGAAAAAAGACAGCCTCTTAAACAGATGGTGCTGAGAGAACTGGACAGCAGCATGCAAAGGAATGAAACTAGACCACTTTTTTACACCACACACAAAAATAAACTCAAAATGGATAAAGGACCTGAACGTGCGACAGGAAACCATCAAAACCCTAGAGGATAAAGCAGGAAACAGCCTCCTTGACCTCAGCCGCAGCAATTTCTTACTCGACACATCCCCAAAGGCAAGGGAATCAAGAGCAAAAATGAACTATTGGGACCTCATCAAGATCAAAAGCTTCTGCACTGCAAAGGAAACAATCAAGAAAACCTATAGGCAACCGACGGAATGG
>CM053579.1:37164573-37218831 GCA_028646485.1 Cryptoprocta ferox | reverse complement strand
TCTATAAGGAACTCACCAAACTCCACACCCAAAAAACAAATAATCCAGTGAAGAAATGGGAAGAAGACATGAACAGACACTTCTCCAAAGAGGACATCCAGATGGCCAAGAGACACATGAAACGATGCTCAGCATCACTCATCTTCAGGGAAATACATTTCAAAACCACACTGAGATACCACCTCATGCCAGTCAGAGTGGCTAAAAGGAACAAATCAGGAGACTATAAATGCTGGCGAGGATGTGGAGAAATGGGCATCCTCCTACACTGTTGGTGGGAATGTAAACTAGTGCAGCCGCTCTGAAAAATAGCGTGGAGGTTCCTCAGATAATTAACAATAGAACTCCCCTATAACCGAGCAATAGCACTGCTAGGAATTTATCTAAGGAATACATGAGTGCTGATGCATAGGGGCACATGTACCCCAGTGTTCATAGCAGCACTTTCAACAATAGACAAATCATGGAATTAGCCTAAATGTCCCTCACCTGATGAATGGATCAAGAAGATATGGTTTATATATATCCAATGGAATACTACATGGCAATGAGAAAGAATGAAATCTGGCCATTTGTAGCGAAGTGGATGGAACTCGAGGTTGTTATGCTAAGTGAAATAAATCAGGCAGAGGACAGATACCATATGTTTTCACTTATAAGTGGAACAGGAGGAACTTAACAGAGAACCATGGGGTTGGGGAAGGGGAAAAATAGTCGGGGAGAGGGAGGGAGGCAAACCATGAGACTCTTGAAAACTGAGATCAAACTGAGGGTTTTTGGGGGGGGAGGGGAAGGGTGGTGACGGGCATGAAAGAGTGCACTTGTTGGGATGAGCACTGGGTGTTATATGGAAACCAACTTGACAATAAACTATAATAAAAAAACTCAAAAAATTAATTTCCCATAAAAAATAAAAATAAAAATAATAAAAATAATTTGGCATTTATGAAAATCCCTCTCTAACTTTGGTTTCAGATAGGGTGGAAATTGTATATAGTTGGCAAAGAAAAGAAACTAAATTTATAAATAAAGGAGATAAAAGAAAAAATATGAACAACAATCCCAGCAGCTGGAACAGCTTCTGAGATTGGCTCTTACTCTGTCTCAACTCTTGATTACTACAAAAGGCTAAATATATCTGTATGTTTGCATCTGGCAAAAGTTTTTGTAAATGTAACATAACAAATGTTCTCAATCAATGTTCTTGTTGTCTAGGCTATAGAGCAATAGAACATATTCAATCAACAAGGTCACTAGTTGTACCTCTTAACCAAGATGGAATTTCTATTTTACAGCCAACCCTAATTCTTGACCTTGACCAGCAGTTCTAGGAGAAGCAAGAAAATCTCATTATTCTGAGAATAATGCTTTTATCTCTCTAGTACCATTTCTTATTCAATTGAACTTCATTCCATCTTAAAATAATGGAGTTTTTAAATATAAAGAAGTCTAATATAGAAAGTAAAATCAGGAAACCCTGGTTGAGGAGATCCTGGTTCAGCCACTGATTCAGCTCCTTGATTCTGTAGGACTAATTTGTCTGATTAAACATCCTGAACCTCAGTTTTCTCATCTGTAAAACAGGGATAATAATATCTACATTGTAGAGGCATTTTGAGGCTCAAATGAAAATGATGTAGTGTAAAATACACCACACTCAGTGTTTGTTATTATACAGAACTTGGATAATTTCTCCTGTTCACTAGTCAACCACATAGTCCACCTACGTAAAGGGCAGACATTGATCATGTCCGGATACCTTATGGCAAAGATCACTTTGTTCCTGCTCATTACAGTCTTATTTTAGGCTCAGAGATCATCAACCCAGGGTTTGGAGCACATCTTATCCTCAGCAACTTGGACAATGTCTGGCCACTAATAGATACTTAGTACCCATCTGGTTAATAAATGAATCGTTATCTTTTATTATTGAATATTATATATAGCAAGTATTGTGCTAAGTACTGGGAAATAGAGAGATGAATAAAATAGACATCCCCAAGCCTGTGAGAGTACAAAGAAAGATAAACATTAAACATTAAACAAAATATTTGGGGTGCCTGGGTGGCTCAGTCAATTGAACATCAGACTTCAGCTCAGGTCATGATCTCATAGTTTGTGAGTCTGAGCCCCGCATTGGGCTCTGTGACAGCTTGGAGCCTGGAACCTACTTCGAGTTCTGTGTGTGTCTCTCTCTCTCTGCTCCTCCCCTACTCACGCTCTCTCTCTCTCTCTCTCAAAAATGAATAAACATTTTTAAAAATAAAAAAAAAAATTAAACAAAAAATTGCACAATAAGTGTTACTGCTATGAGGAAAAATAATGGCGGTAGCAGGGTTCCTATCATTAGGTTGGCAGAAATTAAAAATAGCCTTATCTGAGTTTAAAAATAAATCCATTTCTCTTTAATAAGTAAAGCAACCACGAGCACCCTTTAAAATTTCTAATAATCTGACAGTAGAAACCAAGGCACATTGTAAAATTGCCATTTCTCATGGCTTCTGCAAGGAAACGTGTTTCAAGTATGAATAACTGAGAATATTAATTCTCATCTTTCTCATCTCCGTATATTAGAGTTCCCCAGAGTTCAGGTCACCTCTTCTCATTCACTTCCTAGATGATTTCATTCCATCTCTATTTCATGGTTTTGCTTACCGCATATATGCTGACAACTTCCAAATTTATATATCTAGCCTGGTCATCTTTCCTAACCTCCAGAGTTGTATACCTAACTGCCTATTCAACCACTACTAAAAACTCCACTAGTAGACATATCTAGTAGGTATATCAAGCTTCCTTTGTCCCAAACAAGATTTTACTTTCTCCTTCATATAAATCTGATACTCCAGTTGCCTGCTCCATCTCCATCACCATCCTTCCAGTTGCTCAGGTCAAAATCCTGGGAGTCATCCTTGACTTTTTCTTTTCTCGACTCACAGGCTATATCTAGTCTGCCAGCAAATCCCATGACTCTACTTTCAAAATATGTCCAGACTCTAATGACTTTCCCTACACTCACTGTTCATGACTCTGGTCTGAAGCAACAGCATCAATTGCCTGGCTCACTCAATGGCCTCCTAACTGGCCTCCCTGCTTCTTCCATGTACCCTTGCAGTCTATGCTCATCACAGCAGCCAGAATGATCCTTTTCATGTGTAACTTAGATTGTATTATTCCTCTAATCATAACCCTCCAATTATAGAACTCTCTCCATTACACTTAGAATAAAATCCCAAATCTACACCATGGCTTACAATGCATGACATAATCTACTGTGATTTCTGATCTAATTTTCTACCACAGTCTATTTGCCTCAAACATCACACACACTAGCTTCTCTTCTATGTCTTGTGCTCACTGAGCATAGTCCTAGCTGATGGTCTTTGCACTTACTAATTCCTGGATCTGTAACACTCTTCCCCCAGCTGTTCCTAGGATTCACTCACTTTTTTCATACAGGTCTCTGCTTAAATATTATCTGCTCAATAGCCTTCCCTGCCCACACTCTATAAAAGAGTACTACGTTTGGTTTTGTTTTTTGATTTTTGGTTTTTTAGAATATTAAACATTTTAATACAGTTCAAATAAGTGTGCCAGGTCCATTTCATCTCCTTCACTGCCAAATCTATGGCAGGGACTGTTTCAGTTTCTCTGCCTTCCTTTTGTCTGTGAAGACCAAGGTATAAAGGTATCTGAACTTTCTTTGTTTAAACATTTTAAGACTTACTGAGGTAAAATTGACAAATAAAATTATAAGATATTTAAAGTATACAACAGGATGACTTAATATATATACATATACATTGTGAAAGGATTCCCCCATTGAGTTAATTAACATATCAATCACCTTACATATTTACCTTCTTTTTTTTTTCTTTTGGTGAGAACGTGTAACTTCTGTCCTCTTAGCAAATTTCAATTATACAATACAATGTTATCAACTACATTAGATCCTCAGACCTTATTCATTTTAAAACTGAAAGTTTGTACCCTTTTACCAACTTCTCCCTATTTTCTCCTCTAGCCCCAGCCCCTGACAACCATTTTTTTACTCTCTTCTTTGACTTTAGGTTTTGTTTTGTTTTGTTTTAGATTCAATATATAGGTGACATCATGCAGTACAGTATTTACCTTTCTCTCTCTGGCTTACTTCACTTAACATAATGCCCTCCAAGTTCATCCATGTTGTAGTAAGTGATAGGATTTCCCTCTTTTTTTTAAGGTGAAATAATATTCCATCATATATTTGTATTCCATATTTTCTTGATCTAATCATTCTTTGATAAACTATCCATCACTTTTTTTCTCTTACTTGGCTCTATTTTGTTTATTGTACTTATTATTATTTGATATCTTATTACATATTTGTTTTCTTCTTATCTTCCCCCCCCCCCAATCAAATGTAAACTCCATGAGAACAGGGACTTTTTCTGCCTTATTTACTGCTGTATCCCTACTGCATAAAACATAGTAAGTGCTCAAAAATATTTGTTGAGTGAAAATACTCCTCCTAGAGGGCCAGAGCAATAGGGTGGGAATAGATAACAGGGATTGGTAAAGGGAGGATTTATCTGTGATTTTCTCCTGACTAGTATCTGCCCTGGGCTATCTAAATGCATTTTTCTTTTAAAAGTCATTCACTTTCCAGATTGGAGGTTAAAAACTTTAAGACCTCAAGGTCCAGGCAGACAGTAAGCTTTATTTTAAGAGATTGGATCTTAGGGGGAAAAAAAACACAGGCTAGAGAAAACATGCCTCACTTTAAAGGGGCAGTCACTACTCTTTTCTAGTAGATTATTGCCATGCTTGCTGAAATGTAAACCCAGATATAAGAGAATTTCTGAGTTTTCAAATGATGTTGAATGACTAGGTATGAAATCTTTTGCGTTTTAAATGTTAATATCCATTTTTGGAAACATTATATAGAACAACAAAATCTTTTGGGGAGTCACATTATACCAGTGTGCACTCCCTATATTACGTAGCAGTTAAAGTTTTTCACTGTGCTTTGCAAAAGGATGCAGTTCATCTTCCCTTATTCTATTTTCCTTAGGAGCTGTCAACAATATGGTAGAGCTCCAGAAAAGAGCGAGCAGCCCTATGGCCCTGCTCCAACATTTTTAATCAGGCTGAGCTCTGGCTTGTCTTGCAAAACTTCAGATGTTGTCTTTGGAGTTGAACCTTTTGGGTTTTATCACAGCAGGGTCTGGCCTCAGTGGCTGCAGTATTTTCACCCAGAATATGAATATGACGTTTATTAATGGAACAACATCTTCCTGATGAGCTATAAGTCAAATATTGAAAAGGCTTTAAGTGATAATAATGAATAAACTTTTGATGAATCCTTACTGTGAAAAGACCTTTCGTAAAATGAAAATTCATGTCTAATATACCCAATTAACAGAGTCAGGCTTTCTCAGAGCAAGACATCCTTACTTATGCATCTTTTACCTGCACCTATCACTTGCTCACTCTGTGATGAACTACTATCAACAATTATAACTAAAATTTCAGTACGAAGTCTATTCTGTGTGTGTGTGTGTGTGTGTGTGTATGTGTGTACCATGACTAAATTTATGCTAAGGAAATTCTAGTAATTATTTCTCTGCACATACCGCCTTTCCTACAAATAGGAGTATATCACTGAATCCCTCTCTTCTCATTCCCAGTGCTACTGCCCCACCCTGAACCCCCAACCTGTATAGGAAACCCTCAGATGGGATCTCCTAACCTACTTCCCAACTTATGAGCTAGCTCAAAACATTTCCAGTATTCCCTCTCTCTAGTCCCTTGGTTTCAGCTGCTATTTGTCTCATTCTATGACATTGATCTTCATGTTTAAAGTGAAGAAACAGTTGGGTTCAAACTAAGAAGTTTAAAAAGAACTACACTTGTACTTTGGGTGCCTACAAAAAGTTACAATCCCATAAATATTTGCTGTTCTGGCTATCGCTATCTTTGTGATGTGCATACAAGACACAGTCCAAATAAAATGACTTTCCCCTTCTCAGGAAATATCTCTAGAAGTACAGATCCTGCTGAGATAGAAAATGGCAGTTGAAAACAGAAGACAAAAGAAAAGCCAAGTGTCATCTTGGTGATGGCAATTCTTCCCTCTGGTTATAAGATACATGTTTCCTTTTTAATAGCTCTGCCTGGGCTGAATGAAACAATACTGGCTGAGTCTCAGAGACTAGGTACACAGTTTTCAACATAAACAACTATCATTAGGTAATATCTTTCAAAGACATTTTTATAAAATTGACCCTCAAACCACAAAGGTACTTTTCACACCATGGTTTTCTTCCATAAATTTACTGCTGAAAAAGTGTCTGCTACTTGGGAGCACAAGTTGTTCCTATTGCTGAAGTTTCCATCTACCTAATAGCAACTCTACTCTGTAAATAACATAGAAATTGCTAAAAAAATTCCCATTTGGTGACTTTTAAAACCGTTGAAATCTGTTCTGATCAGAGACAGACACAGAGAGAGAGAGAGAGAGAGAGAGAGAGAGAGAAGTAACAGAGATATGGAAAGAGAAAGTCCAAAATATTTACAACATAAAATGAACATTTTACAGCAGGAAAAAAATAATATTGAATCAAGTCAGTCAATGTGCTAAGATCAACGAAAAGTCAGTTTCCAGAGTAACAAAAATATCATATTGCTCTGTCCACTTAACACTGGCTGTTAAGAATGCACAATTGATGTAAGATGGTGGGAAAATCAGCAAAGATTTTGATATTGTAGCCCCACACAAGTCTCATAAGCAAGCCTGCCTTACCACCCATTTAGAGGCAGGCAATGGCTCATGGGGAACTACTTTCTATATAGAGGGCAGGAGGCATAGCTAATGTGTGGTAGGATTTTTTTACCTGAAATTTCGGGGCTTAATTTTCAAAATGACTACATCTTGCAGCATGCAAGACAGAGATAGATTCAAATTTCTTATCCCTACTCATTATGGTTCCCTTTATAATATTCCTTATTAACATATTTTGTCTCTCACAGAAACCCCACTCCGTTCCCTTTTCCATCATTTCTCCATCTCCTTACTGAAAAAGAGTGACATTTATTTATGCTTCTTATATTTCTACTCAGTGACTTTCTTGATGGGCCATGCTGTCTCTGGCTTCCACCATCTCTTCTATCACTCCACCTTCTTTCCAAGACCAAATTTACTCTCCCCCATGAAACCTAAAACTTTTCTTCATATGCTAGACTCTAGGTAGCCCCTCTTTCCTCTCTGCTACAGCTGTAGGATTCTTCAGTATCCTTCAGTGAAATGCCTGAGACCTACTCAGTCCTTTCATGCTGCCTGGTGAATTGTATTTTAGGTTATTTCCTTGAAATTAAAAGGACAGAAGGAACCAAAATTCACTGCAAGTCACATGTTCTCATGAAGGACTACTGACAGCTCTATGGAGCAAAAGGGAAAAGGCTCTTCTTAGTCAATTTCCAGGCTGAAACTTATAAAACTGTGGTGTAATAAAAAGTTTTGAATTTGAAATTAGGATATCTGGGCTCAAGTCTGATCTTGGTCACTTATTAGGTGTATGACCTTGAGTAAGTGAATTAAACTATCAAGTCTCAGATTCTTCATCTATAAATTTTTCCTGAAGGATTCTTGACCTAAAAAGTTAACTCAGAGAATAGATTAATAGACTGGTTAAAATTTTTATGTATAATATATATTACTTGTAGTATCTTATATATATATATATATATATATATATATATTGCTTAAGAGAAATTATATGTTTATTTTCCCCTTAATCTTAATTTTCATATTGAGCCTGACTAATTTCTCTTAAGCAATAAGCCTGTGTAGAGACAATAGACATCCTCAGGGAAAGGCTGACAACCTGGCTGTCAAGAGACCTTCAGGAATGGCAGTGTCCCAGAATTAACCCATCCAGGGAGGCTGATTGATGTCAACCAAACTCATAAACAATTTGTGTACAAACTAGAATGTCACTGTCTTTTCCAGTTTCTAGTAACATGGTAAGCAGAATTGGTAATAAAAAAATGACACTTGGTAATTACAGATTTAGATCAGGGGGAGGTTAGCTAATCTTTTAGGCAATCTTACCTATACTACGCTAAGACCAAAGAATGTCCCTATTCCACAGGGGAAAATATGTCTCTGGTCTGGTGTCTTTCAGATTCAGCATTTCTCCTCTAGGCATTGCTGAATTCACATTCTAAATTCTCCTCTGGGGGCGCCTGGGTGGCTCAGTCGGTTGAGCGTCTGGCTTCGGCTCAGGTCATGATCTCGTGTTCCTGGGTTCGAGCCCCGCGTCAGGCTCTGTGCTGTCTGCTAGCTCAGAGCCTGGAGCCTGTCTTCAGATTCTGTGTCTCCCTCTCTCTCTGACCCTCTGTCCTGTGCTCACGCTCTCTCTCAAAAATAAATAAAACATTAAAAAAAATTTTTAAATTCTCCTCTGACTTTCCGTATCTCTAAATTTCATGATACTATTCCCTCTTTTGATGATACACCTTAGATTTGTTAATTCCACTAACTAAGCTACAGGTAAGTCACTATTTCCTGAGTCTGGGATACATGATGTCTCTTACCATTATGTGTGGATTTAATTGTTCTAGCTATTAAAGTTCTAGGAGTGCCCCATTTAAGTTCCAGGAGTGCCCCAATCAAGCAGCCTAGAGCTACTATCAGGTAGCCTAGTTTGGGCTGAATATTCCAAGTTACTAGCCTGGATTTCTCATTCCCTTTTAGCCCCACTGGGCATATTATATCATATACATATTATAGTCATTTATTCAAATAAGTAGGGGAAATGGATAGGCTAATTTCCCAAGGTTATATTCTATTGGATTATGTTCTTAGGGTTAAATGAAACAGTTAAATCTCATAAGTTCATTCAATTTTATTTGATTCTGATAATAATTTTATGATGCTGTTCTCATGTAGAAGAATAGGGCCTGTGGCCTAAGAAGTACTAGATGGTAATCTTGCTAAGTCAATAAGATGACAGAAACAACAAAATATTGGCCCTAGACCTAGAAAAAAGCAGTTCTAACACTTTCCTGAAATACACTTAAAACAGAAATATATATGTAAGATCTAGATGTAATCAAAACAAATTGTGAGTGACTATTCCTTTTCAGATAGACTTATCACTTTCAACACTAAAATTACTCAAATCTTTAGAAAAGAGTTAATTTTATGAAAATTTGATTTACCCAAATCTGTTGAGAACAGAGCTGCATACTGTATGAAGCAAGAATCTTTGGAAAGGAAAGCAGAATGGGTTGTACATCTTACAGACTAGAAATATGGAAAGATCCCAAAGGTTGCTGATTTAATTACCTTTTCCTGTTTATTCTGTTGGTTCCAGATTTAATCTACAAAATTGAACTTGCGGGAGGCCTGGGAGCAATCTTCCTCCTCCTTATACTTCTTGTGGTCATCTACAAATGCTACAATATTGAATTAATGCTCTTCTATCGACAGCATTTTGGAGGTGATGAAACTACCAATGGTAAGCTCTCTCTTATTGTTCAAACTCAATTAAAAGGCATGAATTTGTGATTATGTAAGAGAATATGTCTATTAGGAGATACATGATGAAATATTTAGAGTTACAAGGCTATTACAAGGGCATATCACCCCTCAAATAATTTAGAAAAACATTACGTATTTGTCAAGAAAGAGCGCAAAGGGGAGAAAACATTAACAAATGGTGAATCTGGGTAAAGGATATATGGATGTTCTTTGAAACTAATTCATTTTTATAATTTTTCTACATGTTTGACATATACAGTTTAACAAGGAGACATTAGTTGATCAGGAGCTAAAACAATTGCTGTCAAAACCCTTCACCTTACTAAGAAATAAATTAAGAATAAATTCCATTACTTTCTTCCATAAAATTCAAATGCAGGTACAGATCATTTTTAGCCATTCCTGGCATTGAAAAAATCAAAAAAATCATTTAGGCAACAGATTAAAACCTATGGAGATTCTCTTTTTAAGGCTCACAATGAATCTGCACCCACATACATTGGGTGATTATAGAACCACTCTGAAAAAAGGACATCAAAGGATAGAAATTCTGAATGTAGCTTGTAATTTTATGTTTACCATCTATGGCCATTGGAAATCATATGAATGAAATAACAATAAGGCATTTTATTGAGCCTTGTTTCTTTGAACATTCAAAATGATTTAATTTTTCAAGAGAATAAATTACCATATTTCAAAGCAATACCAAAAAGAGATCATGACATGTCACTCCTTGTGCATAAAGCCCTCACCCACGAACTACTGTAAGTCTTGGAAACATGTGTGTGGAATGCCTTAGGTAAGCCAAGATTAAAAAGAAGTCCATTTGTAAGTCATTAAAAATACAGGTTAAATTTTAGTTTTCATTATATTGAAATAATGAAGGTTAGAGGTTTTGTTTGCTTTGCTAAGGTCATGGTCTTTCCTCAAAGGGGAAGGGCTCATAATTTTGTTTATTTTTATAGTGATAAAAGAAGGGCAGAGTGGTAACTATAAAAAAATTTTGAGGAATCTTTGAGTTTGGTCCCATGGTTTCTATTGTGTAAATAATATGAGTGGGTTTTAATTGACTATGTTTTCATAGTAAATTAGAGAAATTCTGTTTGATGAGTACATATACATGCTCTTTATCAAAGCACTGTATTTATTTAACTATTATAACAGCCCATTTAGAAGTATTACAGACCTTTATTCAGATGTAGTTTCAAAGTGAGAGATTAGGGCCTGTTCGACCATAATTACATACTCCAACAATATATATTAAAGTGTGGTCAGTTATGCTCAGTTTCTTTATACAAAAATTAATATAGAAAAATCTGACTTCTTACGTACATGCATAAAATAACTAGATGAATTGTGCTACTGAGGAAAAAGTCACTGTGCCAATGAGTGGCTACAGTATCCAACTGGAAATGTAAATGATGCATTGTGTATATGAAGAACATGAAAGGGAGGCTCCTGTGATTAATTTGCTTTGAGTTATGATTATAAGCAATTTGTCAATACTCTCTGTAAGTGATGATACAATTTATTAAGTTAAGCTGCAATAATTAATTATTTTTATCATCCATACCCAATAATCCAGACTTAACTGGTCAGCTGTAGTACATATTGGTAAGATTAAATTCATGCTAGCATCATAGGACATTTCAGGGATAAAATATTCCATTTTGTGTCTATATCTCCAATGTGTCCCATGTGGTCAAAGATGCCAAATAATCTAGAGGATTTTTATTAGAGAATTGTGTATTGATTCCAAACCAATTGTTTTTTGGGGAAGAATGTAATGTGGGGGAAGGGATTTCAAGGGTTTTCATTAGGAAAGGGAATTCAAATATTTTATATTCCTACGTGGAAACTTAAACCTGAAATACACAACCTGTAGTAGCTGACTGGAATACTAAAAAGTCAACAGGTATGTGGTGAGGATGAATAAATGAATATTAAATCTCTTTTAGAAATACTCAGTTTCATGATGCCAAATATCAGCTAGATAACCTCCAAATTTTTCATTTCTTTAAGTATTTTGACATCTTATGGACACAACTTAGTTTTACCCATATACTTTTTGTTCATGTTTTCTCTTTTATTCATATCCATAGTAGCATTTTCTGAAAGTTCTTTAAAACTGCCTTATTTTTATAAAATAAAATCAATCCAACCAACTTTGACTTCTTAGCCATTTTTATATGCATTTCATTTTAATCCACCAAACAATGACTGCTTCATTTATTTGATGTTTGAGTTGTTCAGCCATTAAATATTTATTAAGTGTCTACTATGTGGCAGACATTATTTATGATGTATTTACTTACATTCTTCATCTGGATCAACACACATAGTATAGGAGGCACTAGGGATATAATAATCAACAAAGTTACACAGTCTTTGCACTTTAGAAGCTAAAGATTTAGCACTGTATTTAGTATAGCCCCAGAAGAACTAGATTGTAAACAGTAATGGCTTCCTGGTGGCGAACAGGATTAAAAGGAGCTTTAAAAACAGGGAAGGACAGGTGTGACAACAGGAAAATTCTTCCACAGTTTGGTTCCCTTCCTCATAACTTCTCTCTTCATTGGGAACAGCATGCCTATGGTGATCACTGTGCAAGCCCTCTTTCTTATGATGCTCTGCCATATGCATTGTGCTCTATTTTCTGGTTCTTTAGTTGGGCTTAGTCAGCATGATTTAACACAGAGGAAGGCTCATTAGCCTTGTCTAGCAAAGTGATGCTGCGGAATTGCCATTCAGTTTTAAAACAATGTTCAGGCCTTGCTGTTAACCTTATTTGCATCATATTTTTGATTTTGCTCTTCCATCTTGCTCATCTCTGTGAGCAACAGCTATGGCTATTCATGAGGTTTTCTTGGCTGTCTACATAAGGGTGAAGTGCATTTTTTAGACTGTGGCATCTGCATCACTGCTTGCTCACTAGCTGGCATCCTAGAGCTTCTGGGACATCTGACATGGGTGGCTTTGAGAGAATTCTTCCTGCTCTGTCCAGCCACCATAAGCTCTTTATCTTTAGCTCATCTTAAAGGGACATGGCTAGAATCAGAAGCAACAATTTTCCAAAGAATGATATGCTTCTAGAATGTTAGGTAAAATTTCTTATCCAGACATATTAGGTGTTAACACATATCAAAGGCATCCATGTTCTTTGTCATAACTCGATTTGGGATATGCAAATATAGTAATATTTTCCTAGAAGAAAGTCTGTAACATCGCCAATATTAGGGTATAGGCGAAGCAAGTAAGAATGAGAAATACGTGAGTTTAGGCATGACTGGAGGGCAAATAGTCTTAATCAGGATAAGCAATGGAGGCATGAGTCTAATGGCCTGGTCAGATAGGTCAAAGAGTCAGGTAGTCATTGCAGATGTCTAGCTCATAGTAGATGCTCAACAAATCATTGTTGAATGAATTAATAAGTAGTTGAATTTAGGGAGGTTTCTGAAGTAGAAAAGTTATCGAAGTCAGAGGAAACAAGGATATAGTCTGACATTATGGAGTTTGAGGAAGCAGCACCATCCATTAAGAACAATGAAATACATTCTGTTCATAGGAATGGATCTCTTTGTTCTTTGGCCTATTTTATTCTTCCAGCTGTGTATCATCGGCAGCTCTAAGTCCCAGGTGAGTAATTATAGCTGGAGAAAGTCAAGGGCTTGCAGGTGCATCCTGAGCTTGATTGGAACAGGGGCAGAGGTGCTGAGATTACCAGGAGGTTCTTATATTAGCATTGCTTATGAACATTCTCACTTCCAAGTGGTGTTTTATGCATAAGAGTGGAATGTGCTCCATTTGTAAGCCAAATGATCTCAACTATCCAGGGCAGTCCTTCGTGTGCATCTGCTTCTCAGCAATCAAGTAACCCAACCAAGGTTTACAGAAGCCTTTCCAGCCAGAGGACATGCTAAAGAAAATCTTTTGGCTTCAGGCACCATCATAACATAAATAACCAGAGTTCCTTTCATGTGGGGGTGGTGAATACTGGAATCTTACTAGAATTGGAACAATATAATCCTGCCTCAAATATTTCTAGATAGTCAGGGGGTTCCACCTACTTCTACCCTAAGGTATTTATATCTCTTTATATGCCTACCATTTAGTAGGTAGAACTAAATCATTAATGGTATAGATGAGTGGCTGCTTCATTCTATAAATTAACTTTTGGTCAGTTTTAGCTATATTCTAATCGTGTCTGCTTTAATAGAAAATATCTATGTGTTTAGAAACAAATCCTAAAATGTTTCCCCATCTTTTAAAATTATTATTTGCAAGAACCAGGTTTAATAAATACTAACTGTTTCATTTAAGTCTATGCTCACTACATTAGCTTTTAAAAATAATTTTCTATAAATAAGGGAATTTTGAAACCCACTGTAACTTTTCCAATGTGGCCTTTCTAAAATCAATGGGGACTAATAGCTTGAGTAGCTATATTCATTAATAATTTTAAGGAAAAATATATAAACATTTTACATATTCTCTTTGGAGAGGCTGGCTCTGAGCCAATACAGCAAAGGAGGGAAAAATAAGGTCTCAAAGCACAGTTAATTCCCTCACTAAATGTGTGAAGGGAAAACCTAATTTGGCAGTACTGGAAGGGTGTATATTTTGAAACAAAGGCTTCTTTTGGAAGCTTGTGTCAAATTAGTTGGCCATGGATTGAATAAGAATAACAGACAATACACTTGTATAAAACCCAGATGCTGTCTCTAATATTTGGTAATGAACTGCTTTTTGTATATGAAGATGATGATACTAACCAACTGGAAGTATGGCATGTGTTTTGAGTAGTGCCTCCAGGAGTGAGGCTGGATTATTTTGATCTTCCACACTCTAGGGCCCAGACCCTCTTGGATCACTTGCACATATTTGTGCAAACAAGGTATAGTCTGTGACCAAGTAACAGAGCCAAGCCAGCTGGCATAGAAAAAGTTCCAATCCATGACGTTGATCTATTTAGTCCTGCATTCAGATACACTGAGCTAATCACTCACACATCACTGAACGTTATAAATATATATAGTCACCAAAAGTCACAAATAATAATTCTCTCTTATTCTGTCCTGACTATAGGTTTCCCATTACATAACAGTTTCAGTTCATATTACTAGGTTATGTTGAAATGTTCTAGATTTCCTATAATATGGCATTTGGCTTATTTTTTCTAATTATTAATGACAGTCACTAATTATAGGGCTTATTCTAGCTCATTAGTGGTTATAGACTTTTAGTACGTAAAGACAACCTGCTAATACATAAAACCCACTTGTTGTTCTTTATATTTAAGACAACAAGGAATATGATGCCTATCTGTCTTACACGAAAGTGGATCGAGATACTTTAGACTGTGACAATCCTGAAGAAGAGCAGTTTGCTCTTGAAATACTGCCAGATGTCCTGGAGAAACACTATGGATATAAACTTTTCATCCCAGAAAGGGACCTGATTCCAAGTGGAAGTAAGTACATTCAAGTTTTGTATTTAAAAAGTTTTGTGTCTTTTATGAAGTTATATGGAAGCTTCAAATGTCAGAGCCAAATATTTAGATAGTTGTTCTCACAGGAGATTTTATTAAATTCAAAAGTGTTCTGACTTTCTACCACCTGAATTTTTTAAAAGGCACCCTCACTTACATTTTAGGTATGGTTTTTAAATTGTGCCTTAATGGTATTTTTTTTTTATTATATTGCCTTAGTGTTCTGAGAAAATGATGAACCTTAAAAAAATCTCTATAAGTTAAAGTATTTTCAACTCATTACAGTTCCAAAGCTGGTGTTCTGTCGTTGTGCTTCCTATACCTACATTCATTGCCAATAATAACCGAATTTATGCCTTGTTACTCATTTCCAGATTAATAGAAAAAAATCCACATAAAAAAAGATATGTGAGGCCATTGGGTATAGCACTTTCACTGTGTATTCAAATTATTTTAGAGAACTTCTAGACCATGTGGGCTTGAATGCTACTTTTATATTATGCTACATATTGAAAGCTATATTTGAGATTTTAGAATAAATTCAGGTTCAAGTAAAAATATATATTTAGTTCCCATTAATGTTGAGAGTGCTGTACAGGCTAAACTGTAAAGGGAATACAGAAAAGCCAAAAATATGATCCCGCCCTCAAAGAGCTTAAAATGCCATTGGGGGAAAAATAAAAGTGCTAGAATTCATTTGCATATGAGTCTATATTAATATCCTTGAGAGGGGGAGATTAAAATGTGACTACAGGGCGCCTGAGTGGCTCAGTCAGTTAAGATTCTGACTTTGGCTCAGGCCATGATTTCACGGTTCTTGAGTTCGAGCCTCTGCGTCGGGTTCCGTGCTAACAACTCAGAGCCTGGAGCCTGTTTTAGATTCTGTGTCTCCCTCTCTCTTGTCCCTCCCCCGCTCACGCTCTGTGTCTCTCTTGCTCGCTCAAAAATAAATAAACATTAAAAAAATTTTTAAATTAAAAAAAGTGACTACAAATCAGAATATGGTAATATTTACACATGTAATAACAAAATTAAAAAGCTGAAATTTTCCATACTTCACATTATATAGAATATCTTGACATAATTTCATTTAATCTTTACAATAACCCTATGTGGAAACTGAGCATGTATTATTATTCTCATCTTACAGATGAGAAAATAAATTAAAGAAATCCAAGATCAGGGGTACCTGGGTGTCTCAGTCGATTAAGCATCCAACTTCGGCTCAGGTCATGATCTCACAGTTTGTGAGTTCAAGCCCCGCGTCAGGCTCTGTGCTGACAGCCTGGAGCCTGCTTCAGATTCTGTGTCTCCCTCTCTCTCTGCCTCTCTCTCTCTCTCTCTCTCTCTCTCTCTTTCTCAAAAATATATAAACATTAAAAATTAAAAAAAAAGAAATCCAAGATCAGATAGCTAGCAAATGGTAGAGCTGGAATTAGAACCTAGACCTGTTTGACTCTGGTTCTCACTCTACTAGATGATGCTATTCCTCAGTAACATTTATTCAGATTATCAGCAGTCCACCAAGGCCACTAAACTGACAGGAGACAATTGGAAACAGTTGAGTTTTGGTTGTTTATCTCTTTTCTCAGAATGCATGTATGTCTGTTTCTGTGTGCACATGAATATGCATACTTACATGTGTATAAGAAGTAACAAAGACAATATTTATTGTTCCATTACTTCCCTTCACCACAAATGTAATAATTCCCCAAACTCTTTCTCATGATCTTCCACTCTTTTCTTTCTATAATGCTGTTCATCTTCATGACTTGAGATACCACTTCTACATTGACTGAACCCCAAGGAAACTGCTGATACCTCTGAGTCATATTTATTCTTCTGTATCTCTCTCCCAAATCCAGTGTCCATTGATCTTTTCCATTCTCAGTTCTGCCATTCTAGTATAGCCCTAATCACCTCATTACTACAATGTTGTTTACTCTCTACCTTCCCTATTTTTCCTCTTATCCATCTATTTCCACTAATAGGCACAAATCCTTGATCATGTCACTCCCTCATTCCACCTTAAATTGTTCACCATCTCCTATACGATAAAATCAATAACCCTTCGCTAAACACTTCTGTAGTCTGGTGCTAGCCCAGCCTGGTCTCCTAAACTTGTCTCTTACCATTACCCCTACTTATAGCTTTCACTCTACCCAAACTGTGCCTTTGATATACATTGTGTGTCCCTGTAATGCTTTTGTTCATGTTAGTCTTTTATATCTTTACAAATTCTATTTACTCTTCTCCATAGCACTGCCTCTGTGAAAAGGCCATAATAATTTCTCCAGCCATACAGTTCACCATACACAGTCACTTGTTGGCCTATACATTTTTTACTCCTGTGATACTTTACATTCTTTTATTATTTTATATATTTGTCCATCTATGTATATCTTATCTAGCCAGCAAGATTGTAACCTTCATGAGGTCAAAGACTGTATTTCATTTATCCTCATACTCCTGTCATCATCTAGCAGAAAACTTGAGCTCATTGAATGCTTCATATATGCTTTTTGATTTTGTTTGAACAGTGTTTAAGACAGGAGGAAATAATGAGACTAAAATAAGTAAGGGTTTAAATTTTTGCATGACAATATCTAAAAGGCTTTTTTTTCTTTAACAAGGAGAGTGTGAAATCTAAAAAGGAGCTACCAAAAGAAAAAAATATGAGTAATTCATAGGAATAGTCCCAGTCCTTAAAACAAGCTAATGAGTATATTGCTTTTATCTTTTGATATTAGAAAGAATACCTACAAGGTATTGAATATGGATGAAAAATTAAAAACATTTTACCTTTTTTTGCTTAATTTATTATATTACTATTTATTTTTTTATATTTTGCCAAGAGCATCTTGTTAAATGTAGAAATTCTGCAAAATCAACTTTTAAAGTGATAATATCCTAATTGTATTAAAGTAATATCATTACCAAGGTGAAATTTATATTCCATATTAGGTCATATTCAACAGGATTCAGCGTGGTGCTGGCCTGTCTTCTTACATTCTAAAATTGTTAGCACCACAATAGGCAGTCTTTATCAACTCCACCAAGTGACTGAAAAACATTAGTCTTCATCTCTGAATATTTCAACATTGATTATCTTTCATCTGAACTGGAAAACATTGCTTCACTATTGTGCATATTAGAAAGGGAAATGGAGACAACATGGAACACAGGAGAACCACTTCACCTAAGATTCAATAGATGACACTTGGCTTATTATGTAAAGAAGAGGCTATTGTGCATAGGTGAGAGTCAGACCCAGACAGCATGAGGGTTGAAGAGATGCAACCCCAAATTATGTCTTCTTAATGCTCCCATATAGTCTATTTGGTGATGTGAGAGGTCAAGTGAATCAACATGCTGTGTCAATTTAGCCAAACAAGTGGTAGAATATTTTACACCTCACTGACATAGCTATTTGTTTGGCTAAATTGATTAAAGTTAATTAGTTGTTTTGGTGTATCAAAGACAGGCCTGATCATCCTCATTGACCATAGAGTGTGAGGTTTATATAAACTGTATTTCCTAGCTCAAAACTACAAGATTTGAGTTGAGGACTATAGCACACTGAATAAGAGACGATAAGAAGTTATCGCCTAGTATACCCTGACATTTAATGAACTTAACAGAAAAACACCCTAGAAGTCACTAGGATGGCAGACATTTTATAGTGCATAGAAAATAATTTTAATTTTTTTTTGAGATTATATAACCATCAGACTGAGAAGGGACTTGGCTCCTGGGTACTCAACGGTACACAGGAAGACTTCTTTTACAAGTAAGCCATTTTGGACAGCTATGCAGTTTTTAGATGCAACCACTGGAGGGTGTTTGATTTTAATCCTTCCTTCCTGAATGAGGAAATTCATGTTCTCTGAATTCCGATTTGCGAGTATAACCTGCAGAAGTTCTTAAAAAGGCCCTTTGACAATTTTTCTTTTTCCATCAACATTTCAGAGCTGGCTGAGCAGTCACCATGTCACGATTAACGAGTTTTTCCTTGGCATTTTTAGCACGTATTCAGGAAGTCGATGAAGTATATGAATAATATACTTGATTTACACATGAATGACAGAGTAGAACATTTTGGACTTGGTGTATGTGTGTTATTAAAGAAGCTTCTGTGGTCTGTATTTGCAGCCATTGGTACAGATTTAACAGGTTATGCTATATAAATATAGACACATTCCTGGGGGGAAAAACTAGTTACAATATTATAAGCTATGTTTGTCCCTCACATCTCATTTAAAACATGTTGACCCAAGACTACACCTTCCTCCAAACACTAGAAATGAGGCCTTTGAGGATTATAAAAGCAGACTTCATAATATCATCCTTGATCTACAACAATAATTTTCTATGAATGAAATTAATGAGGCCTATGACATTAACCCATTAATGTTTAATGTCTTCATTTTTGATGTCTCCTCAGTTTCTTTTGCACCACTCTTATGGTATTCCAACACAATCTCATTAACATACAAACCTTTCCAATGCATACAATTTCAAAAGTACATGAATGGGACTCACCCCCCCACCTTCCTTCTGTCTCTGTCTCTGCCTCTTTGTCTCTCTGTCTCCCTGTCTCTCTGTCTCTCTGTCTCTTCCTCAAATGACCAAGAGTTCTCAAAAACCTTCAATAGAAAGATGTCACTTTCCAAGATGAGGTGGTGTCTGTACCCTTACCACATGCCCTACTTGGGAAGTATCATTTGGCCATCATGAACCAGCAGAGATGGGGAGATTTGACACAAATATTTTTCCTGAAGGGTAAAACTGAAAGGCTTCAGATCTGGACATTATTTTCCTGGCAGTGACCTACCTTTCCATTCTTGAGACTGTGGCCAGAATCTTCTTTATGTTTTCTCAGGTTTGGTGCCTGAATGTGGCAAGAATTCCTACTTTTCTGTAAAAACTTGATTTGTCTCTTCCCAAGCTAGAAACATCTGTCCTGAGAATAGCAAAAGCAACTTTGTTGCCAACAGGCATCTGAATGTCAGAACTGACAGGCAACCAAAAGAAACCAGATAGAAAACACCCTACTCAAACTGCCTAGAGACACAAACTTGAGAAGTAGAGATTTTCTCACCCTTGCAGCTGCTGGGGTTTGTGGTGTAAAGCACATTCTGTTCATGGGGCCTAGTGGATCCTTGAGGAATGAACAGATGTGCTCTGAAGCTGACATGTGACCAATAGAACCCAGCTGTGCAATTGAGATCCTGAGATTGGGGACATTTTTGGATGAGAACCATTTAGGTTTTCTAGCCCATCTTTTCTCAGTGTTTCTGCAGAGATTAAGAAACATAAAAATATAAAATGTTATTGAATTAGGCAGAGGGCTACTGATCAGATGGAGAAAATAGCATTCTAAGAATAAAAGTAGAAAACAACCCAATCCTGTAGCTTTTGTTTGCCTTTAAGAGAAAGCAATCAAGGTACTTAAAAATTCATATGCAATATTTATTAACAATTATCAATTGAGCCAGTTTGTCTGAAGCTTTCAAAAAATCTATAAATATTGAAGTGGACTTTGAAGAGAAAAAAAAATCCTTTAAAGGCCTTTACTTCAAGTTTTCCTTCTATTCATAGAAAGACTATGGGGATCTCTATGTGAGTTATTCATGTATTATTGCACTAAAGAAAGACATTAGTAAACTAAAATATTGTCATACATATGTTTGATCAGCTATGTCTGTTGAAATTTTATTTATGAATTTGACTTCAAATATCAGTGTTACTAAAGGAGTAATTGCGTGAGCGAAACTCAACAATCTTATGACTCCAGTAATTTAAGGGAAAATGATAATGTCTGATTACATTCTTGCATTTCCTCACTATTCTAATCTTCAGTTTTTTAATGCTTAGTGATAGCCATGTGATTGTGCTGACAATGAAATGACAAATGAGTGGAGAATATATCTAGTGTTAGATGATTCCTAGTCACTTCTAAGTGAGGCATGCAAAAAAACATTTTTGTACATGGATCTGTAAATACTCACTGCCAATAATTCCTCTAATATCTGGACATATTGGACACCATTCAAGTAAATTGTCTTCGGGGAATAATAAAATCCTTTTCTAGGCAATCTGATGTCTGTGACCTAAAAAGTGTGAGGCTAGGGTGACAAGCACAACTATGGAAATTTAACACATTGTGTGTAATTTACTCACATGGAATAGAATTAGATATGCCCACTATCCCCTTCATGTTAGAGTCAAGGGAAAGGGAACTGTACCCCAATATGCCAAAAAATGTACTGAGGTCAATGGACCGAGGTTTCTCATGAAAGTTTGAGGTTAAGGAAGAATTGTGTAGAATTTCTATCAAATCTACTGCTTGAGTGGCGCAAAGAACAGGCACCTTAAAAAAAAAGAGTAGAAGACCATAATAAAATGTAAGTACAAAGGAGCCACAGAAAAGACAATATAAGGAGCAAGTAGTCTGGTTCCATACTTACTAAGATTGAACTGATTAATTTAGTAGTATCTACAAGTTTCCAGGGTATGAGATTAAGGGAGGAAAGAGAAGGGGAAGGACATTTTGCAGACTTTTTGCTAACTCTCCACATTATCTTTCCTTCAATATTCTCTGAATGTGTTCCCTTATCTACCTTTACTCTTGGTAAAGAGGTGAAGAGAAATGAGAAAGAATTTAGGGATGTGGACAATACTCCAGAGTAGATTTTGCCTACTGTCATGCTTCCCCAACCACTCACGTGTAAAATGTAATAGCAAAAGTAAAGTATCCACTACCAGAAATACAGTCTTCAAAGTCAAAACTGTAAATAAATATAGTTTGTGATACTTACAAGGTCTCAGCAAATCCATGTTAACCATCGATAGACCTATTAAACAAAATTAATTAGGATCCTTAACGTGAGTTAGTAGAGAACAAAACTCATACCAAAACATTAAGCCCAGTGAACTATCTATGAACTATCAAGCCAAGAACTTTGGGGGAAGGGTGGGCAGAGAAAGTTTTTGTAGGGTAAGTAATATCACACACTGTTTAGAAAGCCTCTCCTTTTGGAGTTCCTAGGTGGCTCAGTCAGTTAAGCATCTGACTTCAGCCCAGGTTATGATCTCATGGTCGTGGGTTCAAGCCCCATGTCAGGCTCTCTGCTGACAGCTCAGAGCCTGGAGCCTGCTTCAAATTCTGTGTCTTCCTTTCTCTCTGCCCCTCTCCCACTTGTGATCTGTCTCTCAAAAACAAATAAACATTAGAAAATTTTAAAAAATCCCTCCTTTCCATACACCTAGTTAAATAAAAATTATATAGCCTCAATCTTTGTGGCAGACAGCACAGACAGAATCTTACATTGGCCAGAGGCAGAATCAAAACTCAAATATTTGGTAATATCAGCCAAGATAGAGTCAGTTTATCAACCTGTATAGCTCTTTCAATAAGTTAGTATTAAGCATCATTATTTAAAATGCAGATAGTATTTTCAGTGAGACTACATTATAAAGTACCTCACTGTATTCCTCTAGTTATACCAGAGGGCTAATAATTTTTCCCAAATATAGAGTGCTGAATAATATATTTTTTTCTTTGATGAGCAGGAAACCTATATTATTTCTGCTGGCTTCTCCATACCAGTCATGGAAAGGACCCTCTCAATCAATTAGAACTCATTTCTGGGGTGCCTGGGTGGCTCAGTCGGTTAAGCATCTGACTTTTGATTTTGGCTAAAGTCATGATCTCAAGGTCGTGAGATTGAGCCCCACATTGGGCTATGTGCTGGGCACGGAGCCCACTTGAGATTCTCTCTCTCCCTCTTCCTCTGCCCCTCTCCTGCTTGCACACATGTTCTCTCTCTCTCTCTGTCTCTGTCTCTCTCTCTCACTGTCTCTGTCTCTTTATGAAAAAAACATCATTTCTAATTTCAATTTAGAAATTAAATCTTTATTTTAATTCTTGATATATTAACCCATAGGCTTTATAAATACCACTGTTGATAGCTATTAGTTAGCTAATGTTTGCCAAAAATTAATGAAGTAGCGTCTGTTTTAATGCATCCTGTTTTACCCAAATGATTTGTCTGTTTAACTGATAGGGGATGTACATAGCTGTGGGTTTAAGCATATCAAACTACTATTATTTGAACCCGGGAAATTAGTAAATCATGCCTTTGTCCACAGGCTATTTGTTTTTCAACTTTTTTTTAAAAAAATGACCCTGACATAAGTAAGAGTGTCAACACAAAGATAATTTACAAGTAGCTAATTGATTAGTTTGATAAATCAGATGGATAGTCAGCAATAGCAACAACTCATGGAAATTCCTAAATATACAGTTATTTTTTCTCCCTTGTACAATTCAGAGCCTGAGATTTAGGGGAATACTGAGTTCTTTTGGGAAAGTAAATACATCCCATTAGAAACAATTTCTTGGTACTGCCATTTTTCCTGCTTCTATTTTATTTTATTTCTGTCTTCAGTTTACTTTTTTTTTTCTTTTAAAATAAGTGTCCTATTTTCAAGTCACTTTTGTAGATCTAATTTTACTTTTCTAAATGCACTGTAATTTTGGTTTATACAACTGCCCCTGAAAGGAATTTTTTAATTAAATTTGCTTTCCTTTTAATAGTTTTAGGTAGTCATTTTCCCTGTTTCCTATTGGTTTGAACTTTCTTCACTTCCCTAATAGGTACACATCCCAAAGAGGGCCTAGTGACAATGTATTTCCTTTTTACAATATTTTCCAATCTCTGTCAACTCCCATATACACAAAAGAAAAAAGTTTCTTTATAGTTGCACTTCTGTGAAAAATGAATTTATACCAACTTAAGCACCCTTATCAAAACCAAGTTCATGGGAATATTTTCTTTACCAATTGTAAAGATCACAAATAGATGAAATGTAATTAGCTTTATTTCATGTCTGATAATTTGGTGTAGTTTCACAGCCTTGTCTAGAGAAGCAGAAGGCTATCAGACCCAGGGCTCTTTAGTCTTTTCTTTCATCATAAGTTACTTCAAATCAAATTCTGCAAAGAAATAACTTAACGACCTTTTATTTAAGGGATATTTTATATTTTTTATGTGCAAAAAGAGCCTTTTGGGGGATTCCTGGTACTCAGTTGCTAAATTTGCCTGAATAAGTCAAGGCAAGATTTAATGAATATTCATGTGTGCTGTGGATCTAGGCATTTTTTTTAAGTTTCCTTATTATCTCTTCATAGTAATAAGCTTCTGAAATGGTTTCTGAAGGTTTCTAAAGTGTCCCCCACAAAACCACAGCCCTACCATGGCAAACACCACTGCCTGTCAGAGATGACACTAGCTATGGACCAGCAATGTCTCAACATGATACCTGTTTCTACTTAGTTTATTTGGAACTTTTCCAAACCTTAACACCCTGATTAGTCTATAATTCAGGGGCAGAAAACTTTCTCTTAAAGGTCCAGATAGTAAATATTTTTGGCTTTGTGGGTCATATATGGTCTCTGTTACATCATATTCTTTTTTTTACAACCCTTAAAAAATTATTCTCACAGACCATACAAAAATAGGATATGTTCCTAATGGATAAGGCGCCAGTTCACAGTCACTGGATGCAGACATGCAACCTGTGGGTAAGAGGGAAATTATTTGGGGCACTTGCTGCATAAAAGCCAGCAACAACTCCATGGCTAAGGATTAGCAATTAAAAAATGTTAACTCTACCTGTTTGGTCTCTTGTTAATTTATTTATATTTTCCATGATGGCTAGGTCCTGTTTTTTTTTTTTTTCCCAAAGAGAAATATAAAGAAAGAAAAGACTTAACGGAAGAAGGAAGGGGCAAAGGGAGATAGATGAGAAAGGAAGGGAGAGCAAGAGAGGAAAAGGCAAAAAGAAAGAGTGATCAAGAAAACAAAGAGGGAGATAAAAGGACAAGAAAAAGAAAGGACAGAAAAAGAGAAAAAGAGAGAGGTAGAGAACAGCAAGGGGTGGGGGTGGAGAAAAAAAACATAGAGAAAAAAACAGAGAGAGAGCCAGAATATGGAAGTTAGTGCACAGTCTCTCCTTCTTTTCCTTAGAGCCAGGCAGCATTAAGAGGCACCTCCCCAGCTGCTTTTAAACATTGAGGTTGCTGCCCAGCCACTGATCACCATCCCAAGAAGTGAAATGTGGGCTCCACATCTGAAAACTTCCACTTGGTTTTTCACCAAGTGAAATGGAACACAAAATTCAGGAGCCCAAGCAAATGGCTCATGTTTTCTTTGGGACACTTGGGCTGTGTCTACCCAGGGAAAATTTTGATGTACTGACTGACCGACTCCAGTGCATATGATTAATGTATATATAGGGCATACCAGGATAATTCAGACCTTTTTTCTTCCACAGCAGGTTTTCAGCCGGAATAATCTGGATGGTTGCCTCAACTCTCCACTAGGCTTTGCCAGGATAAGCACAGCCAGTATAGTATGCAGGAGACAGAGACTACTCCCTCTATCCAAGGTTCCCTTCAACACCCACATCCTGCACAGCTGAGCACAGTGGGATCTGTCCTGACAGTCATTCCTTCTGGGGGCAAATGCAAATTCTGTGTACTGAATCTTTAAGAGGCCCCCCAAATTTTAAATGTTGCATTTGGCTTAGCTGTCAAATGGCAAAATATAATAGACAGATGAAGGAGGAGAACCATACCAATTGTTGAAAAAATTGTACCCTGTTCCCTTTCCCATTCGAGAAAGGGGATAGCAAAAGCCAAAGCCCATGAATCCAATCAAATTATTTAGTATACATGTGTATAGTTTCTCTTAAGACTATAGATCCCTGGGTTGTAACTTTTTAAAGTAGAGATATGTATAGAGAGATATACCTTTTGATTTTAAAAGTATAGTTAAAAAGTAAATTAGACTACATCCCAACACATAGAAAAAGGGTTACTCATAGAGGCATAGTTTATGTTGACAGATGTGTTCCTGACAAGATTTGTATAGATCGTTGTTTTTAATTAAATGAAAAACTGAAATTAATGAGAGAATAATACTACTCAGAATAACCCTTTGGTAAATTATTTTGTAAAGAATTCCTCTGTAAAGTTAACAATTAACTCGTAATTTACCTGGAAGAATCGTATTTTCATTGACTTCTACACTTATGCCATAATTCTGGGTTTGGGTTTTGTTTTGTTTTGCTTTGCTTTGTGTAGAGGAAAGGTGAAAAGAATAATGGGAAAGATGCATGATAGTTTATTTTATTGTATCTTACAGATCCAACTTCTAATGATGAAGCTTCCCACATAACTTCTTTCTTTTTGGGAGCAGGAATAAAGGAAGAAAATGAAGAGTCAGAACTGTTGATACATTGGGATAATATTTTTCCACTCTATTGAAACTTTCTACCTTTCCTTCCATTCTGTTTCACCAGTTCTCTAAGTGATAATTACAGAGTGATAACTTCCCCATTGCTGCTTGTGTGGTGTTTTTATTTTGCTTTGTTTTTTTATTTTATTTATTTTATTTGCTTTTATTTTTTTACAGATTTCAATGCTGATTTTTCTCCATAAAAATAATCTCTTAAAATTCTTAAGAGGTTCCCTCTCCACCTAGTAGTTGCCTTATAAATAGTCATTGTACCACTGCATGAGAAAGTCGTGAAACGTATTAAGTAAAAACCAAAACAATAGTAACTACAAACTGTTCAATAGGCAATTTCAACGTGTATCTCTTAAAAAACTTTGTTTCTCAATAGGCTGTGTTGAAAGTTTACTCATTTTCACTTGTGAAAGTGTTCTTGCTGCTTAGTGGTGGAAATAAATCCATGGAAAAGAGAGATATCTGTAAAATATGCATTTGTAAAATATGTTTCTCTTTTCAAATGACTTGTACTGGGTTGTTTGGTGGCCCCACACTATGTACTGGACGTGACTCCTTGAAAGCAGTCTGTAACCTTGGGCAGATTTGCAGTGACAAATGCTGCTATGCTTCTGTAAGCCGTGCTTCTGCTAGAGGGCACTGTATATTAGAGAAGGCCTGGTGCTCTGCTTAGTAAAGACAGCTCTCTGTTGCCGCACCTGTGTCCAAGTCTCCATTTGTTAACATGTGGGTGTTTCCCTTTTTGGCGGGTAAGACTTTGGGAAGCATGATTACAAACGGCTTATTCCACGAGATAAATCAATCTAGCGTTAGTTGAGTGTTTTTCTACCATGAAAGGGCTATAACATATTCACCTCATTCTCAGAATTGTTCCACAAAGTAGGGCAAAGACTTCTCAAATGATAGATTCCTCCTTTACCGTTCATTCCGCACCATCCCCCACCTCTAACTTCACCCCTTACTCTTCCCTGGAACAAAGAGCAGCTGGTTCAAATTAAATTCATGGGCGCGCGCACCCCCCCCACTTCCTTATCTCTCAATTTGAAGGGCAAAATCAGGAACCTACGCCTGCAAATAACAAAAGGTATTCTGAGAAACATAGCTATGATTCCAGAAGAGATTTTTGACTATTTCTCTCACAATTACCTTTGAAGTAGTTAGTACACATAACCCCCTCAATTGTTTAGCAGTTTAAAACTAGAATAAAAACCAAATGCAACCCATAAATACAGTGACCCTTCATTCATTAAACAGCTCCATTTCTCTTTTCATCAATTTTTTAAATTGTTTTTGTTTTATTTATTTTTGAGAGAGAGAGAAAGAGACGGTGTGAGCAGGGGAAGGTCAGAGAGAGAGGGAGACACAGAATCTGAAGCAGGCTCCAGGCTCTGAGCTAGTTGTCAGCACAGAGCCCGACGCGGGGCTCGAACCCACGAACCGTGAGATCATGACCTGAGCCGAAGTCGGACGCTTAACCGACTGAGCCACCCAGGCGCCCCTCTTTTCATCAATTTGATGATTACTTGTTCACCTCAAGTACTAACCTGGAAGCCTACCTTGAATTAAATAATTAAATAAATAAAAATAACTTAAATACACCCAAGCTCTAAAGAAGTCAGAGTTTGTATCAGTCAACAGAACACTGTAAGTAATGATGAGGGGAAAGAAAAAGTATTATAAGCAGAGGTTTTTATTCATTGTTATTTTTAAGGAAATGGACTTTCTAAATGTGCAATACAAGAAAAGAAAATGTGACGTACCTTAGCGAAAGCCTGGCTTTTTGCTATATTAGAGTGCAAACCTAATGCTTTAAAGACTGGAAATGTCTTTGTTTTACTTTCTCTCTTTCTGTGATTTGTAGCATACATTGAAGATCTCACAAGATGTGTTGAGCAAAGCAGAAGACTTATTATCGTGCTAACTCCAGACTATATTCTCAGACGAGGATGGAGTATTTTCGAATTGGAAAGCAGACTCCATAACATACTAGTCAGTGGAGAAATCAAAGTGATTTTGATTGAGTGTACAGAATTAAGAGAAAAGGTAAATTGCCAGGAAGTGGAATCACTAAAGCGCAGCATCAAACTTCTGTCCCTAATCAAGTGGAAGGGACCCAAAAGCAGCAAATTAAATTCTAAGTTTTGGAAGCAATTAGTATATGAAATGCCCATCAAGAAAAAAGAAATGCTTTCTCGGTGCCATGTTCTGGACTCTGCAGAACAAGGACTTTTTGGAGAACTCCAGCCTATTCCCTCTATTGCCATGACCAGTACCTCAGCTTCTCTGGTGTCATCTCAAGCTGATCTCCCTGATTTCCATCCTATAGATTCAATGCAAATGAGACACTGTTGCAGAGGTTATAAACATGAGATGCCAACCACCACCTTGCCAGTACCTTCCTTAGGCAACCACCACACTTATTGCAACCTGCCTCTGACGCTCCTCAATGGACAGCTACCCCTTAATAATGCCCTGAAAGATACCCAGGAATTTCATAGAAAAAATTCCTTGCTACATTTATCATCCAAAGAGATTAGCTTCACCAGTGATATTTGGTAGTGAAAACTCTGACGTCATCTGAACAGCTATGTGAACATACAGAATTTCTGCTATGCCAAGCCTAAAGTACACCTAATAACACTGAGGTGCTGAATAAGTGTTCAGAGTGAAAGGCATAGAATCCCTTTTGTACTTAATATTTGTGTTTACATTTCCAGAATAGTGAGGGGAAAGAAGGACCTGCTATTGTAGTATAGTACCTTGTTTCAATGTGTAGTTTGATTTCTTCCTGAAAATAAAAATGTAAAACTCCTGTTGTTTTAGAGTAGGTTTTATGATACCGTTTGAACTGTAAACTTAGTAGATGAGGTATCTTCCCCATGTTTATGTATATTTTAGATTAACATGGTAATTGAAATAAGGAAAACTTAAGGATTTAATTGAATTTGAAAATTATGAACTAAATATAAGGGGGAAAGAACTTCTACAGAATAACTGAAAAATCAGGAATTATCAAGAAAGAAGTGTTGAAGCACCCCAATTAGAAGATTGTATGTAGTGGAAGATCAGTTAAGAAAAAATGGGATTGAAATGTTTGGAAGTTCCTCAACATAATGGACAACTTCTGTAGACGAAATCAGCAGCTAATATGACAGCTTAGTGTTAAAGGCAAGCACATCTTCTGTAGGCAAACTGGTAGGAAGGCAAGCAATATGCATTCTTAGCAAATGAATAGACAGGCTGCTAGTTCTTTGAAGATGATTTTGAGGAACTCTTATGGCTTTCTAGCCTATTTCAAAAGTTTTACACACTTGAAAACACATTTTAAGATGCACATTTTATTGTTTCCTAACAATAAACATTTGGATATTTTTCCAAATGATCTCTTGACCTGCTTTATATGAAGATGTGAGCATCTTCCTACTTTTTTATAGCATCATTGGAGTTTGAGTTTAAATAAATATTGACTGCAAGTGTCAGCAGTAGAAAAGAAGTAAAACAACAATATTCATAGATGAAATGCTAAATGATTCAAGTTTACTAGTGGTAGAGCAGCAATTGCAGTGATTCTCATCTGAAATGTAGTTGTTAAACAGACTATTCTGTACATACATATTATATGCCTGGCCATGTGTACAAGGTTCCTGCAGAAGTATCTCTATTTCTGGTGCTTCAAAGAGTATATTTTATAGACTAAACTTCTCCACCCTTACATCATGACTGTGACTGTACCACACCAGAAAATCCCTGTGAATGATCTAAAATATTATAAATTTGCTATAAGGAATGTGCCCCTATTCTAGTATTTATTGTGGATTACTACTTTGTGTTCTTTCCGATTAATCAGTTTTGGTGTGTTCTCAACCAAAATGCCTGTAGGAGCCAATTTTTAGTCAAGGTTGATTCTTCCATTTTGCAAATGGTACATAAATCATGTTTTTGGACAAATATAATAAGGACAGATGTACACAGTCTGTAAAGATTAAGAATTTTCCCAGCTCTTGTAAATGTGAAACTCAAATTTTTAAGAGAATATTAGATAATATGTTTTGATTTTTTTCAACTTCTTTACATTATGGATTCTCTGTGATCCATGGGTTTTGTTTAAAGTATTTGTTTCTCCATTGCTTTTCTGTATCCAGCTGCTTAGAAAATGCACTATGCACCAACAATATGTAAAAGATTAGCAGTTATACATGTTCATTTCACAGTGGGACAATTAGTTGCTCCTTTGAAAAGTCCTGTTAAACATGTATAGATGTTTCATAGATGTCTTGTTTCCACTTAGAAAGGTGATTTTGCTTCTTTAAAAAAATATATAGATATTTCAAAATGGAAATTTATCAATTCTGAACTGTTTTCCAAGTGTTATAGAGTTGTATTTACTCTCATTGTTCTTTAATGATATGTGTAGTTACTAAGTTAATAACCTGCATGAAATGAATAGTACATGTTTAAGTGACCAATTATACTTTTTTATTATTTTGTTTTTCACAGAAGCCTAGATTAATTCAAATAGAATGTTCAGTGGTATTTTTAAACTAATAGTTCTGTATTGAGCATGCCAGTTCTGAAAATATAACATGGGTCTCTCTGCTTCCTTTATTTACAATGATTAAACGTGGGTAGCAATTTGAGTTGGCTGGCCACAATGTGTCCTTTCACTACTAGTAAGTACTCAAAAACAGAGCATTCACACTTGTGCTGGGGAACTTGACAAGAAACCTTTTCTAACATTTTCAGGAACCAATGTGTACACTATCTATAAAAATTTATTTCTAGATGGCAATTCAAAATTTGATTTTCAGCTGAGATTTTAAAAAGATATAACCCATAGAGTATAATAAGCATTTAGTCTAGAACATAATATATTCCTCCAGTTGCTTACACAGTAGGAAAAATGTCTTCTCACTTATTTACTGAAATGGAATTGAAAATTTAGAAAAATACTAGAGTAATTAGTTCTCATACCTTCATAATAAATTTATTTAGCTCATCTATTTTGAAGTAAAAAAATTCTGAAAATGTCATAAATTATGTGACAAATGAGAAATGCACAAAACTAATATATATATAAGAAATGAAAGCTACATTAAGAATAAACAATGTTCAGGAGATGGTTAACACGTACATGGTTTTAATTCAGCAAAATACAAAATCTGGCAGTTTTGGTAATCTATGGGCTCCAATTTAACTCTGGAGATTCTTAAAGGTAGCTGGATGGTTCCTGAAAAGAGGTAAGAAGGTATCTCTCCTCACCCCCTCTAAGCCTTAAGTAAATTAGATCCAAATCTGTTCTGCCTTCAATCTCTGATTTAAAAAAAATGGGTACAGACACTTGTGGGCTTTGGGTAAGGTTTGAGCCCAAGGTAGTATCATGTGAAAAGTTGATATTTTGTGTGAGTATTGGTAACTAATATTGTGGGTCTTACAAGTAGGAAAACAAACTGCAATTAGAGAAAAAATGTTTAGTTATGAAACAGAAGTTTATAGAGGAGTTTCAAGGAGACATGGAAATGATTGATATCCTATGGATTATGTCTGTAACAAGTTGAAAAATGGCAGGTGTGTGAAAGAAGCAAATTCTGGCAAAAAAAGAGGAGACTATCTGACCCACTTTGGTGATTGAAGGGCTTACAAGAATATAGAACCACTAGTTTCAAGCATTTACTGCCCTGTGGCATTTTATTTTTAAATAGATTGGTTGGTTTTCACCACGTTTTTTCTAGAAAATTAAATAATGACCATGGGAAATAACCTTAAAATTGTACATATAAATTTTTTCTCCTTGTATTCATTTCCCAAGGTGAGATAGTGAACTGATAAAACCAGAATGAAGTTAAGACAGAACATAGTTCCATAGTGACCAGTTACATTTGAACACTTACAATTGTTGTTTCTTTTTCTGGGAGAGAATTTCATCTTGAAAATTTTCTGGCTCAAATTTCTCTATTATTCATATATTTTTTTCCTAAGATATCTGATAGGAGGTCACATTGTTGAATATTAAGGCTTTTTGATGAATGTATGGGGTTGTCTAATAAACAATAATCATTAGCTTCAAACTTTTTCATATAAACCTTAACTTTTTAGAACTGAAATCAGCCATAAGCAATTTAATAAGGTTATTTAGCATTCTATTGTATTACTATGAGATCAGAACTTGTAAAATCACCTGCTCCCATCTAAACTTGTTTTTTAATATGTTCACTACTGTTTGATAACATTTTCTACAGATAATTCTAAAGTCAATCATGAATATTGAGTGCCCAATGTTTACTGCCTATTACATAAAATATAATAGAAATATTTCATAATTGAAATCACTATTTTCAAATAGTTTATCCATCATATGCATGAAGAAAGGAGAATTTGCAAAACACATTCCAGTGTAGGAGAATTAACATTTTACATGCAGAGTAGATAAGTGAGGTGGGATGATTCAGTACCAAATTGAGCAAGAGATGAGTTTAGGATAGAAAGAACAGTGGTGAAGAAAGGCAATTTCCCAAGGGCAGAAAATAACACATGTGAAGATTGAGGAGAAAATAAGCAAGTCCCATTTAGCTGATAACAAGCATATTTGGCTAGCAAGAGCAGAAATCTGTGTGAGGGCATAATAAGAAATAAGGCTAGGAGAGGTGCTGGAACATTCATGTGGTATAAGAGGCAGGAAGAACTAAAGAAGGGGAGAAAATGGTGGCAAGGAGACTAATTGGGATGTTATTGTCATAGTCCACATGTGAGAGGTGATAAAAGATGGAGAATGGTGGCCTGGATACAGAAAAGGCAAATCTAAGGAAGAAGAGGAATAGGCAGATGTACAGAAGTGAAAAGTAGAAAATTAAAATAAAAAGTCATTAAAGACTTAAAGGATCAAGAAAGTTAGTTGCACCAAAGGAATTCTCTTAGAGTATTTAATTTACTTTCTTAATTGAGCATCTTGACACTGTAAGGACAAGAATAGAGACAAAACAATAATAGGTGTATTTGCTACTGGAGCGACTTATGAACTGCTTGAATGAGAATAGTGGTCAGGAAAGACAAAGTACTTCTGCAAATCTGCTTTAGAAATGAACAATTACATTCACTCCACTAAGTGTAATCTCAAATTCTCAAGGAAGAAATTGATGAATTTGGTCCGTTATGTCTCATCTACTTACTGATTCTATTCAAATCCCTCACTTCACTTTGGAGTAAATAATTATTATCTGAAAATAAGGCATTGAAATTATTCAATCGAAGGGAATTCCAAAAGGCAAGGATTGGGGATGTTTGTCACTAGCCTTAAAATAGAGAAACTGGACAAGGTTTACAAAGAGCAAAAAGGGGTATCTTGAAGTGTGTTGCAGTGGTTGCGGTGGTCAGAGGAGGTGCATGGAGTGGTCCTGTGAAGAACAATAAAGAATGAACAACCATGTAAAGCTTGACCCCAAGGAACCATTTTTTTTTTTACCAAAATTGAAAGTGGAATGATTACCATCTTTAAAATTATGAAGGAAATTTTATAAGGGACTCTGTATTGGTAAGAGTAGATAACTGTCCTTAAAGGACGACAACCCACATCTGTAGCTTACACAATAAAATTCACTGCTTGTTCACATCCAAGTCTAATGAGGATTGAATGGGTTCATGGGGAGAGGCTGTGATTCATAGTTATTCAGAGATAGGCTCTTTCTATTTTGTGTCTCTGATCTCCTCTAGGTCAAAGAAGTTCTCTCCATTCAGCCAGTAGATTGGTAAAAAGAGAGGGCATAGAGGTTGACACGAAATGGCCTATAAAAATCACTCACATTAAAGGGTGAGGGAGCATAGTCTAGTTGTTTTCTCAGAAGGAAAAGAAATGGAATTTAATGAACAAATGAACATAATCTCAATTAGTAACATGTTGAACAATTCTCTTCCACAATACCAGAAGATGAAACAAAAAAAAAAATTAAGCAGGAAATTTATAGGAAGGAGAGTGTTTATCTTCAGAGGTGGAAAACACCAGCATAGACAGTTTCTGAAGATCAGTGGTCACATATTATTTTTTGCTATAGTCCAATTACTCAAGACAGTATTGGTCACAGAGTAGTGGCTCACTTCACATGTCTCGATTAAGTGGACAAATGAATTTGGGAGCATCTGTGAAGTTTCAGTTCCTGAATTCCTTAAAAATATGAGGGATGTTTTTCCATTTGCTTCTTTCAGCAAGCAGTTTTGTTTATTGTTTTCAATTTAAAAAATTTTTTAATGTTTATTTTTGAGAGAAAGAGACAGACTGCAAACAGTGGGACAGAGAAGGAGGAAGATACAGAATAGGAAGCAGGCTCCAGGTTCTTAGCTGCCAGCACAGAGCCCGGCACGGGGCTCAAACCCACGAGCTGTGAGATCATGACCCGAGCTGAATTTGGACGCTTAACCGACTGAGCCACCCAGGCGACCTTCAATTTTTTTAAAAAAGAAAAATGATTAAATTATATCTTTATGTCTTGTCTGGGTCTATAGGATTCTAAATCAGTTTGTGGTTGGAAATCAAAGTTTCTTAAGCATTTTGCCAGTCAAACAAATCATTCTTCCTCAGAGCATCCAGACAATTTAGTTCTATTAAACCACCCAATGGAGTTCATTTCTCCTAATCACATAGTCCTTTTTTTTGTAAATATGTACTTTATATATGGACTTACTGCCAACAAAAACATTGCCTCTCTTTATTTGCAAAGGGCACTTTTATGCATATAATTTTCACATTGGGTAGAATAATAAGGATTAGATTAATCTCCTTTACTGAGCACAGGATGTGCCACAGTAGCAGTCCCACCAATGAATTCAGGATACAGAAATATCCAAGTTTCTGTCCTCTTTAACATATTTTCTAGCTAGTCAATACATTATGAGTACTCTCAGCCTTCTTTACAAAGGAGACATGTGGAAATAAACAGAAAGAATGAGAATGCCATTCATTTTCATCTTGGAAAAATTACTTAACTTTATATACCTCTATTTTCTCACCTGTGAAATGGGTATAACAATAATATTCATTGGGTTGTTGTAAACATTGTGATTTAACGTATATAAAGTGCTTAGAAAAATGTCTGACACAAACTAAGCACTATAGAAGAGTTATTGCTATAATTATTATTTTTATTCAAAAATGACACTTATGACCCACCATCCATGAGAAATGCATTTTATTTTACCTTACAGGTGGTAGAGATTGGCTCTTCAGTCCTTTGCACGACTGCCTGTAGGACCAAGGACACTCATTTTCCAGACAGCTGACTGAGACTAGAGGTGCATTCTGTGGCCATGGAACAGATCAGAGCTAACTGGCCCATACAATGAACAAACCTACTGTAACTTTGACCACATTAGTAATGTGTCCTGAGCTAGACAAAAAACAGGGCTCTCAAAACATGGATTATTCAGATTTGCTGTCCATGTTAATCAAAGTCCCCAGATGATTGCTTGATATTCTCCTTCACATTAGCTAGGTTTACATAAGACCAAAGCATCTGGATCAGAAGTGAAAAAATGCAGATGTTTAAGCCACATGATGGGAAACATCCAGATGTCTCAAATTTGGGTTTGTCATTTTGTTCTTTGTTTTAAAAGAAAGAGAAGCCAAAAGAAAAACTCCACCATGTCTTTTTCCTTAACCTGAGTAAAATCAAGCTGGTTTTTTGTCATAGAAATTTAAAATGCCCAAAAGCTGATTAGAAAGTTTGTTGATAATATCACTAGATAAATTGTGTTTCAAGAAGACGTTTTTATTTATTTTATTTTTTTTTTAATTTTTTTAATGTTTTTATTTATTTTTGAGAGAGAGAGAGAGAGAGACAGTGTGAGCAGGGGAGGGTCAGAGAGAGGGAGACACAGAATCCGAAGACAGGCTCTACGCTCTGAGCTAGCTGTCAGCACAGAGCCCGACGCAGGGCTGGAACCCAGGAACCGTGAGATCATGACCTGAGCCGAAGCCGGACGCTCAACCGGCTGAGCCACCCAGGCGCCCCCAAGAAGACGTTTTTAAAATTTACCTTAAGAAGATGCCTTATTCATGAGTAGCATTTGTGAGAAGCAATTGCTTTCAGAGTGAGACAATATTTTGGAAGACTTGACCATAATGAATTATCCAGGAAAGTATGGCTAGGATGATATCAACAGTAAAGGAGAATGTGCTGAAGAAACTACACAGACATATTGTTTATTTCCTAAGATCTAAGTTCAACTCAATGAGTAAGGAGTTAAATCCAAAAGAATATATATAAATCTCTTCTTCTGTTTATGAAATCATATTTGCTACCAGGAAAGCAACAGAGAGAGTTGACTACAGCACAAACAAAATAGGTAGCCATTTATGGAGTGTGATTGGAAGGAAAACAAAATTAATGAGGAATCTCTGAAATACCTTTAAATTAGTGTTCTAAAATAATTTTTACTAAGTGAAGTTATGATGTTCCCAAGAAGTGGCTACAATCTGGCCCTTATGATTCCATCAAACTCCTCTATTAGGAAATAAAGCACATTTATTAAACACCACATTAATTCAGGTATTGTAATTTTAGAACTGAATGGGCCTTTCAAGATCATCCCTTTCAATCCTGTTATTTTTCTTACAGGAAAACTGAGGCCCAGAAACTAAGTGACTTGGTTAAGTAACATGGAGTACAGAAGCATACAATTTTGAGACAATTGATGGGTAGGTTTTGATAAAGGTGGAAATAAAGACAGAAAGGAGGAAGGATTCTGGAATTCATGAAGGCACTGGGTACAGAAAGAATGTTGGGAATATGCTGAAAATAGGACAGGGAGTTAGGTGAACACCAGGCAAAGAACTCAGTATCAGTAAGCTTCACCTATGAATAACATACATATTACTTAACACAAATGGCAGCCTTTTGTGATTGCTCCATCTTCCACCGTGCTTAAAAATCATTGAGTATAATGTTGTTGGGAACTTGGATCAGTTCATTTGACAGATGAAGATATAAAGGTTTAAACTTTCCCCCCTAAGACTCAAATAAGGCGTCAAAGGACTAAGCTCAGGTTTGGGGAGTTGGTTTTGATTATCAGGTAACGCTCAATTGCATAAACACATGGAAGTAAAACTATCTTCAGATCAAAGTGAGTCTTTCCAGGTCTCTAGCACTATCTTTGGCAATGTGTATGGAAAAAATGCAAATCAACTGTTCTCAAAATGCTTTATAAAGCAAGGATAAGAAAATTAGGAAAATATTTTGCACACCTGAGTTTCCGCAGGTAGAAAAATCTAAGAGTAATTGTCTCCTTAGAGTTTCCTGGTCTTCTCAAGAGTATGCCCATATAAGGAAGAAAATCTTAAATCAAGACATACCATTTTCAAGTCTTAAGCTCAAAATCCATGTAATTTTTCACTGATTACAATGATCACATGATGACCATTTTATCTAACACAGTTGAAATCTACCTAGAAATAAAAATCTGTGGATTAAAGAGAAATATAGAATATCAGTATAGATTTCAGAGTTGAATCATTGCACCATACCCGACCATTTATCATTTCAAATTAAAAACAGTAATGTTGCCAGTGGAAACAGAAAACAAGTTGTCAGCATTTACCCTTAAGCATGATGGAACCACAAAGCCATAGAGTAGGCAGTAAAATTTGTTTAAAAAATTAAAGTTTCAAGACAAGCAAGATTATTATGGGGGATATACTGTAAACTGCTCATCTAATTTATTTTGCAGTGATGCCAATTCACATGAAATTAGCTTCATTAGGATGAAAGATTTGTTTTTCCCCTTTTCCTTCCCTTCCCTTTCTTTTACTTTTCTCTTTTTCTTTTCCTTTCCTTTCCTTCTGTCTCTTTCCCTTCCCTTTCCTTTAATGTTTTGTGCCATATTGTGGAGGATGAAGTCATTGATCTCCCTCTTTGCTTTTCAATTTCATGTACAGCCCAGAATGATTAAAAATGGCAAAGCCAAGGGGCACCTGGGTGGCTCACTCAGTTAAGCATCCAACTTTTGATTCTGGCTCAGGTCATGATCTCATTGTTCATGAGATCTAGCCCTGCATCAGGCTCTGTACTGGCAGAGTCTGCTTCGGACTCTCCCTCTCTCCCTGTTCCTCCTCTTCTCTCCCCCACCTCAAAATAAATGAATGAACTTTTAAAAATTAATTTAAAAATGGCAAAGCCAAGGCTAGACTTTATTCATAGCAGCATTTTAAACTCTTTCTCTACTTCTCTACCACTGGTTTCCTTTAATCTCTTAAAACATGGAGCATTAGAGTAGGATATAAGAGATCATATAATCCTCTTATTTTAAAGATGGGGAAACTGAGACTCAGAAAGGATAAGTGCCTTATTGAACGTCAGAGAACTAGTCACAACCAAAACTAGAATCAAAGATTCCTGATTGATCTCTCTTTTCACTATCCCAATCATGCTCTCAGGAATTCATATACTGGATTCTTAAGATATTTATCCATCCATCTACTTTTTCAGATGGAGGGCAGCCAATGCCTTTCTAATTCATATAACTTTAAATATTTTAAACACCTTTATGTTGCATTTCTTGAAATCCTAAAATGTTTAATCAAATATAATACATGCAAAGAAGGACCAGAATCAATTGTGAACGTTCTTCTACCATAACCACCCACCACTTGCAGGGCAGAAGACATATTATTTTGAACTATGGAAGCCTAACTTACTCTTCAATTTGGTCTTCTTAGCCCATAAAAGTTGAGGATATTTTCTAGATATGGTAAGATATTATTTGGATTTTACTATTTTGATTAAAATGAGTGCTTGGATATGAAAAGCACTATGAGTGTCAACTCTAGAGCCAGATTATTCATATTCAAATTCCATATTTGAAAATTCTGGCTATTTCATTTGGGACAAGTTATTTAAAATCTCATTATCTCAGTTTCCTCAGCTATAAAATAGAGATGAGGTGGTTATTATAACAATGGTGTCCACTTAGTGGATTGTTGAGAAGTTTAAATGAGTATATAAAGTGATTAGAAGAGAATCTTGCATATAGGAGGTACCATAAAAATTCTGTTACTTGTATTTTCTTCCCTGCCGTGTAGGGAAAAAATTTGACTCAGCAAATTAATGCTCAACACTGAGAATTACTGGGACTGTTTTAAAAGATTTTAACCATGAAATATATGTATGGAAGGGTGCTGTTAATGACTAGGCATGTCCATTAAAATTAACTATACACATCCTTTCCTGGAAAATATCATTATAGTCTTTATTTCATTTACTGTTTTCTTTCAAATGTCATTATTTTTCAAATTAAAAAGTAACTCAGACTTTTCACTAATTCAGTAAGTAGATCCTCCAACTACTCTTGAATTAGTGAGTTGTGACTGTATCTCAACACTCCTCCCCCAAAACAATAACAACCCTAAGACATTTTTTTAAAAAGTAGTTTTTTTCAACCTGCCAATTCCCTTAGATCCATACACGAAGATCTTAACAGGATTGAAAGGCCAAAATAATAAAGAGAAAGTTCACTAGGTCAACAAACCATTGTGTAGTTGTGGTTTTTAGGCAATCACAAGTTGAAATGACTCAATAATGTGATGTAGCTGCTTAGAAAGCAAATGCAGTGTTAGAATGGAGCACTATACAAATAAACCCCCAGTTCAAAGGAAGAACTCGGCACTACTCAGACCTCATCTGGTAGGCTGTGTTTCTTTCTGGGCACTCACATTCAAATTGCAACTTTACCAGTCTAGAAAGATTTCAGAAGAAGATAGTCCAGGGGCGAAGTTTCTGAAATCATGCCGTGGAGGGAGGATTGAAAAAACTAGACGTGTATTTCCTGAAAAAAAGAAAATTTAGCCAAAATGTGACATGGAGACCAAATTAGATATATTCAGTGTAGCCCCAAAGGGAGAACTAGGGTAATGAGTAAAAATCATGAGGAGGTAAATTTAGGCTCAGGATCAGAAAGATCCATCTAAGGATACAAAATACCCATAAACAAAGTGGGCTGCCTTGAGAAACAGTAAACTCTGTCACTGCAAAGTGTCAAAGACTGGGAGAATGCAGAAAGGATTTTTACTTAAGTGTGAGGTTAAAATGGTTGTTATCTAAGAGTATTTCCAACTCAAATCTATGATTTTAGCTCTGTGACTCTATGCTCAGATAGCTGAAATACCCATCTAGCTGATTTGTCTTCAAATCTACCCTGAACACTTCTACCCTACTATACTACTGCCAGACCAGTTGGTTCAATTTTTATTTACTTCTCCCCCTTCTCTTCCACTCCCTCTCCCTTTCTTCTCTTTTCTCTTTTCACACACACACACATACACACACACACACAATTGCTGAGTCATGTCTGAAATTAACTGTGTGCAAGCACTATACATACACTGTATGTATTCCCACACATACAAACACATGCACACTTGATATATATATAGGACTGCTTCTTCTGAATTGGGTCCAAATCAAGGCTTAGTTCTTTTCTTTTTTTCTTCTTCTTCTTCTTTTTTTTTTTTTTTTTTTTTTGCCTCAAGGCCGCGTTCTAGCCCATCTTTTACCTTTCTCTTTCCTTGGCTATTATAGCCTACCCTGTGTCTCTTGTTTCCTCTGAATTTGTAAATATAGCACTATCATAGTTTCAATCTCTAATTTTATGTAATCCACACTTTTCTAAATGAGGAAATGATAATTTCCCCCAAATAAAGTGACTTGTCCAAGCTAATCCATCAAATTAGTAGCAGATCCAGAAAGATAACTCAAACTTTACTATTCTTGGTCTGGGTGCTATAGCATGCAATTTTTTTGTATCTGTTCATTTCATTTTCTTAGTGGATTCTGAACTCATGGAAGAGAAGGATTGCTCCATTTTAAAATTTTCATTTTTATTTTTGGTGAATTTACCACTTTGTTAGGCATATAGGTACTGCTCACTAAGCTCTCACTGAAGTGAACAAAACAAGTGCCATACTCCTGTAAAACATTTTCACAGATGTCCAATGAACTAAAAAAATAGGCCTGGTTGAAAGAATAGTATATCTGACTTGCCCTTCTAAAAAAACTTCCTTGCACACCACCAACTGACTTGAACTAATCAACACTGACCTTAACATATAGAACAATTTTGGAAACTGATTTGTGTGTGTTATTGTGTCTGTGTGTTTGTTTTATGTACTTATTAGAAAGATCTGCCATGCTTCTGTGAATAAAACTAAGTCCTAGAAGCTGGTAGTCTTGTCCAGTCTAACTAGTTGTGTCTGCTCTTGCTAGTTCCAAACCAAGTTGACCAAAACTAAGAACAGAATGACTGAGTTTGGGTGTCCACAACCAAATTTACCTAATATGCAATGTTCTTTGGATTTATACCTTTAAATTAAAATCCAACCACCCCATCTCTAGGAGTTAGATATATTATTTTAAGTCACTAAAGGTCAGGAATGCTAGTCAACTTGAATTGATATCAGTCAGTAGATATTGAGTATCTATTATATGCTGAGCATTGTGCATATGAAGTATAAATCATGGCCCCTGCCTTCATGATTCTAGATAAAAAAACAAAATGTACCTAGTGTGAAATACAAGTACTTCATATGCAAAAATTCCCCCCCTCCCCATTCCATCATCAAACCAAGCATATGCATAGGAAATAGTATTGGGAAAGGGGGCAACGTAAGAACAGAACTGAGAGCTCCAAGTTGACAAAACCTGAAAATATCCCAAGTTTGATGTTGTAACTCAATGGATGAAACCCTAATTCTGAGAGAGTAACCTAAGAAATTGAAGGAGCTCTTTTTCTCCCCACTCTCCACTTCCCCCACAGACCAATGCAGACTATGGAATGTAAGTCCACAAACCACCACATCTCCACTCTTTACCTTGTGAGGAAGCCAAAAATGTTTAGCTATGTCAGTGGGTCCAATGGCCAAACCTCATATTTTTATGCATAAATAATTGAGAGTATGTGTAACGCTCTGTCCTCAGGGTTTTCAAGGACTGGGAGGGTGTAAATCATCTTAGAGTGCTGAATAAATGCAGATTGATAAAGAAATATACACAGGTTTACACATATAAATTCACTGATATTAATATGCTGGAACATTTTCTCCAGCAACCTACAAATAACAACTGGACCTCAAATATTTGAAAAGATTTATAAGTTCAACAACAGTTCCTTTGCTGTTTCTCCTTTAGGAGTTACAACTGGTGATTTTTATGTGACTTCTAACAGCTCAGCTAGTAGTCTGTAAGTTCTAGCAGCTTGAATAAGGACACTCAATCTCAAGGTGCGAGAGTGCAATCACAAAATCAGTTTTACAATCCAGAAAATTTTAGTTTCAATTCATGAGAACTCCCCAAAGAAATAAAGCTCCCCTTGGGAAGAAACTTTGCTTGGGACCAGAGGCCCTTATTTTATTCTCTGAAGAGATCTCTTAAGGCAGATGTGTCTGGGTTTATATACAGTGATGGTTCTTGTTCAGAAACATATGTTAAATTTTTGGCTCATGGAGTATGGTGATAATCTGGTGAAGTTTATGGATCTTATTCCCCAGGAAAAATATACACATATACAAATATATATAATTTTGCACAGCTCAAAATATGGGAAGGTTGATATATTTCCAGAATATCATATTTGGATGCCATTAAGGGACAGTGGTCCCCACGTTAAGAGTGCCTACTCTAGAAGGTGAAAAAAGAACATAGGAAGAAAGATGCGTAGGAAGATAAAACGTAGGGAATATAACATTTTTAAGTAGGACAAAAATGCAAATAATGCAAGAAAATTAGAATCATAGCTGTGATAGTACTATCCCAAGAACAAAACAAAACAAAAAGTTAATGTGAGGAGTTGTCACGAAACTATGAGCTTTTTACTTTGCAAAAATAAAAGCAGAATATGCTTCAAGATATTCTTGCAGAATGTGGAAACTGTGACCCTTGGCTGCTATCATTTTTTTTCTATTTTTTTTGCCAAACAAATGTTATGAAAGAATATCTCTAGGCATTTACTCTACCCTGAGGGTTAAAAACATGTACAGGATGGAAACTGGCAGAGTGCTGAGGTTGGCGGACTTGTCTGCCTTGCTAAAACTTCTAGAGACCTTCAAGTGCTCTAGGGATGAGGGAGTTGTCTTTTTTAGAGAAAATCAGGTCACAAAAAAAGTGTCCAAGTCTTCAGAACGATTGAGCCATGGCAGCAGATACAAGTAGAAAAAGTTCAGTGTAGATCCCATGATCTAAGAATGCTATATTTTACATTAAGAGGATTTACAGGAAATACTCTTGCCAGCACAAATAATCAGGAACCTTTCTCAATTGAAGAAACTGGGAATAAAACAGCAGAGATATTATATCATTGGAGGAGATGGATGATTGAGGCTTTGTGACAGGATTCCTTGGGAGATAAAATTTTCAAAAAGAATTCTATGGAGCTGAAATCATGCTCAGATATCACCAGATTTCCAAGGGTCTTTTCACTATTCTCATGCCTCCAAGAAAACCAGCATTATGCTGTATTTTGTATAAGTGTCTCAGCATACTTTTATGTGTTTTTACAGGCCTTGAATTTTTCTAGGCAGAAAGAACACAGCAGAAAGCATAATGGGTGAAGTTTTTATTAAGTAACTCATAGTCTAGTGGAGAAAATATAAATGCAAGCATATAATTATAATTTAGTTTCCTAAGTGCATTAATAGAAGTATGCAGAAGATATTAGGTAGAACAGAGAAAGAAGAAACTAAGTCTTTTTGAGGAAGTAATACTTTGAAGTAGGTCTTGAAAGAAGAGTAGAAGTTTGTTAGGTGGCCAAATGGAAGAAGGACATTCTAAGCAAAAAGTATAGCAGATCCAAAGCGATCAGGAAATGAAATAACATGTATGCCTGGAGTAGCACAAACAGGGTATTGTTACTGGACCATAACATGTGACAAGTTAAACAAAATATACTTGGTATTTCAGTTAGATCCATTGATTTTCCACGAGACTTATAATTAGGGATTAGGTTGACCCAGATGACATTAAGAACCCTTTTAACTTGATATTAGGGCTGCCAAATGTCTAACACTGCTTTTTAAAAGTGCATATATACATTTCAATGAGGTTTTTTCTATATGTTCTGTCTCTAAACCCAATTCATGTTAGAGTGCAAACTGTGAACCTCACTGCTGAAATGAGCATTTCCACTAAAGCACCATGAATGATAACTGCCTACTGCCTTTTAAAGAAGTCTAATAGAGTTCTTTGCAAAGCCAGTATGATAGAACTTTCTTTTTACATTTTTAAATGTGAAATTTATGTAACTTAAAATTTGTACAATTCAGTGGCATTTAGTACTTTTAGAATATTATATGACTAACATCTTTATCTAATTGGAAAATATGTTCATCACACCAAAAGAAAACACTGCACCCATCAAGCAGTCATTCCTTTCTCTTTCCACCAGCCTTTGGCAACCACCAAATCAGAAGCAATATGCTTCCTATCTGCATGCATTTGCAGATTTTGGATATTTTGTATAAATTGATCATTCGATATGTGATCTTTATCGTCTGGCATATTTCACTTAGCATCACACTTTTGAGGTTTATCAATGTTGTAACATGTATATCAGTGCTTCACTTTTTTATAGATGAATAATGTTCCATTATATGGGCATACTAAATTTTGTTTACCACTCATCAGTTCATTGACATTTGAGTTCTTTCCACCTTTTGGTTATTTTGAACAGTGTTGTTATGCACATTTATGCACAGTATTTTTTAACACCTTTTTTTCAATTCTTTTGGATATATACATAGGAGTGAAATTGCTAGGTCATATGGTAATTCTATGATTAACTTTTTGAGGAATGGTTAAACTGTTTTCTACAATAACTGCATTGTTTTACATGCCTACCAACAATGGATGAGGGTTCCAACTTCTTCACATCCTCACCAACATTTGCTATTTTCAGTGTTTTTAAAAAATATTTTCTTGGGGCTTCTGGGTAGCTCAGTCGGTTAAGCGGCCAACTTCAGCTCAGGTCATGATCTCGCGGTTCATGAGTTCGAGCCCCGCGTCAGGCTCTGTGCTGACAGCTCAGAGGCTGGAGCTTGCTTCAGATTCTGTGTCTCCTTCTCTCTCTGCCCTTCCCCTGCTCACACTCTGTCTCTCTGTCTCTCAAAAATAAATAAACTTTAAAAAATTTTAAAAATATATATATTTTTTCTTTTTTTTAAATGATGGATATCTTAGAGGATATGAATGAGATAGAATTTGCAACAAGACAACTAGAAAGGGAAAGAAAACCACTCTCAAATTTCATGATGACAAGTTAGAACATCTTTATCCTCTATGAATAATATATTTCTTCATTAACATTAAAGCTTTTAGATTCTATTTTGCTCTTTCAAAATCTCATTTTTAGAAAATATCCTGGGGCAGTATTTCTTTATCATCAATTAGAACTATAATAATTTTCCAGTGATTTCAATTTGATCACACCCCTGAGGGAACTAAGCTGCTTGGGTGGGGTGGAGAGCACAGAGCTTTGTATGAAAATTCTAGCATTGAGAACTCTCTGGCAAGCAAAAGCAGCTGGATGAGCAGCATAGAGAAATTCATATGAACCTGAGACCAAATTATATGACAATTTCTTACTTCCAGAAAACCAGGCCAGGAAATATTTGCCAAAATCAATTATTCCACAGATGAGCCCCACAGCGAAAAGCAGCATAAAATACATAAGAGGGACCAAAATATGAGCACCATTTTGTCCTTAAATATATACATTGTATAATTTGCAAATGATATCAATGGTCAGCTGGTGAAGAAACTTCTAGATATCTAGGTTTTCCCATGAATCCAGATATATAAGTCAAGACCTAAGGAAGAGGTTCTTGAACATCTGAGAGACAAGAATCCATAAGGGAAGACTGAAATAAGTTAAAGGTAGAGTGGAGAGTTTTCACCTGTGAAGTTCTTCAAGAAAATTTTAAAAAAGGTGATCTGTTGTTAGTGGCCCTGCCGTAGGCAAAAGAATACACGGTGCCTTCCTGCATGGAGAAGAAATTGATGGATGCTTGGGAAGGTCCATACCCTGACAAAAAGATAAAATAATGTACCTTATTAGTCTGCCTTAGCACCTGAAAATTTCAACATAAGAATCATTCTCTCAGGTTTAAGCATTATCTCCAGGGAAATTCAGAGTCAACGTATTAACAAAGAAGGCCAGGATCAACACAAAATACTTACCCTAGAGAGGGGCGCCTGGGTGGCTCAGGCGGTTGAGCATCAGACTTTGGCTCAGGTCATGATCTCACCATTCATGGGTTCGACCCTGTGTCGGGCTCTGTGCTGACAGCTCAGAGCCTGGAGCCTGCTTTGGATTCTGTGTCTCCCTCTCTTTCTGCCCCTCCTCTGTTTGCCATCTGTCTGTCTGTCTGTCTGTCTCTCTCTCTCTGTCTCTCTCAAAAATAAATAAACTTAAAAATTTTTAAAAATATTTACCCTATAGAAATGTATTGATAATAACATTCCAAATAACAGGATACTAGAATTTATATACTGCTTACTTGTGTGGAACACTGTGCTAAATATATTTTAAATGCATTAACTCACTGAATGTACACAATAAAGAAGGTAATATACTATTCCTCTATTGCCAACAGGGAGAGTAAGTATCCAAGTTTGTAAGGTTGCAAGTTCATACAATCTGCCAGTGGCAAAACCAGAACTCATGTAAAGGTGTAAAGATTCTATATAAATATTCTTACTTAAATAAGAAGGAAAATGCATAAAGCTTCATTTTTTTAATCAATAGATATGATTAGGGGTGAAATTGCCATCACAAAACAAAATTTTACCATTACAAAAATAGGATTCAGCATTCTTTAGAGAACCTGGTATATTTAAATGTTAACAAAGAGAGACTGCTAGAGATGGGGTTTAGTGAGAAAAAATTAGCTAAATCATTAAAACCATGATGAAATTAGACTCTATATTCCTGAAATATAAGAACTTTTCCACAAGATAGTTTTTACTCATTCTTCCATGACACTTGGAGTAGAATGAAAATTATTATTTCTTTTTTATTGAAGTATAATTGACATATACCATTGTATGTCCAGGTGTACAACATTATGATATGGCATTTGTATATATTACAAAATTATCACAATAAATCTAGTTATCTGTCACCACACATAGTTACAAATTTTTATTCTTGTGATCAGAACTTTTCGAATCTACTCTCTTACCAACTGTCAAATAGGCAATTAGAATTATTAACTATACTTACTATGATCTGCATTATATCCCGTGACTTATTTATTTTATAAGTGGGAGTTTGTACCTTTTGGTCCCCTTCACCCATTTCACCCACCCCTTGCCTCTGTCAACTATCAATCTGTTCTCTGTATATATGAGCTTTTTCCTATTATTACTTTGATTCCACATATAAATAGGTCATATAGTATTTGTCTTTGTCTGTCTGACTTATTTCCCTTAGCATAATGCTCTCAAGGTCTATCTATGTTGCTGCAAATGACAAGATTGCATTATCTATGACTGAATAATATTCCATTGTGTATATATGCCACATTTTTTATTTTAATTCCAATATAGTTAACATACTGTGTTATATTAGTCTCAGGTGTACAATACAGTGATTCAACACTTCCATACATAACTCACTGCTCATCACAAATGCACTCCTCAGTCCCCACCTATTTCACCCATCCTCCCACCCACCCTCTAGTAACCATCAGTTTGTTCTCTATAGTCAAGAATCTGTTTCTTGGTTTGTCTTTCTCTCTCCATTTTTTCCATTGCTTGTTTGCTTTGTTTCTTAAACTCCACATAGGAGTGAAATCACATGGTATTGGTCTTTCTCTGACTGACTTATTTCACTTAGCATTATAGTCAATAGCTCCTTCCATGTTGTTGCAAATGGCAAGATTTAATTCTTTTTATGGCTCAATAATATTCTATTGTACTGTATATTATTATATCATATATATGTATATATTATATAAAATATATATGCAATATATGCATATGTATAATATATATTATTGCGTTTTCAACACTTCCATATATCACCTTGTGCTCATCAGGACAAGTGCCTCCTTAATCCCCATCACACTTAAGCCACTGTGAAAACAGTATGGAGGTCCCTCACCAAGTTAGAAATAGAACTAGCTTATAATCCAGCAGTTGCACTCCTGGGTATTTACCCAAAGAATAAAAAAACACTAATTCAAAGGGATACATTCACCCCTATGTTTACAGCAGCATTGTTTACAATATCCAAAATATGGAAGGAGCCCAAGTGTTCATCAATTGATGAATGAATAAAGAAAATGTGGTATATATAATGGAATATTATATATACAATAGTTTGTTTTTGCTTTTATGTCCCCTGCCTCAGGAGACATATCTAGAAAAAATGTTGCTATGGTTGATGTCAGAGATATTACTGACTGTGCTCTCTTATAGGATTTTTGTGGTTGGAGGTCTCATATTTAGGTATTTAATCCAACCCATTTGAGCTTATTTTTATGTATAGTATAAGAAAGTGGTCCAGATTCATTCTTTTGCATGTAGCTCACCAGTTTTCCCAACACCACTTGTTGAAGAGACTTTCTTTTTCCCATTGGATATTCTTTCCTGCTTTTTCAAAGATTATTTTATTATGTTTCATTTATCTATGTGTCTATTTCTGTGCCATTACCATACTATTTTGATTATTAAAGTCTTGTAATATAACATGAAGCCTAGATTTGTGATACCTCCAGCTTTGCTTTTCTTTTTCAAAATTGCTTTGGTGATTCAGGGTCTTTGCAGTTCCACATAAATTTTAGGATTTTTCTAGTTCTGTGAAAAATGCCATCGCTATTTTGATAGGGATTTCATAAAGTGTGTAGATTGTTTTGGGTAATACAGACATTTTAACAATATTTTTATTCCAATCCATGAACATGGAATGACTTTTCATTTCTTTGTGTCATCTTCAATTACTTATGCCAATGTTTTATAGTTTTCAGAGTACAGGTCTTTTACATCCTTGGTTAGGACTATTCCTAGGTATCCTATTGTTTTTTGTTATGCCACATTTTCTTTACCTATTAATCTATCAATGGACATGTAGAATTTTTTTCTATATCCTGGCTACTCTGTATAATGCTGCAATAAACATATAGGTGCATTTATGTTTTTGAGTTAGTGTTTTCATTTTCTTCACACAAATACCCAGAGGAGGAGTTGCTGAATCATATGGTAGTTCCATTTTTAATATTTTGAGGAACATCAATACTGTTTTACATAGAGCCTGTACCAATTTACACTCCTACCATTAGTGCACATGGGTTTTTTTCCCCACATCTTTGCCAACACTTGTTAGTTCTTGTCTTTTTGAAAATAACTACCCTAACAGGTGTGAGGTAACATCTCATTGTGGTTCTGATTTGCATTTCCCTGATAATTAGTAATGTTGAGCATCTTTATATATACATGTTCATCTGAAAGTGTTTTTTGGAAAAATGTCTGTTCAAATATTTTTCCCATTTTTGAAAACTTGTTTGGAGGTTCTAACAGGAGTTCTAACTGTTCTAACACCACAGCTACTTGTATACTCTTGATGGAAGAATGGTCCTCCTCTATCAGGGAAGGTTATCCTCTTCAACCAAGTGTGCAGCTTTCAGAGGGACATCCATGGAGTGGTGAGGGAGGAAGGGGACACCTGCTTAACCAGACAGATCAGCTGAATCAACCATGGTGACCAAAATGAAGACATATGTTGCAATCAGACCACATTCATATTCTATTTTGCCCATTACTGAATCGAATTGTGTGTCTGTGTGTGTTGTTTTTGCTATTGAGTTGCATGAGTTGTTCATATTTTTGGATGCTAATACCTTATCAGATATATAATTTGCAAATAGTTTCTCCCACTTAGCAGGTTACCTTTTGATTTTGTAGCTGGCTTCTTTTGCTGTGCAGAATCTTTTTAGTTTGACGTAGTCCCACTTTATTTTTCCTATTCTTGCCTTTGCTTTTGGCGTTAGATCCAAAAAATTATCGCTAAGATTGATATCAAGAAGCTTACCACCTATGTTTTCCTCTAGGAGTTTTATGGTGTAATGTCTTATATTCAAGTCTTCAAATCATTTTGAGTTAATTTTTGAGTAAGAGATGAGTCCAGTTTCATTCTTTTGCATACGGCTGTTCAGTTTTCCCAGCACCGTTTTTGAAATGATGGTCCTTTCCCCATTGTATTTTTGTGACTTCTTTGTAATAATTTATTGATCATACATGCATGGGTTTATTTCTGGGCTCTCTATTCTTTTTCATTAATCCACTGTGTTTGTTTTTATAACAATAGCATACTGTTTTGATAACTATAGCTTTGTAGTATAGTTTGAAATTTGGTAGTGTGATGGTAGTGTGATGCCTCCAGCTTTGTTGTTTCTCAAGATTGCTTTGTCTGTGCAGGGTGGTTCTATACAAATATTATGATTGTTTTGTTCTATTCTGTGAAAAATAGAATTTTGATAAGGATTGTACTGAATATGTAGATTTCTTTGGGTAGTATGGACATTTTAACAATACTGATTCTTCCAATCCATGAGCATGGAGTATCTTTCCATTTATTTATGTCTTCAATTTCTTTCATTAATTTCCTGTAGTTTTCAATGTACAGGTCTTTCATCTTCTTCGTTAAAGAAAGAAAAAAAAATCCTAGTACAGAAAAAATCCTAGTATTTCTTAAATATTTATGAGGTGTTAAGAATAGTGTCAGACACAATTATTAGTTAGGACTATTTTTGTCTTTATGTGACAGAAAAATCAAAATAAGCCAAAATGAACAAAAAAATAAACAATAAGTTGATATTGATGTCTATGTTGTGCAAGTAATCCAGAGTGGTACCATACATAATACTCTCAGGAATCCAGGTTCCCTTTGACTTGTTGCTTTGCTCTATTATCACTTCATGATTTAAAATAGCTGCTAAAGTTTCCATCATTGTATCCTTATTGTAGCTATCAAGAGGAAGGAGCAGAAGAAGAGTGCACTCTTTCTATTTAAGGACACTTTCTGGAATCCACACATTCCACTCTTACATTTATCTTTATATCGATAACCTGTTGTTGCATAATAACTTATCCCAACATTTAGCAAGTATAAAACAACTCACGGTTCTATGCGTCAGAAATCAGCATGGCTTGGTTGCATCCTCTGTCTTGCAGTCTCTTGCAAGGCTACAGTCAAGGGGTTGGTTAAGGCTGTATTTTATGTGAAGGCTTGACTGGGGACAAATCCGCTTTCAAGCTTACTCACGTTAGTTGTCAGGATTTGGTTCTTTGCTGGCAGTTAGCTGAAGGTTGCCCCTTGTTTCTGCCAGTTCCTTCTCCAACCTGATCTATTTGGACAGAACGTAGTCACATGGCCACACCCAGATTCAAAAGAGTTCAGGAAATGACATTTTTATTCTAGGCAACCGTGTGGCAAAATAAAACTTATCATTCCACTATTGAGTAAAAAATGTGGTACAGAATATTTGGAAACAATTTATGTTTTTACTACGTACAGTTTCCAAACTTTATCCCATTAATTACCCTGTTAGGTAAACAATATTATTCCCATTATACAGATAAAGACTTCAAGGCTCAGTCCCTATTAAATAACTTTTCCAGAGTTACAAAACCAATTAAGTTGCATGGAGAAAAGAAAGGAGATAATGGATGGAACAATGCTGTTCCAAAAGTTTCAATTATCCTAATCTTCCAATCTGTATGAAGACAAGTACTTTCTGTTTTCCATGTATTCCACACATTGTTATTTAATAGGAATCAAGCATTCATGCAGATGAGTGTGTGATCTTGCTCAAATATCAACCATTTTTAAGCATTGTGATTTTGACATGTTATTATGGTATAAACTAGTCAATAAGAACTGAGAAACTAAGAGGATTCTCCAAGCTGCTAAAGTACTGGGAAAAAAACCAGCTGGTTGTAAATTCTTTAAGTGTAACATACATGACTCTTTTTTCATCTCCAGAGGTTTAGTGATAGTAATCACCACAATTCTCTTGGAGTGTGATGAAGTTTATTCTTCTTAAGCTGATTAAGATATTTTAATTGACACATTGATAATTTTGTATAGGTAAATGCAATACTGAAGGAAATAAATGTCCAGCAGTGAACTATGACCTTAATTATCCAAATGACTGCTTCAAAACCCCAGCTGAGTAGATATCTGGGATAATAAAAGAACATAGTTTTAATAAGTGAGTCCTGTCCTGTATAAAGTTGGAGACATTTTCATAACCAAAGGCCCAAAACTAGGAGTTTAAATTGGTTTTCACAAAGAAAGTAGAATTCTAGTTCTTTAATGATCTCCTATTCCCAGAACCTTCCCTAAACTAAGTAACTCCTTCGAGCATTGGCCCCTAAGACCTCTCTGGCCTCTTGGAGTTCCTGGTTCCAACTTTGATTTCTTTTTACTGCCCAAGTCCCACTCTGACACCCTGCATGTTTTGATCTTGATATTTTCTCTATTCTCTGCCTTCTTATTTTTCTACCTTTCCCGTGCTTTATCTCCCTCCCACACCTGTTTTCCTCTGTATGACCCGCCTATAAGAGTGAAGAACAAATCATGTCTGTGTGATAGAAAGAAAGAAAATGGACCAAATTTACTCATGTTCCTTTTATCTCCATATCAATTCCAGTCACAACCTGAAATATGTCTATTGCTGTGCTTGCTGAGTATAATTTGGAGTCCAAATGATTCATTGGATCTTGTTAAACTTGAGAAGATACTTTTTAGGGAATAAAGTTCTCCGTGAATTCCTTGGGATTTTAAAAGGGAGACATTCATAAGCCCCCATAATCAATCTGTATACTCCTGCATGTTGAGTTCACCAACTCCACTTAATTGCTTTTCATAATCTCTCAAATTTATGTTTAAAAGTTGGGTGGAGGGGCACCTGGGTGGCTCAGTTGGTTAAGCGTCCGACTTCGGCTCAGGTTACAATCTCACGGTTCGTGGGTTCAAGCCCCACGTCGGGCTTTGTGCTGACAGCTAGCTCAGAGCCTGGAGCCTATCTTCGAATTCTGTGTCTCCCTCTCTCTCTGACCCTCTCCTGCTCTCTCTCTCTCTCTCTCTCAAAAATCAATAAAACATTGAAAAAAATAAAAGTTGGGTGGACATGTAAGTCACTAATTTTCATAAACAAAAAAATGTTTATAACAGGCTGCAGTGTAGAAAGCCAACAGCTTTGGCTGTAACGTCTTTGATATATTCTCTACCCCTTGTCTTATATCAATAATAAAACCATATTTGTAATAGAATTTTGATAGTCTCTTAATTCAGGCAGAACTTCCATAAGTGTTATAAAAGACAAAAGAAATCTAGAGCATACAGAATACTTGGAATATAATGCCTAGTTTGAAAGGCAAGAGTTACTGAGACATGAAAACCTCATTTGTGAATTATAATGTGATGAGATTGATATCAGTAAATTTGCTTTTCAAGCATTATAAAAGATACCTTGGAAGATAATTCATATATTAAGGTCCATATTTGGAAACCACCAGCTCTGTTGAAGCTAAGAACTTTGCTAAAAAATAGCCTATCAACTTTGCCTAAACATACTAAAATATCAAGGGCTATTCAAAGCCAATTGAAATGCTAACATGCTGGGAAAAGGTTATCAGTAGTGCCAATGAATTTATTTGGAGGCTTTTCACAGAAGTGCACAGCTGTTCCCATAGCGTCGGTCCTTCCATCTTGACCCAGAGTTTACCTTCTGGGTCTACACTTGGAGGGCTACATAACTATCCTTAGGTGCAAGGAAAAAAAACACAAGAGGTCAAGGGTTAATGTCCCGAGCTACTGGTTGTTTATGATACAGTTTGCATACTTTGTCCTTGAGATAATGGCTACTCCCTTAAAACTCCCCTACAACCCTAAACCAT
>CM053579.1:37146279-37164073 GCA_028646485.1 Cryptoprocta ferox | reverse complement strand
CCTTCCATCTTGACCCAGAGTTTACCTTCTGGGTCTACACTTGGAGGGCTACATAACTATCCTTAGGTGCAAGGAAAAAAAACACAAGAGGTCAAGGGTTAATGTCCCGAGCTACTGGTTGTTTATGATACAGTTTGCATACTTTGTCCTTGAGATAATGGCTACTCCCTTAAAACTCCCCTACAACCCTAAACCATGCTTTCAAAATAGCAAATGTTGTCCTACATACCAGGATAAGGGGTGCTGTCTTTATCACTTTGTAGCCTTTTTACAATAACCGCTCAATTCTGCCTCTGTCCTGCCTGCTTGCCTGCTTGCTGATTATAAAAAGCCCTAAGTCCTTGGTCTCAGGGCACACATTTAGAGTTCCGTGTTAACTCTGTGCGGTCCTGGCCGGTAATAAAGACTCCCTTAATTCGGCTTCAGTGGTCTCGGTAGGTCTCTGTGTCACATGGCACAAAACCCATAACCTTAACCAAAGAACATGGGCCTCTCTCTGATGGTCAGCTTCTTCCAACAAGTGTGCAGTTCCATAAGAGACACAAGGAGGACTGGGCAATGCTGCAGCCTGATCATTCCAAATTCCAACTTAAATTTATATTGATTTTGTAATCATTACTTTAACCAAACTACAAAATCCAGAAGAAGGTACCTAAGAGATCTTGCCAGGTTGAAAAGGTGGTATTCAATAAGTAAGACAAAATAGAGGTTTTACTTGAACAAAATTTTCTTCATGCTTTTAATGGTCACCAGTGGGGAATAACCTATAATAGTTCAAGTATCTACTGTATACCAAGCACTGTGCATATGCTTGTCACATACGATTAGTTCTCTCAATAATTGTGTAAGTAAATATTATTATCATTATTATCTTTGTTTTATAAAAGAAGAAATCATGGCCCTTGGAAGTTAAGAGACTGGTCCAATTATGAGGCATACCTAGAAAGTGATGGAATTCAGAATCAAACCCAAGATAGCCTGACTCTAAGACCAATGCTCGCTCTGAGATATTCTTAGCCAAAAGGAAAGAACCATACAGTTTCTTAAGGCTTCTTTTCAGAGGAAGAGGTTGGTCTGGAGGAAAAGGGTGGGAAGACTGGCAGATTGACTTTCAAAATTACTTTTGTGTGATTATTATAAAGTATTTTTACATACAAGATCTCTTTTAATTCCCACAATGACCACATGAGGTGTTAATATTCCAGACAATAAACTCAAATTTGAACATAAAATATTTTAGATATTTCTTGAATTACCATATTCTTACTTATTTCTTTTATATTACATTTTATTCCCTGTGAAGTCTTCCTCCCAGTTAACACTCCTTGTTTCAACTTGCTTCTTCCTTTCTGTTTGACCACTTACTCTCATTTCTTAACTCATTAAAAGTGCCACCCAGGAAGCTTGGGAAGGAGACCACCATGACCTTAAAGGTGAGAAACTGGAAACTACAATGTAAGCCTGATTATTATAAGTTCTATTAATTGTAGGAAAGATGTTAATCTTTGAGCAGAGATAGTTAAATTCTCCTGTAGCTTTTCACTTCAGTGAGTTAAAAAGATAGGAGACAGAATTTGTCTTGTTTGAGAGGGAAAGAGAAAATTAAGAAAATTCACTGGTAGTCTTTGAATGCTTTAAAATTTTCAAAATGGTAGCTTTTAAAAACAGAGTAAAATACTTTTCTCAGTTTTATCTGAGTACCTTATCTTATCAGTAAACAAGTCCCAACCTTATCTCTCTATTCAAAGCTAGAAACCATTTGGGGAATGAAGAATTTAATAGATTCAAATGGCTTTCAAAAAAAATTGAAATGAGTGTTTTTAAAAATGAGAGAGACTAAGAAAGAAAGACCTCCAACGTGGTTTGCAAGGTGCAAAAGGTTGGTGTGTGGTGGGAAACAAGGTAGAAAAGAAAAAGAACAAATAACAGCAACACCAACAATGTGGAAGCCATGAAGCTAGGCAATGTTTAGTGCAATATGCTGCCATGTAGGTAGGGTTAGGTCACTTGTGTGTGCTTTTAGTTGGAATCAATAGGCAAAATTGTTGGGTTTCTCCAATATGGCTCCCCAATCTCCAGAAATATTTCCTCTCCAATTTCTTTTTATTTAAACTTTCTTATCCTTTGCTTTATTCCATTAGCAGCCTATTTTCTACTAGATATAATATGATAAATTTTTATATTAGATTAGCTCAGAATGATTTATTTAACCCCCTGGTATACACATTTTAGAAGGAGACTTCAACGAAGACTTATTCCAAAGAAGAAAGAATACTCTTTCAGGCATGGGTACATGCTGACTAGAGAGCCATTGCAGGGATGGTGGTGGTAGTGTGATTTCATCATCTTTCAACTCACATCATAGAAACATACATATTGTGTATGTACTAAGTACAGAAAAACAGAATCATTTTAATGTTGATAAACTACACTATAAAACAAATACAGTAATATAATGGGGTTAACAACATTGTATTAGGCAAGAACTTACAAATTCAAAACTAATTAAGAAGTCGTGGGGGAGAGAGAATATATTTTCCAATGATACATATTTCCAACCTCCTATCCCCAACATCACATATAAGAAGTACATATATTTGGCACTTGCAGAGAAAGAACAGTAAAAGGAGGTTCTAGGGGGAGGGAACTATGCGAGGACAGTTTCTAGGTCAGAGACCAGACCTAATGTTGCCAAACATGAGAACAATGTTTTTCCCTTTTTGCCCATCTCTATACCCTTCTCAACCCTTTGAAGTATTGATATTCCTATCATTAGACTTAGCTAACTGAAAAATTATGGCATGAGTTTCTAGTTGAAAATACATAAATAATAATGATAATATTTCTTCATAAGGGACCAAGATAGAATCAAGGATGAATCAATCAGAAAGCCATGAGAATTAAGACAACTCTTTTGCCCAAGAGGAGCAGGGTGTTATCCAGAAGGTAGCAAACACATACTAACCATTTGCACAAAGTGATTCATCCTTGAACGGGCATCCCCAGTGACAACCAATATAGAGCCAAGCCTCTCATTTCACTTTCCAAGGCCAGCCAGCTGAACATGTGTAGATACCCAGATATAATGGTGGTTAGCAGAACCCTTTATATCCACATAAATTTGCTGCCATCACACTGCTAACAGCCAAATGACCAAATACTTCATGCAGAATTTTGTGACATTGGCAGCAAAACAAAACAGCCAAATAAAATAGAGAAAAAAATGTTAAAAGACTCTTAATTCAAGCTGAAAATTCAAATAAAACAGAATGATATTTTTGTTCCATCAGAATTTCTGCAGAAAACTTTCAGACACCATGGTAATATATTCCAAATATATGCTTAGAGAAAAACAAAAACATATCATTAGAAGACATTCCTTTCATTGCAACTTAGTTTATTCTAATCCTATGATAATACATACATCACATAATATTCCACTTTGCTCTTCAATGACAATGAAAGTTTACAACATGGATAATAGCAAACAAACATTTGTACATCAGAGTAAAACTACATTAAATGAACCAGAAAGTACCTTTTTGTCCTTTAGAAAAAAATATAATATCTGTGTTGATAAGCTTGAGGGTTTCTTCTCATAGCAAAGTAGTGTGTTTTAAAGACACTTTTTTAAAAATATTGAAATAATATTTCTTAAATTTTATTTTATAAATTGAAAATATAGTACTTAATATTGGAAGAATATTCATCCATCCCCTCCGAAAAGAAGCTGTCATTACTTGGAGACTTCATTTGCATAGATGAGATTGTGTTCCAAGCTGAAAGCATAGACCAAAGGAAGCCAAATCTTAGCCTAGTGAGCAAAAAAAAAAAAAAAAAAAAAAAAAAAAAAATTAAGTAATCTGGTAGCCAGACAGGCCTGTGCAAATATTGTAGAAAAATTCCCCAAAGGAAATTTCACTGTGTGAGTGTATGTAAAAGTAAACAGGAAACCTTTAATGACCATTACTTGAAATAATGTCATGATGTTGTAGAACAGACTTTGAGCATGGAGGCAAATGTGCTGAGGAAAAGATATATATGGCCATCCCAAGAAACTTGGAAACATTGCTGAGCACTGCTACTTTGCACAAATTAAATAGGTGATTTTTCATAAATTTTAATTTTGGTTTTTAATGTTTTTATTTTAATTTCAGTTAGTTAACATACAGTGTTATATTAGTTTCAGGTGTACAGTATTAAATACTCCCATACATCAAATGGGTGATTTTTTTTTACTAAAGCATCAAGAAGTCTCTATCCAAGTAACTAATTAATGGTGTAAGCAAGACTTAGAGCTCACATTTGGTTAAGGGAATTAAGGCAACAAAGAGTACAATGATTAAAGTATTAAGGCCCTCTCTTCGACCTTTCTTCATATAATGGGGAATACTTGGGGAAAGGGAGAATAAACGACCTTGTGAAATTTCTTTTTGGAGGAATAAATTGAAATATACTCAGGAATTTGAGAGAAATAAAAGAGTTGTTAAAATTACTGTCTTCCAAAGTAAAGTTACTAAATGGCAAGTATACTAGCAACATTCTTTCTGTCATTAGATACAGGAGGGAATAAAAGCCAGCCTTTTCCTCTTTCTGATGTAAGACCGACATCATTTAAGATCCCAAAATTCATGTCTCTACTGTACAATTCAGAATTTAATATATTCCTCTGAGAATTGGTTCTGTTTCATCCCTCTGCAAACTGATCATGGCATGATGGTCAAAGCGTATAAAACCTAGGAAAGTAGACTTTAGTACACTTTTGAATTCTGTTGTACTACCGACCAATGTTTATTCACTTTCAAAGGATGCTAACAAATCAAAGTTGAGTATCAAATAGTAGTATATGGATTTAAACACTTTTGGACATAATGTTAGCAATACTCTGAGGAATTCTTTTTCCTTTCCTCTAAAAGCATATGATTTAGCAATAGAAACAGTTTGAATCATTCATGGAAAGGATTTGAAAAAAAATCACATCTTCACCCATTCAGAAATTATAAACTGAGAGACACTGCTTAGAAGAGTTGTTCCTCATCATTATGGGTAGTGAATAGAGCAGGCAGCCTATGTTATGTCATTATGGAGATCTCATGAAGACAGCCTCTGTCTTCTTTCCTCTTCATTATTACCCCACAAATACCTCCTTCATCTAGCTTGGTGATATCTAAATTTCAATTATGCTTTATCCCTTTTTATTGAGGCACGGTATGATTGATTAAGAACACAGGCTTGAGATTCAGTCATATTTATATTCCAATCACATTTGTACCACTTATTAGCTGGGGGGCCATGGGGGAAATTATTCAATCTCTCTTAGCCCATTTTCCCAAATGTACAAAATGAATGTGATAGTAATATTCATAATAATACCTAATTGGATTATCATGTGTATTAAATGAGACAACATATTTAGCACAGTGCCGGGAATAATCTGGCAATACAATTAGCTATTAGTATTAGCATTACTAAAATTCAACAATCCTTGGGGAATGAAAACATCATATTTAGCTTTATCCATCATTTTCTGTTGAATTTAAGGGCTCCCTTCCTCAGAGAAGGTCATGAGGAAATGAAAATGCAGAGAAAACACCAGGTTATTGAGGAGGCTATGTGTTTTAGGGAGAGCACCACCACTCTAAGGGATTCATGATGAGCAGTGTAGAACCTAACCTAAGAAACAAATTTTTCAGGGTCCATCCCTTCTCCCCTTTGTTTCAGATATTTTCCAGCTGCTTAGGCAAATCAGGTTCATGAGAATTGTTTTGTAGGGTGGAACTGCAAAATGTCTATCCTCAAGAAAAAAGTGGACAAAAACACATCTAAAAAGATAAGTAATGGAGAGAGCCCAAATGTCCATTGACTGATGAATGGATAAAGAAGATATATTCTATATATATAATAGAACATTGTTCAGCCATCAAAAAGAATAAAACCATGCCATTTGCAGCAATGTGGATGGAGCTAGAATGTATTATGCTAAGCGAAATAAGTCAATCAAGACAAATACCGTATGAAGTCACGGTATGATGGAATTTAAGAAACAAAACAGTTGAACACATGGGAAGGGGGAACAAAGAGAAGAGAGGGAAACAAACCACAAGAAAATCTTAACAATAGAGAGGAAACTGAGGGTTGGTGGAGGGAGGTGGCTGGGAGATGGGCTAGATGGGTGATGGGTATTAAAAAAAGCACTTGTTGTGATGAACACTAGGTATTATATATAAGTGATGAATCACTGAATTCTACTCCTGAAAACAGTATTGTATTGTATATTAAATAACTAACATGTAAATCAAAAATGAGAATTAATGTATTGAAAGTTACATTTAAAAATAAGGAAGATCACAGGTAAGTGTGTCACTTCTGGCAGTAGATCAAATTCACTGTCTTGCTAAGATTCCCATGTGACATCTAGCTTGCCATATTTCCTAGGGAAAAATGGCATTGTCTTGGGCAATGGGAAATACAAGCAGTATCCTGTCTCATTATATTTGTTTTCCATTTAAGGAGAAATCTTGTTTTACTGCCTCAGATCTGTCCCAGAGAAGTTGGACCTGGACTGAAGAAATATGAGAACCCAACTGAATAATTAGCATTTTCTTTTACCTGACTTTAAAACAGAGCCACTTTGGGAATGTCAAACTGGTTCAGTCATAGGTCTAAATCTTTAAAAGGAGATCAACTCCTGAAAATTATCACAGTAAAAGTGGGTATCCATAATCAACTAGTCATGTGACTTGAGCAATGTGCTTAAGCCCTCTAAGACCTTGATTTCTTCATATACAGAATGGGTTAGTATTTCCTGCAGGAACTAATTGTAGATTAAATGAAATAATGTTACTAAAGTTGTTAGTACAGAACCTCTTCAAAAATTGTAGCAATCAGTTAGCATTAGTGGTGAATTAACTCACACTGATGGGTAACATCATGGCATAATGACAAGAACATAAATTTCAGAGGCAAAACGATCTTAATTTTTAATTTCAAACTCATGTGTTACCTTGGGCAAATTTTTTAACCTTCTTGAGTCTCAGTCTGCTCATCTACAAAATGGAAATAATAATGCAGATCTCCTGGAGCTATGATAGGAAATAAATAATATGAAATAATACATGTAAGAAGTCTGCTTTAGGGCAAATGCTCAATCAATGTCAGTTCCCTTCCTTTCCACACAGAACCTTAAAAAATGCTCTTTAATGTGTATGTAGTATTCCTTAAGTAGAACAAAAGTTCTTATTTATAAAAGCTTCTCCCCACCCCAATAACGCAGTTGGACTTACGTTAAGACATAAGTTAAGACAAATTGAAGCATGAAGCATAAATAGCATGTAGCATTCCCAAGTAAATGTTAACCTCTTCATTGAAGTTTTATATAACTATCTTATATAAGGACAGTCTCCTTATTATTATCCTCTTTATCCTATCTTATTTATTATTTTCCTAGCACTTTTCAAAAGACACACTTATTTTGTTTGCTTATTTGACACATGGTAGGGTCTCCATAAATATTCCTTAAATGAATGAATCCCACATCTTTACAAGAAAGTCAAGTATTGCAATAACTTTTTTTATTTGCCTTGGTCCATCAGTGCCCAGAGATATGGCAGATAGCTCTCTTATTTTGCACACTGAAATAATAACCTTCTGTCACTCCACCCTTACTTTTATTTTCCTTTGGAAATCATTTTCAGGGTGACCCAAACTTCTGAACCACCACCATTAGTAAGACATACATTTTGAACTTATTTTAAGGTAGTGGAGAGAGGTTTGTTTTGAGCTATTCACACATACTCTCTCTTTGCCCATCCTGTGATGAAAGGAATAGTTACCCCATAGAGTTAAATGGTTAGTTTTGGGGTCTAAAATTCTGGAGCACACCAAAAGCTAGCAGGTCCATGTGAAAACTATATACACAATTTTTATTTTATTAACCTTTCCCTCCACATCAATTCAGATAACAGAACATACAAAGCCTAAAGCCAAACCCACAGCAGGGAATAATAACTTTGTAATTCTTCTTGCTATTCAGTAACTCTGCCCCAAATGTTGACTTTCAAGGTATGGAATATTATGTGGGATCCTCCACTCCATCAATCACCAAAAGTTATGAAATATGAGGCAGTACCATTCTTAAGTAGTTTTCTGGCCTACCAAAGACTCATTTGACAAAGCAAAAGCTTTCAAAACAAGTCCTGTTTTCCTCCCACCCAAAGCTTCAGAAAATCACTAATCTTATAGCATTTTGGAGACTCATAAGTCCTTTTAAAGTAACTATCTTATATGACTCGTCAAAATTATATGGGTCTATTATCTGATGGGTATGTGCACTTTCCAGATAACCTGGGAAGCTTAATGATTCAATCATTTTAACAAGTGAACACCTACTATGTGACAAGCCACTGTGCTAGGCACTAGTGAGCAATACATTTTACTGTCATGGATCTCGTTATCTCAGTATTGAAGGTTACAGTGCAAAAGAGTAATGTTTAAAGGGATTAGGGGGAAGAAAGACATTTCTTGCAGTGTACTGCAATGTCTAAGAGCTTTGTAGTAAGGCTGTCTACTGTTGAAATCATTGACAATAGTAGAATCCTTTTAGTAACTCTTAATACTTAAAAATTACATATTTGTTATTTTTATGAGAGTTATTAACTGTTGTGTAGAAGATGCCCCTAAGGTGTTGGAGGATGAATACGTTATAGTACAAATGTTGGCGTGATGGGCAAACCTTTGTCATGGTATGTGAAAAAAAGAAGAACCAGGTTACAAAAAAAATAAAACTCCAATAAATACAGACTTGTTCAGTGAATGCTAGAATATTTGAATAGATCCTTGGAAAAGGATTACTTCATGCCAGATAAAAATAGTACATATATGGTACTGAATAGACAAATATCTCCAAAAAAGGCTTAATATGCTCATGCATGATTGATCCATATTGAGCTATTAATGGAAAACAGACTGGTTGATGAAGTCCTTCCTTTTTAAAAAATTTTTTTTGAACGTTTATTTATCATTAAGAGACAGACAGAGACAGAGCATGATCATGGGAGGGGCAGAGAGGGGGGAGACACAGAATCCGAAGCAGGCTCTAGGCTCTGAGCTGTCAGCACAGAGCCCAACGCGGGGCTCGAACCCACAAACCATGAGATCATGACCTGAGATGAAGTCAGAAGCTTAACCGACTGAGCCACCCAGGCGACCCATGATGAAGTCTTTCAGTTATGTGATTGCCAAGCTTTGCAAACCTTGAAATCCTATAGATTAAGTATCAGCAAACTATGGTCTCAGAAGCCAAATCTGGACCACCATCTGTTTTTGTATGACCTATGAGCTAAGAATAGTTTTTACATTTTTAAATAATTGAAAAAATTGTAAGGAAAATAATATTTCATGACACATGAAAATTATGTGGCATTCAAATTTCAGTGTCTGTAAATAAAGTTTCAATGGAATACAGCCATGCTCACTTGTTCTAATTCTACAATGGCAGAATGAAGTAGTTGCAACAGAGAATGTATGACCTACAAAGCCAAAATTATTTACTCTATGACTATTTATATATTTTTTAAAAATGGTGACCCCTACCACAGACCATAGAAGCTTTAAAGTTTCAGAATTGGGTCTAAGTCCTTACTCTGCCTTGAGAAAATTACTTAACCTCTGTGAACCTCAATTTTCTTATGCAAAAATTGAGGATATTAATAGTATCTTCATATAATTCATATGAAATAATACATGTTAAACATCAGCACAGTGCCTGTCATGTTTTAAGCATTCAATAAATCAAAGCTATTACAAATAATCTTCTCTGGGTCTGAGACAAAATGCTGGGCTGTGTGGGTCCATAGTATTTTGGACCCATAGGTGGGTCCATAGTATTTTGGACCCATAAGTGGGATGTATGAAAGGTCCATAGGTGGCAATTCTGATGCTGTTACTAAGATATCTGACCAAGAAGCTCTAAGTTGAAATCTGGAAAACCATTCAATATTTGCTATATTTTCTCTTACCCCATTAATCATCACGACCTTTTATTTATATTTATATTTTCTTTTTTCTTTTTTCCAGTTTTATTTAGAAATAATTGGCATGTTATCACCATGTTAGGTTTTTTGGTCTCTTAGCAATATACTTTTAATATATTATTTTTTAATTTTCAACAAATTTCATTATCCAGATGCAAAATCAACAAAACTTTTTTTTACTTGAAACATACTCAGAATACATGGTTATAAAAGATATATGTAAAATATTCAATCCAAGAAAAATAGAATACACACTTTCCTCAAGTACACACAGAAGAATCCCCTAGTTAAATCACATAAAATGAGACATAACAAATATTACAAATTTAAGAAGACTGAAATCATACCAAGTATATGTTCCAACCACAATGGTAAAAAACTAAAGATCAACAATAAAACAACAGTGGAAAATCTACAATGTAAATATTAAATATTCAATACATAAATATTAAACAACACACTACTACACAAGGAGTGGGCCAAATAAGAAGCAAAATGGCAAACCAAAATATGTTTCAAAACAAAAGAAAAAGAAAATATTCCAAAGCCTATGGAATGAGCAAAAGCAGATGTTAGAGTGAAATTTATGCTATAAATGCTTATATTAAGAAAAACAGTTCCAATGGAAAACGTTACACCACAATGAACTATAAAAAGAAGAAACATAGCTGAAATTTAATAGAGGAAAGAAACAACAAAGAAAAATCAGAAACAAATAAAATAAAGACCAGAATAAACAATAACATAACATTGAAAGTAATATCCAGTTTTCTCAGATAAATAAACAAAATTGACAATCCTTTCACTACATTAACTGATAAAAAAGGAGAGAAGACCCAAAAAAAAGAGAAATGGAATAGAAAATAATATAACAGACACCACATAAATACATAGCATAACAGATTAGTATAAACAATTTTATGCTAAAAAATTAGATAACTTAGAAAAAATAAAACAGATAATTCCTAAAAACACACAATTAAGTTACTAATTACCAAAATGTTCTTCATACAAGCATACTACTACCTTGATACCTTAGTTCCTCAGTGAAATGATGATTATCATGCTACTTGCCATTTGGTGAGCAAAAATATTGACTATAAATTGTAGTTGACACATTGGCAGTGCTAGTTGAAAGGATTCTTGTCAACCTATCAGATATGTTGCCAGACACCAAGGAACAAGCTGAAACCAAGAATTCTGCAGTTAGATCAAGTGAACTGGGTGATAGGCCTCAATATAATACTTCAATATATTTAAATACATTTTCCCATCATTATCATCCCTTCCCTCAAATCTATACTCTTGAAAGAAAAAGATCAACAGGCTGAAGACCTTGTTCCATATATAAAGAGCTTGGAAGTAACAAGTATCCTCACAAGTAAAAAGGTGAACCAACTAAAAACTCAACAACTCTTCTTGGATCCATAAGAGAGGAGAGCACATAAGGCAAACTGTTGCCCCCAAAACTGGAGAGACAGACAGATGACTACAGACAGTTGCAGTTTATTGAAATAGAGACTCACAAGCAGACACTGCTGTGGGTACCAGTGCCAAGGTAGGAAAATCTAAACTTTAGGAAAAAAGTTGCTAGAGGCTCAGAGGACAATTCTGAGAGTTAAAAATTCCAGTTGTACCCAGTTGTGGGGAGGGGGGGATGATATTATGAAATTTACTTCCAAGAATTTGAACAGGTTCTTCACAGTAAATATTGGGGGAACAAGGGTATTGGGGGAAAATACCCTTGTGCTTCCAGCAGGAGGATAGGTAAAGGAACCATTTTGAAATACAGAGTACTCTGTTTTTCTTAGCAAGGCTCACCCCGATGGGAAACAGGTTAACCAGAGCCTAACCTGCCAGAGTATAATATGTCCTTAAATGACCTGGGAAAAATGAACTATCCAACTCCAGCCCAGCCCACTCTAATCATCCTATTCCAACTAAGCCAGAGGTGGAGGGGTGGGAGGGGGGAGAGACAGCAAATAAAAGAAAAGTCATATAAAAAATATAAATAGTTGCAGAAAAATCATTGTGTCCAAAAAGTTATCAGCATAATTTACTAATTGACAAAGTTCAACATTCATGATAAAAACTCTCAGTAAACTGGAAATAGATGGGAACTTCCTCAATTTGATAAAGAATATATACCAAAAAAACCTATAGCTAACATTATACTTAATGATGAGAAATTAGAAACTTTTCCATTAAGATCAGGAATAAGGCAAGGATGTCCCCTCCTACTACTCCCTTTCAACATCATACAGGAAGTCCTGGCTAATGAAATAAGACCAAAAAAAAAAAAAAACAAAGAAAAGAAAAGAAAAGAAAGAAATATATAGATTGAAAAGGAAGAAATAAAACTGTCTTTGTTTGTAGAGGACATAATTGTCTAAGTGAAACATCTGAAATAATCAACAGAAAAACTCCTGGAACTAATAAGCCATTATAGTCAGGATGTAGGACACAAGGTTAATATATAAAAGTCAATTGCTTTCTTATATACCAGCAATGAACAAGTGGAATTTGAAATTTAGAACACAATATAATTTACATTATGACCTCCCCAAATGAAATAGGTATAAATCTAACAAAATATGTACAAGATCTACATGAGGAAAACTACATAAATCTGATGAATATAATCAATGAAGAACTAAATAAATGGAGAAATATCCCATGTTTATGGATACAAAGACTCAAAATTGTTAAGATGTCAGTTCTTTACATCTTGATCTATAAATTCAATGCAATCCCAATCAAAATCTTAGTAAGTTATTTTGTAAAAACATTGACAAACTAAAGTTTACATGGAAAGGCAAAAAAAAAAAAAAACCAGAATAATCAACACAATATTGAAAGAGAAGAACAAAATTATAGGACTGACACTGCCAGATTATTAGACTTAATATAAAGCTACAGTAATTAAGACAGTGTGATATTAGTGAAAGAACAAACAAATCAAGGGACCAGAATATAAAGCTTAAAAATAGAGCAAATATAGTAATTTCAACAAATAGTACTGGAATAACTGAACCTCTACATGCAAAAAACACATCTAGATACAAACTTTACATGTTACAAAAATTAACTCAACATAGGTCAGACCTACATGTAAAATGCAAAACTATAAAACTTCTAGAAGATAACATAGATGAATATTCAGAATACCTTGGGTGTTGTGATGAATTTTTAGATACAACATCAAAGGCAAAATCTATGAAAGAAATAATTGATGAGCTGGACTTCATTAAAATTAAAAATGTCTATTCTGTGAAAGACAATGCTAAGCAAAATAAATCAGTCAAACAAAGACAAATGCCATATGATTTCACTCATATGTGGAATTTTAGAAAAAATCAAACAAATATAGGGGGTGGAAAGAGAGGAAAACCAAGAAACAGACTCTTAACTATAGAGAACAAACTGTTGGTTAAGAGAGGGGAAGTGGGTGGCAGGATAGGTTAAATAGATGATGAGAGTTAAGAAGGGCATTTGTGATGAGAACTGGCTGTTGAATGTAATTGTTGAATCACTACATTCTTCACCTGAAACTAATATTTCACTGTATGTTAACTAACTGGAATTTAAACAAAAACTTGAAAAAAAAAGAATTATCCAAAATATGCAAAGAACTCTTAACACTCAATAATTAACAACCTAATAAAAAAATGAACCAAAGACTTTAATGGACATTTCAACAAAGAGATACACTGATGTCAAATAAGCTTATAAGAAGATGATCCACATCATCTTCTATGATGATCCACGTCATCTATGTCATCAGGTAAATGCAAATTAAATCAAGAGCTCTCACTGTATACATATTAGAATAGCCAAAATTCAGAACATTGACAACACCAAATTCTGGTGAGGCTATAGAGCAACAGAAATGCTCATTCATTGCAGGTGGAAATGCGAAATGGTACAGCCACTTTGTAAGACAGTTTGGTGGTTTATTACAAAACTAAACATACTCTAATCAGTCTATCCAGAAATCATGCACTTTGTTATTCATTCAAAGGAGTTAAAAATTTATGTCTATACAAAAATCTGCACACAGATGTTTGTAGCAATTTTATTAATAATTTCTAAAACTTGGAAGCAAGGAAGATTTCTTTAAGTAGGTAAATGGATAAACTATGGTATATCTAGACAATGGAATATTATTCGGCACTCAAAGTAAGTGATCTATCAAGCCAGAAAAAGACATAGAGGAAGCTTAAATACATATTACTAAGTGAAAAAAGCCAATATGTAAAGGCTACATACCAGATAGTTCCAACTATATGATGTGCTGAAAAAGTTAAAATTTTGTAGACAGTAAAAAGATCAGTGGTTGCCAAGGGTTTGGAGGGAAGGGGTGAACAAGAGAAGATTTTTAGGTCAGTGAAAATACTCCATATAATACCATAATGATGGACACATGTCATTATATATTTTTCTAAACCCATAAAGCATACAACACCAACAATGAATTCTAATGTAAACTACAGACTTTGGGTAATTATGATGTGTCAATGTAGGTTCATCAGTTCTAACAAATGTACCACTCTGGTGGGGGATGTTGATAATGAGGGAGACTATGCATGTGTGGAGGCTGGGTATGTCTGGGAGGGAAATCTGTTTCACTTTTCCTCCATTTTGCTGTGAACCTAAAACTTCTCTAAAAATGTAAAATCTTAAATAAATCCAAGGTCCTATACCATAATTTAGGCACAAAGAGTTGAATAACAGATATTTCTTATTGTATATGAGGTATGTATATGCATGTATTGTATTTTTTTAATCTGAAGAATTATTGATCTGCATAAACACTGGTTGGATTATAGTTTTTTATGAGCCAAGCAGTATTAATATCCACTACTATTCAAAAAATAAAAATGAAAGAAAAGAAAAAAATATTGGCATCATCTATTGGAGCAGAAGTGTGGAAATATGAGAACCCTTGTAAACTGCTGGTGGGAATGTATTTGCTACCAAACATTTGGAAATTAAAGTTGCAACAACCATTAAACATTTAAAATGCACATACCCTTTGAGGCAGAAATTTCAATTTTGTAAATCTGTACTAGATAATTTAAGCATGAGCACATAGGATATATCTGTGATGTTTTTGAAGGATTATTTATAAAGAAACAAAATCTGGAAACTACTTGAAAGTCAACCAACAGGTTGAATAAATTTTGATAGATCTATCCTATGACATGCTATTTAGCTACTTAAACTAATGGGCTGGATCTTTGCACACTGACCAGAAAGATGTCCATGAAATTATTAAATGTGAAAAACAGATTGCATGTTAGTATATTTAGGTGTTCCCACTTATATTTAAAACAGACTTTGTTACGGGTTTATTTGTGTTTGTAAGAATATGGAGAATTGTGTGGTAAATATAGTTAATTCATGGGAAGTGAGACTGCAAGAGTGAATGTGGGACTATTATTATGTTTTTCTTTTGGGGGGGTATTTCTGAGGGGGTATAAATGCTTTTTTATTTTTAAAGATTTTATTTAAATTCCAGTCAGTTAACATAGAGTATAATATTAGTTTCATGTGCACTATATAGTGACTTAACACTTCCATGTAACACTTGATGTTCACCACAGAACTTTTGTTTATATACCTCTATATAGTCTTATTTTTATTCTGCTTTTACAATAAGGTTTTATTACTTTCATAATTTCAATGAAATATACTCTTTCTTTTACATTTTCTTGACTACTATGAAGTTTAGTACATTTTCATATACTTATTGGTTACTTGTATATCTTCCTCTGTAAATTGCCTACTCATAGGTTTTGCCCATTTTTCCGTTGGAGAGTTTCTTTTTCTCTATCAGTTTGTAGGAGCCCCTTGTTTATTAGTGTTATTAAACATTTGTTGGTCATATGTGTTGCAAAAATTTTTCTAGGTTCATTGGATGTTTTTAGGCTTTTTAAAATATTTATTTGTTTGTTTTTTGACAGGGAGAGAGTGGAGCAGGGGAGGGGCAGAGAGAGAAGGAGAGGGACAGAGAAAGAGGGAGAGAGAGAGAATCCCAAGCAGGCTTGGAGCTGTCAGCACAAGGCCTGATGCAGAACTCGCATGAGATCATGACCAGAGACCAAATCAACAGTCCAACGTTTAACCAACTGAGCCACCCAGGTGCCTGAATGTTTTTAGTTTTTATGTGATCAAACCTATCCATCTTTCACCACAGTTCTTAAAACAGAAAGTTACATTTATATTTTGATATCTATAACGTATTAAGTGAAATAAAGCAAGTTGTACAGTATAATCTATCTTATTTTTTAATAAAAGAAAATGCATTACTTTTGTGTATTTTTGCACATATTTGTATGAGTAAACACAAAGTTATGAAGAGATAAAGCCTAGACTATTAACATTGATTATCTCAACGTTGTCAGATGGAGGGAGAGGCAATTTCAAGCTTTTCCTTTACATAACCCTATATGATTTAACTTCTTACAGCAAGTATGTATGATTATTGTAATTTTAAGACATTCAATAAATGGAAAAAATCATAAAGAATACCATAACTGTGTTTTCAGCATCCTCCTTGGCAGAGAATGTATATCATGTAGAGCAAGCACAGCTCTCAGAGATTTCCATTGGAAGCACTCTAAGAGGAATAATTGATTGGATTTCACATTCCCAGAGGTGACACACTACCTCTGCAACCCACCACACTACCTGAGCTGAGAGACCCTCTTTAATGTTCTAACACCACAAAGAGAAAGACAGAAAAGGTAGAGGTAGATATTTACAGATTGTGATGAGAATTCACTTTGCTTGGTAACGCCTAGGGTCAGGATGGGGTTAAAAGGAGAAGGAAGGAGTGGTGGCAGTGTTTGCATTGCTTGGCACTTGCTCCACATTTAAAAATAGCTAGTTATGTTTTTGTGTTCTACCCAAGTGTAACATTTGTTCTGTGACTTTATATAAAATGTAGTTTCATGAGTGTGACTTAAGGATAGTAAATGTCCCTAAGTTGGAAACAGAATAGCAATGTCTTCTGTGTAAATAACCAGAGACCATAATACATAAAGGAAAGGAATAGTAGTTGTACAGTTTCTCATAATTGTTAAGGATTTAGAGTTGCTTTAGTTCAATCTATTTTCTAATCCATGAGTTCTTTGTACAAATCCAGGGAAGATGATCATCTAGTCTCTGCTTGAAATATATTTCCCATTAGAGACAGCTATCTCCTTTATATAGTCACTAATTATTGTTAGAATGTTCACCCTTAGATTGCTATGAGTCTTACCTTTTTGGAAACACTACCCATTGATCTTTCTTCCTAATGACTTCCTGTTAAAAATATCTGAAGATTGATACTCCATTTCCCTAAAACTTACTGTCAAAAAATTATATATCACCAATCCCTCAACCTTTCTGAATGTCATGATTTCTAAATAATTCACTATTCTACTTTCCCTAGTGTGGAGGGAATATAATATCCAAAAATAATCACACCTACTCAGATGTCTTTATCAGGTATGAGGTGCAATTTTTTTTAACTTTATAGTTTATTGTCAAGTTAGTTTCCATATAACACCCAGTACTCTTCCCCACAAGTGACCTCCACCAAGACCATCACCCCCCATTACCTTTCCCCCTTCCCCTTCCCCCCTCAGTTTGTTTTCAGTATTCAAGAGTCTCTCGTGTTTTGTCTCCCTCCCTCTCCCTAACTCTTTTTCCTCCTTCCCCTCCCCATGGTCCTCTGTTGGGTTTCTCCTGTTAGACCTATGAGTGCAAACATA
>CM053579.1:37114422-37137462 GCA_028646485.1 Cryptoprocta ferox | reverse complement strand
CCTTGTACCGCCCCCCTCCCCACCCTGAAAGAGGCGCACCCTGCCAGGGCAGACACTGCCGCTCTCGCCAGTGGAGTACCCCTCTAAACTTCTTGGTCTCCAGGACTGACGCTCAGGCTCTTCTCTCGCCACGGCCAAACTTGCTTTCCCGCCTCTCAAACTCCGACTTCCCTCCACTCCTAACTCTTTTCCCTCCACTTTCCCCTCCTCTGTCTCCCAAGCCACAAACCCCCGGCCCCCTATTCCTTTCCCCCGTCCTCTCCCTTCTTCTCCCCGTTTCAACTTCTTGTCTGATTCCATCTAAGGCTCCTCGTAATTCAGTCTCCCGCTTCCCTTCGGCTCGAAGCCATGGCGGGACCTGGGGGCTGGAGGGACAAGGAAGTCACGGATCTGGGCCACTTGCCGGTGAGTAGTGGACGCCCACCGCCTCCGTAGTGCTCTCTTCTTCGGAGCCTGAGTACTGGGGTAGGAGACGGACATAGGCAAGCCAGGCTAGGACAGAACTTCGACGGGATCACGGGGGTAGGAAGAGACCCAGGGAGTCGGGGTGTGGAAAAGGCGTCCCCCCGGGCCCCCGGGCCGCGCCAAACTCACGAAAAGGCAAAGCTACAGGGGTGGGGAAGAGAAAAGAGGTGGCAGTGGGGTGGTGCGGGCCCTGAACTAGAGGACATTTTCTAAATGTGGCCCGTTTTGTCTAGCGGTGCTCGGGTGCCTGTTCTTGCGCGCCTTGAGGAAAGGCCAAAGAGCACGACGAAGTGGGGCTTCCTGAGAGCACTCTTACCTGTCACCCGCCGCCCTGTCCTTTGCTTCTTTTGCCAAAAGAGATGCCCACTAGCGGAGTGACCTCTACTTCTAGGTGACAGGGGTTAGAAAATTAAGGCTTTGGAGTCTCATTTCTCTCACTTTATAATGGCGCTTTCTAAAACCTTATTCTGCCAGGGCGCTGTTCCGGGTTTAGTATTGCAGGAGCGAAAGCACTCGACGCCGCTTGGGGAAGAAGTGAATTCTACACGCCCCAGTTTGAAAAAGAAAATATTGCGCTCATTAGCTAACCAGATATAGCTTTTTCTCAGGGTATTCGTTTGTGGATTCTCTTTTTTTCCAAATGCCCGGGCTTTCCTCCAGAGTTGTAATTGATTGGGGAGCTATTATCGCTGTCGTTATTAGCAGACTTATTATTTTAGCAGTGCCGTTTATTTCATTGGCATCTGGTCTCTGGCAAATAATGGATCCCACCCAACTTCGTTTTTTAAGTTCCCTTTTTAGATTGGCATTTCACTCGCACCCTCTCTTGAATGCAAAGGGCCCCTGGACTCTCTGAAAAAGAATAAGCATACACCGTGCTGGAATGATCGCCAGGCAACTGTAGTTCAGGGCAGTGGCCTGAGTGCTTTGGGAAAAGCTTAAATATTAACCTTGAGGTTATAGGACTATTCAGAGTCCCAGTGCTTAAATTTTATACATATTTGGCATTTAAAGATTGTCTTCTTGATGAGGGCAGACACCTGTCCCCATCAAAAATGGGGCATTCCCCAAGCCTCACCTATATAATTTTACACTAGAATGGTGTAGAGAAGGTGGTGATGCATGTGGGTAACATTTTAGCAAATTGTCCTCAGCCTTAAAGAAAAGAACCTCAATATTGACATTATTGATACAGCTTTATAAAATAAATTCACAAAAATTTTAAAAGTTAAATCTTTTTTCACCCTGCATGCATGACATTTCTGGCATGTGGAGGCCTCAACTGGCGGTTTCCTTTCTGAACAGAATTTTCATATTTCGACTAGATTTACTCTGAAGTAAAAGTGTAAAACCAACGAATAAAATATTATTGTCCTCCAAAATTCTCTATGTATGGTGGGGGACAGAGAAAGAAAAGCAAACTACGGCAAATATGTGAAACCACAAATAAGCAAACTGAAATAAACCCTTTTTTTCTAAAATTGACTAAAGAGTGGAATGGGTAAGACCTCATAGAAATAATATAGTAGGGAATTCCAAACCCAAGGGGTAAAAAAGGTTTTATTGCCAGAAAAAAGGGGGGGGGGGAAATGGCCCAGACTAACTGACCGGGTCATGGCCCTGGGACATAAGAAGTTGGTGAGAGCTGAGGAGATAAGGAGAAAGGCTGTAATCTTTACATTGCAGTTCAGTGCAATATTAGTTTTCTGGGGTTTGGGAGAAAGATGAGGTTGGTTTTTAATGTAGGAATAGGGGGAAAACAAAACCTCAGGGCATTGATGCTTAATTTCATTTTATAGACTTCATGAAAGTCTCATAAAGTCCTCAGCTTCTAACAATTTTTAAATTTCTATTATACAAGATCCATTTTATCTCATTGGGGAACTCTTCACCAGAGCAAATTATGCATATTTAAGCAAATAATGCCTAATTCTCCCCTCTCCCAAACATCCAGGTCTAAACCCTAAGAAATCTAGCAGAAGAGTAGCACTCCCTCCAGAATTTCCTTACCGTCAAATTTCTAGAGATGCAAAAAATTCACTATTGCTTTGGTCATTGAGGTATATTTTAATGATTTGGTATTTCTTTGCATTTGACTTATTTCCTGAATCTCTGAAGAAGTAGAAGTAAATGTAAATGAAGAAGTCAAAAGACATCTAAATTAGCTGTTAGGAAGTTTGCACTTTGATGAAAAGTAGATGATAAAGCAAAGAAACGTGCATATACTGGGAGTCTTGTGATAATTACCCTCAATGTAATTATCCTTATAATATATTAAGGTCAGAAGGTTGGCATCAATCAACACCAAATATACCAATTTGCCAATATCCAGATAATAAGATTCAGACCTTTGTGTATCACATTGAGCAAAAAATAATCTTTCAGATTTTAAAATAATTAAATATGGGTCGAGTTTAAGACTGATATATTATGTCTTTTGTAGAGCTGGCCAGCTAAATGACCACAAGGCAAGGACCCTTGGGATTGGTCAGGCTTGCTGTGCAAATTTGGATTTAAAGAAAGTGATAGAAGGTTATTTGGTATTTTTGTTATTAGATTTTATTTTTAAACCTAAAATAGTAAGCAAGAGTGAATGCTAGGGAAGCAGGAGAGGAGGAGAGGGAATTGTATAGCATTTTTTTTGCAGAATGCACTAAGGTTAAAGACATAAAATAAGAGACCCAACATAGGAATCAGTGAATGACAGGTCAACTATATTTAATAGGTTGATGTAATTTTTTTTTCTGATTTACCATTGAATAAATATTTCCTATAGGTGACAAAACAAAAAAGAAAGTACAGAGTTTTGTGGTTTGTGCTTCTGTTCTGAAAAGAGAATTGCAAAGCCTTATGTCTTAATCTGTGTGTGTGTGTGTGTGTGTGCATGCATATATATGTATTATTTTCACCTTGCATGCCAGCAATACCTGGGTCTCTCTCTCTCTCTCTCTCTCTCTCTCCATATTATTTTTTTTCTCCTAGTATGCCTATGTCACTCAATCCTTGGGACTGGAAACTATTTCTTCATCTCCAATTCTGGCATGTCTTTCACTATGATAGTCCCCTTTTGCCTTCTGTGCCCAGTATAGTAATGACATTCCTCATGGCTGTGGCCTTGGTATTTGACACTGCCATGTGTAGTCCTAATCTATATTGGGGTCAGGATTAGACAGGCCTGGAGGACAGTAGTGGCAGAGGTGATCTGAAATAGCACATGATCCAAAAACTATATTTGAATTACATTAGGTTTATATTTAAATATAACTGTCAGCTCTCCCAGTCTTCCACCACCCAGACCAAGCCTCCCTTCCACACTCAGTCACGAGAACCTTCCTACTTTACCAAGAACCTTAGGCCCCTGTTTTGAAGAAGTTTTACCTTCTAGTCCACAAATATTGAAACATTCAGCATGTCTTCCCTTATGTATTTCAGAGCATCACCTCAGCATGACGTTGTATTTCAAACTATTTTCTCAGTCTCCATACCACCCCTGCCACTTTCTAGAGCAGTTTATATTAGTGCACAAGAATCATATGGGTTGATTATGGGACACATCCCCAGAAATTCTGATTTCATAATTCCATGGTAAGGATAAGGAATATGGATTTTAAACAAGATTCCCCAAGTCTATACCGTCCATAGTTTGAGAAACATTCGTCTTGTGGAAGAGATTTTTCTTTCTAAATTTTCTACTTGAATTGTGAAGCCCATTCCTCTATCTCTGTAACTCAGTCTGGCACTTACTGTGCTAGCTATATATGTCATTTCAGGTTGTCTCTTCATAAACTTTTCGTAAAATCTCTACTTCTAATATTTAAAAGAAGAAAAGTTTCTACTAGTCCTTCTAGGTGCTGCGCAATCTTTTCCCTTTCTTTAACTGTATAATGGCTTATGTTCCCTAGTTCTCTTTTTTTACTGCCCTAAATCTAAAACTCTTTGCTACCCATACTGATCATTTATCAGTTCCCTTTTGCTCTTAATTTCTGCTATATTTGGTCCTGTTGATCAGGCTCGGCTTTTGAGTCTCCTCCATGATCAGTAAATACTGCCTTCTAGTGGTTCTTTTTCTTCCTGTTACCCCCACCCCTTATCCTTAATAAAATTATCCATCAAGGTGCTAATTCTTTCCCCCTCTCCTTGAATTCAGAAGACAGAAACAACTCCTGAAAATTTTGAGTTTCAGGGAGCAACCAGACTAAGACTTTTAAATTGCAGGCGATATTTTAGATACATAGAAAATATAACAAAGTGTAAAATTTGCCCATTATGGTTCAAAATATTTTAAGACTAGAATTTTCATAATTTCTTTTCAGAAAAGCTTTTACAAACTCTAGAGTTTCTTGTTTACTGACCATTTTTTAACCAAATAGAATACCAGTGCATATGAAACCACCAAATAATTTCCAAATTATTGTAGCAATCATAGATACAAAGACTTTTACTCTGCTGGTTCTCTTACCTCAGAGTGGCAGGGCAGAGGAGAGGACCAAGTAATTATGGGGACCCCTCTGATGTGAACTTTTTAATGTCATAGATACCAAAAAAAAAGGTTCTTTTTCAATTGTTCCTTCCTTGGAAGACTGGAATAGACTTTCTGTATCATTCAGTGGAAAATCTGATATAAGAAATTGAGTTATGTTACCCTAATAATTAGCACATTTTCTCAGCTCTATTTTTTCCCCAATTTGACAATTATTTAGTCTTGAAAGCTACTAGAGTGGAGATGGCGAACAAAAACATTGCATGAAATTAAGGGAAAACAGTACTCTTAGTATAGATGAATACTAATTTGAGCTGCCTTTAAGAACAGAAGAAAGATTTTTATAACATTTTTTTAAAAATATGAGCATGAGGGGTCACCTGGGTGGCTCAGCTGGTTAAGCTTCAGAGATGCACTCAGGTCATGATCTCGCAGTTCATGGTTCTCCATTCGTGAATTGGAGCCCCGCATCGGGCTCTGTGCTGACAGCTCAGAGCCTGGAGCCTGCTTCAGATTGTGTGTCTCCCTCTCTCTCTCCCCTTCCCCCGCTTGTGTTCCGTTTCTCTCTCTCTCTCTCTCTCTCTCTCTCTCTCTCTCTTTCTCTCTCAAAAATAAATAATCATTAAAATTTTTTTTTAAATATGAGCATGAGGAGAATTAATATGTTTTGGTCATTTGTGAGCAGAAAACATTTCCAAACAACATGAATACAGATAAAATAGGGCCTCCAAGAATTCCACAGGTATTTTATTATCCCCATTCATTTCTTTGCTTTTTTGTTGAGTAATTAGATATCTGAGTTTAAATATGTGTAATGTATTATGTTTTTGAAGGCTAGAAAAAAGCTTAAAGATATTTAGGACTTTTGTGCTCAAAGATTCATAAGTAAAGTTGTTCAGATAATACAGTAACTCTCTAATAGGTGGTATTTTTTCAGCAGTAATTCCCTAATATGTGGTATTTTTTCAGCTAAAATGTAGCTTTAACTATAACAAAGAATGGATTACCAACAGGAATCAGCTAACACATTTGATTCTTTTGACAGATGGCCAGAGGTTGTTCCTCCAGAATTAATAATGTCTAATATAAATTCCTCAGTGATATCCTTCAAAGAAATATGCTAAAGTGATAAAGTCTTTAAGCCAAACCTTCACAACTCCTTTGTTGGCTTACTTATTTTCCCATAAAACTTTCAATGAGTTGTAACAAAAATGATGTGCTTAATATCAAGGTCACTATAACAATCTATTTTTACTTCTCTTAAATTCTCAAAATTATCATTTTAAATAACTTATATTTTCGTTGGGAGTGTGTTACCTGTACTATTTGGTTAATAATAGAGTGCATTTTGTGACATTGATTTTGATGATGACTTTAAGAAAGTAGGCTGCTGTTTTCTCTAACAATGGTCATATCAAATCCAATCAGGATTTTAGAACATGAGAATATGATTTTTTCCTACACAATTTGAAAGCTAGGAAATCACCTAATATAAAACTTTCATTTTATATATGTGAAAACTGAGTCCCAGAAAGGGTAAATATCTTACTCAGAGTCATATAGTTAATTAATGCCAGAGCAGGGGCTAAAACTCCAGTCTCCTGACTCTGTCCAGTTGAATACTTATTGACTGAAGTAATCCCAGAACTGTGTCAATTTCCTATGACAGTTTTGTTAGATTACACAAATATGACAGTTTTAAGAAGTCCATTGTTGCAGTCATAATACATTGCATATCCTAAATAGTTTTTCTGTTTAGCTCACATTTGTCACAGTGATAAAAATGTTTTCAAACAGGGTTAAACAAAGTTTGTGTTTATAAAATGTGCTTTCTATATAAGGCATGTGAATCTCTAAGGATTTGCCAATGATCCTACCACTTTGTGTATAAACTGGCATCTACTCATATCTCGTTTAGGTTTTGCTAATATACCAAATTAAGCTGCTTGAATAAAGTTTAAGTAGTGATAAAATTTACGAAACCGTGTTTTGTAGTGAACAAGAAAGGGATATCCATAGTAAAGTTAGGGAAGCAATCTTTAAGAATGAATATGGAAATCTTAGGAATCTGTCCATAAACATGTTTATTTTGTCTCCTAAGATGCCACATTCAGGCTTAAGACACAGAAAATGTCATCAGGGAATTTGTGCCGTAAAAAGGTATTCAGCTGGTGCAAAAATTAACTTAAAAATAAACAACACCCCCTCAACTGTCTAGTTAAAAAAAAACTGTTCTTAATGCCATGCTCTTGTTTTGCTATTCATATATATTTCTTTAATCTGATTCTATTGACTTATCCTTATTCAAGGAACCATACATATTTTTTTGGGGGGTAGCACTAAAGATATATTTACTTATTTACTTATTTACTTTATTGAGGGATAATTAACATATAGTATTATATTAGTTTCAGGTGTGGAATATAATGATTCAACAATTCTATACATTACTGAGTGCTCATTGCAATCCATTTTATCTATTTCGCCCATCACCCCATACACCTCCCCTCTGGCAACCATCAGTTTGTTCTCTGTATTTAAGTCTGGTTTTTTGTTTGCCTCTTTTTTTCTTTGTTTGTTTTGTTTCTTAAATTCTACATATGAGTAACATTATATGATATTTTTCTTTCTCTGTATGACTTATTTCACTTAGCATGATACTCTCTGGGTTCATTCATGTTGTTGCAAATAGCAAAATCTCATTCTTTTTCATGGCTGAGTAATACGCCATTGTGTATATACCACATTTTGTGTTATTCATATTTAGAGGTGATATTCTTTCCCAAGAATTACTATTATGTAAATAAACTACCAAGAATTTGTATCCAATATCTACTCATCATTACTGTATGCTAAACTTTCTGCCTATCTGTTTAGCACTCAAAAAATAAATATCAAAAGAGTATGTCAACTGAAGATAGATAAATTTATTTCTATTTTAATAATTGTTCTAACAGCATTAGGAATATGCTTCAACAGACATAATTGTATGCATTTTACAGGGTTATCATAATTCATTATATGACTGCTTAATGTTCATGTCATTGTTTCTTTTCTATGACTATACTCTGTCCAGGAAAATTGTGACATGTTTATTCTTTTGGTAAAAGACACTTATGTTCTCCCCATGGAAATTCTAGAGGAGCAAGGCAGATTGGAAATACAATTCTAGATAGTTGAATACTTGCCTATTTTTCAAAGAAGATTCACAGTTTTTGTTCTACATTTTTGCAGGATCCAACTGGAATATTCTCACTGGATAAAACCATTGGCCTTGGTACTTATGGCAGGATCTATCTGGTATGTAGAGTTAGATTATGTATTGGTTCTTCATGTTCTAGTAACAACAATGATTGCCAGTCAAAGCTCTATACTGCAAAGCAAATAGTCACAAAAGTATTTCAATTTGGGAGATGAATCAAATTAAGATAGCTCAGTGATATCTATGAGAATTATTACAAAAAATGGATTGGAAATCTACAGTGAATGAACCCACCAACCAAAGATCTAAAAATTATTAGCAAAACATTAAAAATCATCAACAGAAAAAGGAATAATTCAAATAAGAAGTAACCAAATAAAAATATTTGTTTTATGGTTACACCCATACCATTCTAATTACTCACATTCATCTTTTAAACTGAATGTTACAAAAACAAACATTTCAACATTCTACATCATACTGTGTGTCTGTGTGTGTACATGTGTGTGATAGAGTTAGCCAAATAATATAACAAGAACAACTCTGCATTTATTTAATGATTATTTATCAAGCACAAAGTATGTGCCAGACACTGTCATAGTCTTTGGAGATAAAGTGATGACCAAAATAGATGATACTCCTCTTCCAGGACTTATGGTCTAGAAATGCATAAGTAATTAAATGTATGTATGTGTGTGGGAAGGGTTGGGAGAGGCACATTTTTACATATGTAAACACACAAATAACTGTTTTTTTGCAATTGTAATATATTCCTTGTGTGGTTGTTGAGGATGATGTTGATGCATTCTAGGTAAAGGCATGGACACTGTTAAGGGCTGGCTTGGAGTTGGGCTTACTTGAACAGGTGCCCTTCTCTCACTCTCCAATATGAGAAATAGGCATTTTCTCAGTCTTTAATGAAGTTCTGTACAAATGTAGTGTTCTGTTTCCCTAGGCCTGTCCCTCAAAAACCAAATCACTATCACTAGGCTTATCCTTACTGTGAACTGACCACAGGTCCTCTGCATATGTATTGTGTAGAGGTGTCCTGGTATAGGTCCAGTGGAAGGGGCTTCATTGTTGTTCAGTTTCCCTCTGCTGGCCAAGCCTTGTACCTTTAGGCTGCATCTGCCTAGAAGGAACTTTAAAAGAAAATTCATGTACCCAAGTTGGGGTGGGAAGATCGTTAAAATTTGCACAAAAGTACCTACAACACTGAAGTTGAGTAGTAGAAGTACCATTGTGGAAGGTTCCTAAAAGCAGAAAGTACCTTGGTGAATAAAGGGTACAGAAAGAATGCCAATAATTGTGACAAAAGTTTTTTCAAGCCATTTTGACTTTACTTATTAATGGAATCAATAGGTATAGACAGTGATGTGATACAAACACAAATATGTTGTTTATGTTACCTCACTTGCATCTCAGACTGAGTGATTAGTTAACAATTGTGTGATCTAGGTGAATTTTGCCACCATATGCATGAATACATACACCTACATGCATAGAAGTTCTTCTTCACCTTTTTATGGTGTATTTATAATCTCCATGACTCCATACCCATTTTAATTCTTGAAGAGTATATATGTGTGTGTGTAAGTGTATATGTGTTTAAGTGTGTGTGTGTGTGTTTGTTTTGATCTGAAAGAATAAAGCTCTCTCCACCACCAGATTTTAGGAATAAAAACATCAATCATATAAGGTAAAAGGCAAAGGTAAGGTTAGATTAACACACAAAGATGGTTTCTCATCATCAGTCATCAGAACTGTGATGCCATAAAAAGAAGAAAAGTCAAGAGGGTAAAAGGTGAGTTGTGCATGGTAATTCCCTCTCTCTTTTTTTAAACTAGGGTTTATTGAGATGTAGTTTGTATTTGGTAAAATCCGCCCTTTTAAGTATACAATTCTAAGAGTTTGGACTAACACATTTTGTCATGTAACTACCACCATAATCAAGATTTTTCCAACATACATCTTAAAATACACAATATACCTTCAAGTAATATTCTTCAAGTAATACTTCACTATGTGATGTCCCAGCTTGTGTAGTATGGTTACAGTTGTTAGACATTTTTCTTTAAAAAATTGTTTTTTTGAATGTTTATTTTTTTTAATTTTCTTAATGTTTATTTTTGAGAGACAGAGAGAGACAGAGCACAAGCAGGGGAGGGGCAGAGAGGGAGACACAGAATCTGAAGCAGGGTCCAGGCTCTGAGCTTTCAACATAGAGCCCCACACGGGGCTGGAACTCACAAACCACGAGATCATGACCTGAGTCAAAGTCGGATGCTTAACTGACTGAGCCACCCAGGTGTCCCAGTTTATTTTTATTTTTGAGAGAGAGAGACAGAGTGCGAGTTGGGGAAGGGCAGGGAGGGAGAGGGAGACACAGAATCTGAAACAGGCTCCAGGCTCTGAGCTGTCAGCACAGAGCCCTATACAGAGCTTGAACTACAGGAACTGTGAGATCATGACCTAGGCCAAAGTCAGAAGCTCAGCCGACTGAGCCACCCAGGTGCCCCACATTTTTCCATTATGTGTGATATAAACCCACAATACTACTTCTCTGTTCCCCATACTCAATACTATTACATCCTATTTAGTTATCTTTTAGAGCAATTAAAATGAAGAAAATATTTTCATTCATTTGAGCCATTTCTGGAATGTTAATTTCTTTGGAAAAATCCAAGTTTCTATCCTTCTTAAGCCTGAAGAATTTTCTGTAATGTTTCTTATAGTGCAAGGCTTCTGGTAATGAATTCTCTGCCTTTATTTATGTGAAAGTCCTTCATTTCTTCTTCATTTTTGAAATATATTTACACTGGATTTAGAATGTTATGTTGATGATTTTTCTTTCAGCGCTATCAGTCTATTGTCTTCTGGCCTGCATCGTTTCTCAAGTCTGCTGTCATTTCTCTCTTTGCTCCTTTTGCATTTTTCTTCTTGCTAATTTTAAGATTTTTCTCTTTAACTTTGGTTTTCAGTAGTTTAAATATGAAATGTCTAGGGTTTTGTTTTGTTTTGTATGTGTGTAAGCATGTGTGTCTCTGATGGACTATCATCCTTGGGGTTCTCTGAACTTCTTGGACATGTAATTTGACATATTGTATTATTTTGGGGAAATTCCTGACCTTTGTCTCTTGAAATATTTTTATTTTGCTTTCTTCTGTTTCTTCTCCTTATGGAAAACCAATTTTACATTTGTTAGGCCACTTGGTATTAACATACAGCTCTTGGATGCTCTATTTTGTTTCTTATGTGTGTGTTGTATGTGTTCATGTTTATTTGCTTTCATTCTTTTTTCTCTTTGTGTTTCACTTTGGATCCATTTTTTTTCTACAGTTTCACTTCTTACTTCCTTAACTTTTTTGAATCAACTGATAAGACTTTCAAAGGCATTTTTATCTCTTTTACTGTTTTTCATTTCTAGCATTTTCACTTGACTTTTTTATAGTTGACATCTTTTGAAATCTCCACTTGTTAATACATGTTTTCCATATGTTTCATTAATATATTTCACATATTAATTATAGTTATGTTAAATTTTCTGTCTCATACTTTGAATATCCAAGTCATCTCTAAGGCTGGTTATATTGATTACTTTGTCTCTTGAGAGTGAACTTCTTTTTTTCTGTTTTTTTTCTCAAAATGTTTGTTTGAATGCCAGACATTATATGTAGAATAGTAGAGATTGAAATAAATAGTATTTATGCCTTGAAATGGGCAGACTTGTTCTGCTACGTCATTAATATGGGAGGTTGAGTCAATCTATTAAGATGAGCTATATTTGGGTTACATTGTTGCTATGGTTACCTTCAGCTCACCACCAGCTTCAAGTTCCAGTGTTACTTTGTGCTTAGCATGGTGGTAGAGCTCTTAGTATTCCTGCTCTACCCTCAGCTTTAGACCTTCCTTGTGCATCTGTGCCTCAAAGAGACTCTTCATGCTCCTATGCCTCCCCTAATGGTATGCTTGCATTGCTTCTTATTAAGTGCTTGTTAGCCTGATGGTGTGGGACAGGGAGGAGTTCTCTGCTTTTTAAATTCAGCCTCAGCCTCAAGCAGATCCTATGCCTCCAGATTATAGGAGTGAGCCTTTATTAGCTATTCTTTCCCTGTGCTAGTTGTAGGATACTTCTTAATGGTCTGACCTCAGGACTAAATCCTGCCCCTTACCAGAAGTAGAGGAATTGTTTGTCTGTTTTTTTACATTTCCCCCAGCTGTAGTGGGTTTTCATCTATGTACCCTGGGGGGAACAGAGTTTGCTGCCCTTCCCCTGAAGCTTAAGGCTTTTATTCCTTAAGGAGAAAGGAATTGGACATGGTTTCATGTTTTTCCTACCACAGTGGCTTCTGCTCTCTACCAGGTCAGTACCATAAATCCATGGAGAAAAGCCTGTGAGTGTGTATAAATTACTCTTATATTTTTGGCTCCCAGGGGTATTGTACTCTCATGCTAGCCCATACTTGGCCTTTAGCAGTTCATTAAAAATTTAGCTGAATTCTTTATACCACCTTCTGTGGTGATGTTGCCTTTCCCCTGCCGCCACAGGTGAGCCAAGGCTCACTTTCCAATTCTCCTTGCATCATCTTTAGTCAGACTTCAGGTTAGTTGGTTTCCTTGAGACTTCTCTCTGGGTTCAATAAAAGTTATGATTTTGTAGATTATTCAGATTTTTTTTCTTGCTAGGGTGGGGGTGGCACTCTTTCCTGCTTTCCACATTCTTTTTTTTTTAATTATTTTTGAGAGACAGAGTGAGCAGGGGAAGGTCAGAGAGAGAGGGAGATACAGAATCCGAAGACAGGGTCCAGGCTCTGAGCTAACTGGCAGCATAGAGCCCGACATGGGGCTCAAACCCACAAACCATGAGATCATGACCTGAGCCGAAGTCGGCCATTTAACCGACTGAGCCACCTAGGCGCCCCTGCTTTCCACATTCTTATCAGAAGCCAGAAGTCCATGTCAATTCCTTTAACTGAATCTTCATGAAACATCTACCACATGCTAAGTCCTGTACATATTTTGTATGTACCTATTCAGATCCAGAGATAGAGAACACTTTTCACCATCAGATCTTCAAAGCAGAAACCTTGATGTTACAGAAGGTAGATGATTACAGATGGTTTACTTACATTAGACAGATTTTCCTTTGTCACTTATTGATGTGACCTCTTTTTTTCTACTTCAAATTAACTTCCTTCTGAAAAAGTCTTGGGATGGTGTTACTGTAAATCAATACCTCCTTCATGGAATATAATCTTGAGTAGGTAGGAAACACTTTTAACAGGTTCATACACTTTATGCCAGTAATCCCACTTTTGGTAATCTATGATAAACACCAAAAATGTAGAAAAAGCATAAATATTTACTTTAACAGAAAGATAGCATATGTAGTGAAAAGAGGGCCTGCTTTGGAAACAGGCAGACCTGATTCAGTGCTTATTTGGCCATTAATTAGGAATGACCTTGAGCAAGTCACTTAACCTCTGAGTATATATTTCCATACTTATAAAATGGAGCTAATAATACCTACCTTACAAGATAAAATTTAGAAATAACACATGTAAAGTGCTTGGCACATGGTACATATCTTTTAAGGATAGCTCTTGATATTATTATTACTGTTTCTATTATTTGTGAAAAGAAAAATTCAGCAAAATCCTAAACAGTAAAAAATAAGATGAAGTAAATATCTACTCAGTCAGTATATCATTGCTCTGGAATGTAATGTTTATTAAGATATCTACCACTATAGAACTACCTTTAATATGTCTAATTTTAAATCTAAATCAATTATTATGTGAGTTATCTAGCCATACCACATATTTTCTATGTTTTCCATTTTACCAGGCAAAGGTTCAGAAGCATAATTATTGTTTTAGTGAAATGTATCTTTGGCATCACTCAGAGGGGTTGAAAGCTCTACAGTAACAGTGCATTTCTGGTTTATTATAAAGGATACAACTCAGAAACCGCCAAGTGGAAGAAATGCATAGAACAAGATATGGGAGAAGAGGGTTGACACAAAGCTTCCAAGCACTCTTAGGGGTAACCTAATATGTTAAGTAAAGTATTCCATATTATATATACACCATGATTATAGCTATGTTAAAAAACCATGCACGTGAAAAATGGTAATTTAAATGGTTAGAATAGTAACATACTGCATGTAATTATTGATTCTATATTTCTAATGTTCATAATGTCATATTATTTAGGTAAAGAACATACATATTTGTGTATATATTAAATATACACATGTGGATATATGTATTAGTACCAAATGCTGTATAAATACCCTGTACAACAAAATGGAAGCATGATACCATTCAAAATTAATGTCAGAGTGACTCATAGAGTCCTTTGCTTTTTCAGTGCTGCCAACCACATCCCCTGCTGGTGTTTGTTTTGGTTAAGGTCTCTCCAATGTCTTCCAGCTTGTTTCCAAGGCCTTGTTCTCTGGCATGTTTCCAGCTGTCTGCTGAGGCCTGTGCACATTGAATGAAGGCTGAGTTGCACACTCCACATTGTAACCTGTTTCCTTTCCTGATTTTTCTTCTAATTAGATGCCTATTTTTCAACCCTCTCCCACCTCTGGCCAGTACAAACCTCACTTAACATAGTGGGTTTTATTTTTCTTTCTCCTTTTAGGAGAAAGTACTATTCTTCCTTCTTGTTTACCCCTAGTAGAGTCATAAAATGGAGTTTTCTCTTCACTTTTAGCTGCTAGTCTCATAGCTTAAGAGTTGTCACTTGAAGTAGAGGAATACTTAGAATTTTCCCATGTGAGACCATATTAGTAAAAATAAAGTAGGTTGGAACTTGTTTTTTAATGGTACTATTAGAAAAATAAACAATTTCCCAAAGAGCAATATACACAGAGAGACCACAGTTATTTTATGAAATGTTAGGAAGAGGACCAAGACCCTTTAGGGTAGCATAGTTTGTGGCAAACTGACCCTCCCACTAACTGACACTATACATGTAACTTGACTTTTTTGGGTCAGTTTCCTCAGCTATAAAATAACTGTGTTAGACTAGATAGCCTCCAGGGTTCCATCCAGCTCTTTGACAATATGCCTAACACAGTGCCTAGAACTCAATTAAAATGTAAACTATTCTTATTCTTATTTTCATTAGCATCCTAGTAACTGGATTATATTCCTTTCACCACCTTGCAATACAGAAGTTGCTTATTGGCTGTTATTTAAAGTAGTTCCTCATTTAACCAAATAAAATGATTGTCATCATGTTTTTCTATTCTTTCCTCTACCACTTGATAGAAACACCTCATTATTTTAACTTGGTAAGTACTATTATACCCAATGCAAAGATAAAACTGGGTGGCAGGTGTATTGGGAAGGTAGGATGTTTCATTATATGTTACTGTTAACTAAAACCATTTTGTTAAGAAGAATACTAGTAGGGTAAGAAAAATAATTGAATCTCCAAAATGAGCCCTTTTGCCTTGACCTTCATGAGGTTTTGAGTGCACCCTTAATCTCAATCGCCTATTCCCACATTGCCATTTGTAGGCTGTGAGGGCATAAAAGGGAGTAGGAAAAGGTTCAAGGCAACCATTTCAAGCAAAGGAAAAAATCACCTGAAATAGGGTAAATCTCTATAGTTGGTCTGGAGCTTGATTGTCACATGTGCCTGGTGCCTAATTGGAACTAAATTAATGCTGGTAGAAGGAAGGGACTGCCTCAAATATCTTATTGCTCTAAAACTTAAAAATACTCCCAGGCATAAGTAAGCATTTATCCTGGAGAGACAGCAGAGAGGTCATCTGCCCCTTAGTAGTCAGCAGATTAAGTCCGATATATGAAGGTGTGCCATTACCATCACAAGCAAATTCCTGATTTTCTTGCATTATGGAAGTACACTGTTGAATGTGGAAATTTCTTTTTAAAACACTGTCAAATGTATCACTCTTAAAATTTGGTTTCTTAAATCACTGTCCGACACATTGCTTTTAGTTGGAAATCTCACCAGACAGGTGAGATTTAGGTTTATTAATTACATTTTCTGGATCTGAAGTTGGAGCAGGGAATGGGAACAGAAAGGTGGGAAAGAAATGTCCTCAAAGTTGATGACATACTATTTATGATATTTTAAGTTTCAGAAACATGGTGCTGACATTTGGGTTGCCTAGCCACTAGGCCTATTGGATAAGGGTTTGAGTATTTTTCCCTTTAGGCTGAAATTATATTGTTTATTTGCCTACCAAATGTCTAGCACTGTGAATGCTTTCTTTTTAGGTAGGAAAGTTTCCTCACATCCTTGCCATTTTGCAAATATAGCTCAATTAAGTCAGCCAACAAATATTACTGGAGTGCCCATAAAGTGCATAACACTGTGCATTTTATTATACATTGCAAGCCTCAGAAACAGGAGCTGAAGTTGCAGCTGACTTGAGGCTATTGGCTTACTAGGTTGTGGATCCTTTCTAGTGCAGTACCATAAGTCCAGAGCCCTCTCTTAGTTTTGCTTTTTACTTGTGGCATTGCCCTCTTGTGATAATATGCCTCAAAAGTGGGGATTGACCTTTCTTAAGTAACCCTCATGCCACTCTACATAAGAAATATTAAATTTGTCCATTAAATAAAATATTACTTTGAATGTTTAAATTTTCCATAATAAAAAATATTTATCAAATGCCTACTATGTTCCAAGCACTGTGTTAGTCACTAGGTACTAGTTAGTCACTAGGTGCTAGTTACAATGATCAGAAAGCTTTGGGGGGGAGGTTATTGATTTAGTTTTAGTAGACATAAGGAATGAGGTAATTTTCTCTATGATTATGGAATTTACATTTGAGGAAGCAAAAGAAGAGAGGAAATAGGGATGTTAGGGTTTTTTGTTTTGTTTTGTTTTTCCCTGGACATAGAAAGTCTAATGAAACTTCTGACTGAGACTCCAGGAGCAAGTTTTTTTTCAATAAGGGAACTGAGGTAGAATATTTGTAATGGGAGTGAAAAGAACTAATATAAGCTAAGTAAATTGAGACTCATGGGACCAAATTAGTGGAAGGTGCTTAGGCTTAAAGGCCTTGGGGGAAAAAATGAAATATTTCTATCTTGACCATGATGTCTCTCCAGCTGTGGAATATACCCTATGCTCTGAGTTTTAGGCTTGTCTTTTCTTTTGTGTGTTATACCAAAATTTACTTCTGCCTCCTGATAAATCTTGAGGGAAGAAGAAGCAATAGCATGATAGGACTGAAAGGTGAAAGTAAAAGTCATATGTAGGATTTGTGCTCTTAGGAGGCCACAATTAAATTTTTTCACAACCACTATAGTCTGTTTAATAAGTTCACAGATATACAAGGAGAGAAATTCAAATTCTATATTTGGTGTGTTGCAACAGTTATGACCTCATATCTTTAGATTTCTTTCTTTTAATGTTTATTTATTTTTGAGAAGAGAGGAGGCAGAGAGGGGAGGACAGAGGATCTGAAGCGGGCTCTATGCTGGCAGCTGAGAACCCGATGCAGGGCTCGAATTCATGAACCTTGAGATCATGAGCTGAGCTGAAATCAGAAGCTAAACAGACTGAGCCACCCAGGTAACCCTTTAGATTTCTAATTAAGCTGATTTTATCAAGTTGTTCTAGGGACAGAAAAGACTAATTCAAATGTGTGGAGACAAATACACATTTTTAAACAAAAGCCAAGACAAGTAAACTATAACATGGAGTCAACCAAATAAAAGCATCCCAATTATAAAAATTTTTATAAAATAAAAATATAAACCTCTGTGGGTGGGGAAATAATACAGTTACTTAAAAACAGATATACAAAATTGCACAATTGATGCTTAGCTTATACACTTAAAGCTCTTTTTAATATATCAGTCCTAGGAAAATTTATGTGGACAAGCTTTTTATAAACCATTTTAAAGAGAGATGGGAGTGAGTGAGAGCAGTGCTAGAAACACTAATGTATCCAATATATTAAAAATTTAGTTTTCTTTTATTTTGCATATATATATTTATATGTAATATACATGTATAGGACATATGAATATATGTATACATATATAACACTTTGTGTACATGTATATACTATACCTTTGTATGTATATTTATATACATATAGAATATAAATTATATATAGATACACAGATAAATATATAGGATTGTGATCAGATTCTCAGTAATTCCGTGAAGGTGGTTGAAGAAACAAGAGTTCTTGCTTTCCTTGATCCTCTAGTAGCTGACTACTAAAAACAGTTGGCTAGATCTTCACTAAATTTTATGAAACAGACACTTTAAAAAATAGAATTTAGGTAATTCTAACTCTTGAAATAAGAGTTGGTTTTAGGAATTTCCAACATTTTACCATATTGGTGTATCTGTGTCTAAGGTAGTTTTGCTAGTGATGCTAAAATTGCATTTAGAAATGAATGTGCCACTGTAGCTCTCTGGAGGTTTCAATGAAAAAAATGGATGCTCTTACATTTTTTATGTTGCTGGGGCTACACTGAAGGCAGGTTCTTACAAAGAGGACTATGAGTAAAATTGTGCTAAAATATCAAAGACTATCAGAAAATGTAAGCAGTTTTTCAACCTGCAGTCTTATTTTTCCTTGCTCAGCTACACCCAGGTTATAACAAATTCCTTCTCCACCAAAGCATGAAGAAAGAGAGGGAAAATGAGATATAAATGTGTGTCATTTCAGTTGGAGAAATAATGATATAGAGGTGGTTTATGTGTAATTTGTGTTGGAAAAATAAGAAAGCTCCTTTTAGGATGTCATTTATAGGCAGAGTCCCTTTATGACTAGGGAAAGGAGGTTGGATTATTCAGAGTCCCCGGAGGGAAAAGAAGATTGATTATATTCTAAGCACTGCCAGTAACATTTTGTATAAATCATTAACTCTGAAGAGAAACAAAACAAAACAAAACAAAAACACCACCATAATCAAAAAGGACAAGGTTAAGGGTTCTCATAGAAGGAGGGCTTTTATTGACTCTGAGAAAAAAATTAAAATGAAATAAAATTAGTTGGTATACAAATTGAATGAGGAAGATAAAAGATGGAGAATTAAATGTTAGTCACGTCAGAGATAGTGAGCTTAGTGTCCTAAAAATGGGTAACATTTATTGAATGCTTACAATGTGCCTAGTGCCTAATTTGCAAATATCATTTATATTTCGTAAGAGTATTATGAGATGAGTGCCATTGTTATCATCATCCTTCCATCTCATAACTGAGGAAACTGAGGATCCAGGAACTTGAGTTACTAAACAAGTTCACAAAGCCAGTAAGTTGCAAAGTCAGGAGTCAACCTACAATTTTCCTGGCTCTTAACTAATTAAGGTCTGTACTCTTAACTCTACTATATTATATTCAGTTCAACGTATACAAGCCAGATTCAAAAAGCATTCAGCTAGTTGAAAAAAAATATCTGCCCAAGTATAGAAGTATACAGGAAACTGGTGAGCTGAGGTCAGTTATGAAGATTGTTCATGATGTGTGCCTCAGTGTATTTGTCTTGTTTATGACAAGCACTAAGATACACTCAAGTCTGAGGAACTTTTTCTGGGATTTAGATTTCAGAAGTGGACAGGAACAAATCAGATCGGCTTTGTCGGACACTTCATAGGACACTGGGAGCTCATGACTAAATTCCTACTAGACTCTTGAAAGCCCTAGGAAGGCAAAGATTCCTTCCTATCACTTCTGTACTCTTTTCTAGTTAGGAAAGGCCTGTCTCCAGGGCTAGAGGCATTAGGCCTCAGTTACTCCTCCTACCGGGAGACCCAGAGAAGAGGGAGACAACAAAGGATAATTGAAAGATAGTGCCTCTCTTGGGGCCCCTACGTGGCATAGTCTGTTAAGCATTTGACTCTTGATTTCAGGTCAGGGCATGATCCCATGGTTCATGAAGTAGAACTCCACACTGTGAACGCAGAGTCTGCTTGGGATTCTCTCTCTCCCTCTCTCTCTCTGCCCTTCCCCCACTCATGCTCATTTTCTCTCTCTCTCAAAATAAATAAATATTGTTTTAAAAGTTAGTGCCTCTCAAAGATGAAACAGAACCTCAGCATCTCCTTTGTGGATGATTGGTTTCTAATTGGTGGAGATATTAAAAATTAACAAATTTTAAAAATGTGTATTTTCTAATAGATGCATTTCTAAGAACAGGGGTGATAATTATATCATATATATACATATACATATATATACATACACAATTTAGGATACCCTTTTATGTTCCATGCCTAAGAATAGAATTTCTCCCAGAGTCTAAACTGGAATAAATTACATGTCGTGGCCAAATGGCTATAGCTTAAAAGGTTAGAGGCTGGCAGAAGAAGAGAATTGAGCAGGTGGATGGAGGCACATTTGGCATTGAGATGAGGAGGTATATATACCAGGTGCTCTACTTAAGTAAAATTCTCTGTATATTGTCCCATCAGATGGGCATTCAGGTTTCAACAGAACTTACATCTTGAGGCTTTCCTGTGGTTAACCTCTACAAGAATTTTGCAAGCTGCCAAGTTCCTCCCACCTTGTTACAAAATAAAGTGTTGGAATCATAGTACAAAACCAGCTACAAGTCTTGGAGTGAATGCTTAAGAATTTAATAGTCTTTACAACTAGTTTGAAATTTTCTTCAGAAAGAGACTAGGACTTTTTAATTTTGGCTATACCTCCAGAGCACCTAGTAAAGTGCCTTGCACATGGTAAGAACAAGGGCATCAGGGATATACAGCAAGCAAAACTTTCAATGTAGATGTAGTATGTTTTCTATTGCCTACACTCAGTTTCTCCATTTATAATCATTGTTGTCATCATATAAGAAGGTATTATGAAAAAATTAGATGTCTCCAGAAAAATCTATCTTAATCACCTATGTAATATCTTTGTAACTAACAGAATACATTTGGATGCTTTGCACAATTTTTTGTGGGACTAAAAAGATGTGTGCAAAAGTAACCTCTTCCCAAATGGCATATTTTAACAGGGGCTCTCTGCAGATGTGCCTTGATGGAAAGAAATGACTAGTGACACCCTGGTAAGCCAATGCTGGAGACAGGTTGGCCTTTCAAAATTATACCACCTAAGAAACTTTCTATCCTGACTATTAAAAAAAGGTGGCACTGTGTAGAGATAAATATTTCCAAAGGATGGAAATATTAGCCTTACTTTTTTTATTACTTTCTGCTGAATGAGTCATTTAGGAATCTTGAAAAAGTATATTTTTTTCTCAGGGTACTGTAGTTTGCTGTAGTGTTATTGGCATAGCCAAGTATAAGGATGGTTTCAAGAGAGCCTCATACCTTCAGGAAGATGTCTAGAACATGTGCAAATATTTCCTGACTTGGAAGATTGGCAGCCGTTAGAAAGAAAAACACATAAATAACCTACAAATGCCCTTGCTTCTCATAGCCTTCTATCCATGCTTGCCAGTTGCTGTAATGGGTTTTTTAACTACCTTAAAGTTTAGTAAGTTTCAAAAAAAAATTAAATGCCCCAAAATGTTAAACTCTAAAAGTTTTAGTAATGTGGATTTTTACAGACTCTACACACACACACACACACACACACACATGCACACACACATACATATACATACCCACACATACATACATTGACCAACTCACCTTGGTTTTTTTGGGTACTTGTCTGGTCCCATGTCTTAAGAAACTTCTATCAGTCCAGGACATCATCCATATGTGCTTGATTTATGTATATAACACTTGGACAATATGCTGTAATAAGTAAGAGATAGTTGTGTCCTCCCCTCAACTGCACAAAGGGCAGAACTAACAGATATGACCAGAAAGGTGAGAACTGGTTTAAAAGAAGCAGAAAACAGAGTGGTGAGGTTTGTAGAGAGCATAGTCTGTGTTGACTCCAGCCAGCACAATTTTCACCAATGTGAAAATTGGTTTGACTAATTTCTTCACCACTAGTACCATTACCCCTCCAAAAATATACAGACAGAATTAATTGACTGGTTATTTGATGGAAGTTACCAAAATGTTTGTTGGTATCTATCTAGTACACATAGCCTTACTAAAATGAAAAATGGATGGTTTACACTGCAACAAAAATGCTTTCTAGAAGGGACTTCTCAAGCAGATCTTGATGCTTGGACTTCAAGGGAGGGATATTTGAGAAGCACAATTTACTGTTAACCTATTTCCCTGAGGCCCTTCAGATAAGATTCTCTGGTATGAGATCAGAACTTTTCCAGATTAACCTTCCCCCATTCCCTGCACTTTTTTTGGATCTGGCAGTGGTATAAATGAGTTGAGTTGAGTTGGCAGAGGGTTTACAGAAACCAATTAGAATATGGCCAGTTAATTTACTCGAGGTAATTTGTTTAAAGAAATAAATATCAGAGTAACTATTTTTTATGATTCTATTGAGGCTGAGTAGTAAAACTTTAATTATACTTTACAGATCAGGAAAATTTGTATATTTTTTAAATAGGCAAAGGATATGTCTCTCTAAACCGACTGGTGTATATAATTATATGCTCTCAACTCCTTTATAAATACTTACTTCTTTATGAGTTCTGTTGCTGCTGTGAATTACCTTGCCATTTACCTAAATTTTATATATCATTATGCACTTGTAGAGAATTGCAATGAAGTCTGAATGAGTTAACAGAGACTCAGTGCCTGAGGATGTTCCTCAGGTTTTTTTTTTTTTTTTACCTGAAAGATTATTTTATTTTATTTTTTTTTTTTTTAACTTTATAGTTTATTGTCAGGTTAGTTTCCATATAACACCCAGTGCTCTTCCCCACAAGTGACCTCCACCAAGACCATCACCCCGCTTTACCTTTTCCCCTTCCCCTTCCCCCCTCAGTTTGTTTTCAGGATTCAAGAGTCTCTCGTGTTTTTTCTCCCTCCCTCTCCCTAACTCTTTTTCCTC
>CM053579.1:36971125-37113922 GCA_028646485.1 Cryptoprocta ferox | reverse complement strand
TCATTGCCATGTAGTATTCCATTGTATAGATGAACCACATCTTCCTAATCCATTCATCCGTTGATGGACATTTAGGCTCTTTCCATGATTTGGCTATTGTTGAAAGTGCCGCTACGAACATTGGGGTACAAGTGCCCCTATGCATCAGCACTTCTGTATCCCTTGGGTAAATCCCCAGCAGTGCTATTGCTGGGTCATAAGGGAGTTTTATTGATAGTTTTTTGAGGAACCTCCACACTGTTTTCCAGAGCGGCTGTACCAGTTTACATTCCCATCCTCAGGTTTATATAGAAGCAAAAGCCACTTGAGTCTTTACCCTACATTTTCATTAAAACCTGCAGAATGAGTTGTGGGCTCAAGCAACATCACTTGGCCCTAATAAAGCCTTTCATTTTAGAAAGGCTTTGAGGGCAGGAACTAGATAATATATACTGCTTCTTATTATTTTTTATTATTTTTTAAAATTTTTTAATGTTTTATTTATTTTTGAGAGAGAAAGAGAGACAGTGTGAGCAGGGGAGGGTCAGAGAGAGAGGGAGACACAGAATCCAAAGACAGGCTCCAGGCTCTGAGCTAGCTATCAGCACAGAGCCTGATGCAGGGCTTGAACCCATGAACTGCAAGATCATGACCTGAGCCGAAGCTGGACCTCAACTGACTGAGCCACCCAGGCACCCCTATACACTGCTTTTTAAAATTTCCCTCTAGTAGCACTGTGCTGAATCACATTTTGTAGCTTAATTCTGTATTTTGTGGTTTTATTTTTTATTTAATATTTATTTATTTTTTAGAGAGATAGACAGAATGTGAGCAGGGGAGGGATAGAGAGGGAGACACAGAATCTGAAGCAGGCTCCAGTCTCTGAGCTGTCAGCACAGAGCCTGATGTGGAGCTCCAATTCACAAACCACAAGGTCATGACCTGAGCAGAAATCAGATGCTCAACCAACTAAGCCACCCAGGCTCCCCAGTATTTTGTGGTTTTCTTTATTTGAATCTTATATTCCAGCTCCCTTTATAATCACATAAGGGGAGCAGGAGAAATGGAGAGAAAAATGGGAGAGAAATAGAAAAGGTAAGAGAGACCTTAGACCTAGGGTTTCCAGATTTGACAAATAAAAATACAGGATGCCCAGTTAAATTTGAATTTTGATAAAGAACACATGTTTGTGTGTGTTAGTGTATCCCAAAAGTATATACTTATACTAAAAAGTTATTTGATTATTTGAAATTCAAATTTCACTGGACTGGTCCTGTACTTTATCTGCCAACCTTATCTAGAACCAACTTTACCTGGGTCACAGATTGCCACCTGCCAACCCTGTGTTAAGAAATAGGAAGATTGTCTCTCCCACCTGCTGTGGTATGGCAGAGAATGCCAGTTCAGCCTCTCTAAGAAGTTGCCAAAGGGTGGGGAAGAGGTGATCTTCTAGTCCTAGCACAGCTACTACTACTCCCTGCTTTTTCTGGAAAATGTTTGATGCTGCTTTCAGAGCTCTTTAGAAAAACTGCTGGTACTTGTAGAAGCCACTGAGTTCAAGTGAGTAATTCTCTCCTTACTGAGAGGCAGAGTAGGGGAAGGAAGGAGAGTTTTCTCTATGACATGCTAAGCAGAGCATTTTGTCTGCTCAGTCCCCTGGGCTAGGGAAGAGAATCAAGATCACTTTTTTTTTCTTACTCCAAAAGTGGAAGGGCTCTGGGCTGCTGACTTGATTAGTCACTTTCCAATTTTATCGTCCCTAATATGGGTCCAAGAACCTAGTGTTACTGCAATCAGTAGCAATCAATGATGTGTTTTTTGTTGTTTTGTTTTGTTTTTGGTAAAAGACCTTATGTTCTTCTGTTTCACAAGCCAGGCTATCACTGGCTACAGTCTACAGATTGTTCACAGAAAGACTATTTGCAGTATTTAGAGCCCTGTTGCATGTGGCCCATTTCCTTTGTGAGTTGTGTGTTAAATCATTCATTTTGCCTGTGGTACAGAGAGGTTTACTTTAAGGGAAGTTACATGGGGCATGACTGATCTACAGTGCAAAATAGAGGCAGACTGCCACCAGAACTATTTAAATCCAGCCATCACATCAGGGTTCTCCTAATTCCCTCAGGGTGGCACAGAGAATGTACTATCTATTCTCTCCCTTCTGTAAATAATGTTTCCTGAAAAATAACTGATAATCTGCAAAGGAATAATGCTTCTGTAGATTTTATGAAGATTCCCCAAAAGGCAGCAATATACTGGATGTTTCCAGTTGATGCGACATTGTTAGTTACACCCTCTCTGGATTTGCCAAGAATCTCAGTAGAGAGGGAAATAGAAACTGAAACAATGTCATTGTCTTCCAGCTTTCTCAGGGACTTTATTTGCTGGACCTTCTACCATCATCAACTTTTTCTAGTGCTTCAGGAAAAAGTAGTTCATAAATAAGTGGGGAAGACCATGCATTATATTGTAGAGATACAAAGTACATTAGTCTTGAATTCTATTCAATAACAATTCTAGTTACCATTAAGAGTTTACTATATACCAAACACTATTCTATACACTTTATAGGCATTAACTCATTTGATTCTTATAGAATCCCATAATATACAAATGTTATTCTCATTTTGTATATTAAAATAAGGCATGGAGAAATTAAATAACTCCTCTAAAGTCATACAGTAAGTGACTAAGGCAGGTTTGAAACCAGATCTCTGCAAAGCCATCACTTTTTTAAAAAATGTTTATTTATTTATTTTTGAGAGAAAAAGAGTGAGAGAGTGCCCACATGCAAGCGGGGGAGGGACAGAGAGAGAGGGAGACAGAGAATCCCAACCAGGCTCTGTGCTGACAGAGCTGAAATCAAGAGTCATGCTTAACCAACTGAGCCAACCAGGCGCCCCATCAAAGCCCTCACTTTTAACTATGCTATATAAAACTACAATAAGATTGTTAAGTACAATTTCTACATGATCTAGTTGGATCTGTGAGAACCTGGAAGGTAGTTCCACTAAGCCCCCAGGAAGTGTTTATGATGAGGCTCCAGTGTATACAATACTCCCAGTTTCAGTAGCATTACTGTTTTCCTCTAGTCAATCTCAGAGAGTCTTTCTGATGAAGATAGAAAATTAGAGAATTATCATTTCAGTCAATTGACAAAACCAAATTACATGGTACATTTTATGGGGAACATTGGAAGCTACATAAGAAATTAATTAGCCATTCATTAAGTGCCTGTTCTGAATAGTAAATATTTAAGAAGGATCCAATTTAATTTTCTCACTGAGGGCTAGCTTTTGTTTTTAATAATAACTTTTATGTAAAATCTTTTAACAGCAAAGTGTCTGATTCACCATATAGGTTTTAGAACCAACCAGAACAGAAATAAACATGCTATTGATATTGTGCTATACAATTTCAAGGGGGAAAGCTCTTCCCTCAAAAACTAGACAGTAGACATATACTATTTAAAAGACTAACCACTTTAATGAGAGCCCTGGCCAGGAAGGTACCAGTTTAGGCTCATGGGATAGATTCTAAGTAGTCAGCTAAAAATTCATGTAGGAACTTATTTTGATACAAGTTTAAAGTATGCTGTTTCCATCCTTATATAATAAAATCTGCCTAGTCCCCCTGCCATGCCACACTGGGAGCATGAATTTTGGTGTCACACAGATCTGAATTTAACTCCATGGGGTGAATGACCAGGAGTTGGGTCACTTAATATTTCTATGCCTCAATTTCACAAAAATAATGAGGACAATAAAACCTATTATACAGTGTAGCTGCTATTATTCCCATGAGAGAACATGCAAAAAGCCTTCATCAATATTGAAAACATGATAAAAATATTATTACCACTGAGAGTGGGGGAATTGGAGGAGGAATGCCTTTCTTGAATATAAAGTTTATTTTAATATTCACTACTCAGAAAGCTGAGGTAAATGAGGAAGAATTAAATTCTACTGCAGGTCAGAGATGAAAGGACTCCGTAGACATAGTATTATTTACAGATGACAAAACTCAAGCTCTGAGAGGGGCAGTGACTTGCTTAAGGTCAAATAACTAGAGGTGTAAAGCCTCACATTGGTATAGAAGTACCATGTTCCTATTTCTTGCTAACTCACACTCAATTGTTCAAGGCTTCCCAGTAACTAATACTCTAACTTCCAGGTGGTCATTCCCTAAGTATCCTACTTCTTCCTGGGTAAACTGAAGATAAAATATCTAATATTCACCTCTCAGACCAGATTGTACATAATTAAAATGGTGATAATTCAAGTTTATAGTAATAAATATTTTCATATTATACCAGTGAAACTATAATGTTTATGAGATCAGAAATGGCAATTCAAATGTACCTCCAGGCTCTTATGAGTGACAACTATGAGTAAAAGGATATTTTAAAATTACATTAAAGAGGTCTGTTGGAATAGCCAAATTATGGAAAGAGCACAAATGTCCACCAACAACTGATAAGTAGATAAAGAGGATGTAGTGTATACACTGCCGACTATTACTCAGAGGGAGGGAGACAGAGAATCCCAAGCTGTCTCCCTTGGGCTGACAGTGCAGCCCAGAATTCTTTTGGACAGAATCTGAAGAAATGACAGCTGTCAGCGCAGAGCCTGAGTAGGACCTCAAATCCACAAACCATGAGATTATGACCTCAGCCAAAACCAAGAGTTGGACATTCAACCAACTGAGCCCCCCAGGCACTCCTAGATATTCCCTAGATATTACCAATTCTAAGAGTGGTAAATGACCTTTACTGGTGTGACTCTGGTTTTTTTGGACAGAATCTGGAGAAATGTAAAAGAAACTTATTAGTTGACCTTCTAGAATCACTTTTCTACCATACTTCTTTCCATATGCTTTGTATTATTATGTAAAATTTTGAGTAACTTGTTCCAAGTATATAAGATGGCAACGAGCATTTGAAAGCACTGAAATGAAATGAAGGCCTGGCCTGCCTCACCTTAAAACTGTTCGTATTGTTCCTTACATGGCCCTGTAGCAGGTCAAATAACTGCTGATAATAGATATGCAGGGGGGTGAGAGACAGTGAGAGAGAGAATAAATCAAAGAATATATACTCATATATGTTAATGTTGCATTCTTTCTAGAGCAATCCATAATTTGACATGAATTAAGAAATTGTGTTTAAGCAACATTGAGAGCAGAAGCAATATCAGGCCTGGTTTTGCTGCCTTCTGATGGAGCAGAATGCCATTATTTCTGTATTTCCATGGTTCCCAAGCAGGAGCACGTATCAAAATCCTCTGGCAGAATAATTTGAAAAAAGCAAATGCTCAAGACCCACTCTAGGAGATTCTGACTGGGAACCACTGCCTATCTGAAGCCGAGATTCTCATTGTATACTAGAAATGTCAGAGACAGTTTACTTTTTTTCAGAAGTAGAAAAAATTTAAGTATATGTGCTGGGAAAGTAGAGATTTGTCTCAATATGGAGTGATTTTCAGGAAAAATATCCCAGACCAAAACTATGTCCTAGAGACAAACCTACCACATTCTTTGAAATTCCCATTATTAGAGTCATTTCTCTGGACTTAACCAGAAATCACCTGTTCACATGCATATTATAAATTAAGTAATGCATTAAACCAGTAATTAACACTTTACCACAGATGAGATTAGGGCTCACCTTAATCCCAAGGGAAATGAGGCACAAGGCAGATAAAATCTTTTTAATGGCTTTGAGAGAGATGAGAGGGAGGGTTTTGTAACATGGGGAGTTTTTCTCAAGGAGAGCAAAGCCAGATGTAGCCCTCTTGTAAGAGGAGAGCCTTAAGGGCAACGTCAGAAGGGCCATTGGAAGGAGGACCTGGACAACGCAAAATACACTTTGCCAGAGGTTATCCAGTTGCCCTTGATGAAGGGAGCCTGCTTCTCACACTCCTACAGGCTCAAGTGTCTCTTGCTCAGAATGACCCACTACTGACCCTGGTTTATTTAAATACAAAGCAACAAAAGGAGAAAGCCTGGAGGGATTTAATCCTACAATTTAGGTTACAGGGTATTAAACAGCTGATTGATTTGTCCTGTTCAGTGAAGAGAACCACACACACACACACACACACACACACACACACACACACACATTCAAAGCAACTGTTTATTTGTCAATTCAGAGAAAAAAGTTAAACTATGTTAGACCAATGGAGAAATAACTTTCTGCTTTTTTTTTGCAAATGCCATTTTCTGTTTGCTCACCTGAATCTCAGCCAGAGTTGTGGGTCCTACTAAGTCCTCTGGTGGATAGAACTGACTCTTGGGAGAAAGAAAAATACTCTCAGAACTTTTCAATATGCTGAAAATGCAAGCTCAGGGATCTAGGGTGAAGGTGGGATAGAGAAGTTGGGGGAAATGGTCATGTAGATTTGGTTATCTTAAGATAACTGAAAAAAATGGTGATAGTTCTGGTCTTGGTTGCAAAAAGAAGTTTTGGGACATCGGTAATCAAGAATTCTACTATGAATTTATCTTTATTTCCTGATATCAATAAAGCCCATTTTTCCAGATGTCCTGAGCAGCATATGGTTAAGAGACTATATTCCCTTTAAAAATGTGGTTTCCTTTCATCTGCTCTTGGATCATCCAGTTGCTCTTAAATCTTGGATTTTTTTTTCTTTTTTTATATTTGGCCATGTAAAAGAGGTATTAAAGTACATATCAAATCTAAGCAGTGGGATTTAAACAAAGCCAAGTGCATGAGCTCTCCTTCTTATTCCCCTCACCCCAAAGTTAACATGTATTCCTAAAGCAGCACAAATGTTTTCAATTAAGAAAGTCTGTTAAAGTGGCATGAGTAAGGACCACTTTCTTAAGGGAAGCCCAGAAGCCAGGACTGAAGTCTTGGAAGAAAATATAGTGGAATTAAAATCTAGTCAGTATGGATTTACTGGAAGTATGCTCGAACTTCCCTAAACCCCCATCTTAACAGTCTTGGTGGCAAAGGAAGGTGAGATATAGTGATTTAAAAAAAGTTTTTTTGAATACCTATTATACCTTTGTGAACTAAATCTATCAACCAAATAATGAAATTAATTTCTTCCTTCTCTGTCATAGCAGTTTCTTCCTGTAAAGTTCAGTGCTGTGTGGCAGCCATCCTTGAAAGGACTCTTTAGTCTTTATTTTGTGACTGTTTGGAGTGGTTGATTCACAGATTCTACTTTCACATGTTAATACCCTTAGTAATGTGGTTCTCAAAGTTTGGCCTCTGGGCCAGCAGCACCAGTATCACTAAGGAACTTGTTAGAAGTACCAATTCTTGGTTGCCACCCCAGAACTACTAAATCGGAAATTCAAACTAGGGAAGGAGTGCTGGTTGTGGGAGCAGGCATTTCTGATGCATGCACCAAGTTGAAAAGCCACTGCCTTAGTACATTCCTTAGTTACATACCATCCTTTAAGGTGCTCTTTTGTCCCCCCCCCCCCTTAGCACATGCTACATGTCCCCATGTCAGGTGTATGCATTTATATACATTATTCTCCATAGAGGATATAGACTTGAGGAAGGTATTTATGACTCTCTTTCATAATAAAAATAAACTATAAAGTATGAAAGCATGTCCTTGGGCATTGATAAAAGCAAATCTCCTGACTCCCCTACTCCCACACCACAAATCCCTAAAAATTTAGAAATACATGTAGTCCTGGTTCTGATTATAGAGTTAGTTACTTTTCCTTGCTTTGCATATGTATCGTGTTAGTGAAGTGGAAACTTAAGCAATTTGTCCTTATATCTTAATATACTGTCAAGTAGCATTTTGGGGCTGTCTTCACAAAATTCTTTCTTGGCAAGTTAGTGATGGCAGATTAGTGCCATGGTTTGGAGTACTGTAACAGTATTCTGCAGTAAATTTCCCCAAAATGATGGCTTACAATTTACTAAATGTTTCTGAAGAACTTTCAGATCTGAAAACCTGGGCAAGATTTCTCAGAAAGGACATAAGTTGTAGTTGATAATGAAGAATGCTGTATGAATCCCTCTCCTGGTAGGATTTATAGAGTGAGATAACTTTGTAGATGATTTGAGGACTTTTGTTGTTTTGCTGCCAGATTGGTCTACTCCGGTTAACTTGGTCAGTCAACTTAATAATAAAAAGGAAGCTTTGTCAAACCAGTCGTTTGACTAAGTTAACTCTTGATTAACTACATGGCTGGTTTCATTCAAAACACATAGCCTCAAGGCACAGCCTAAATTTGATATATTCCTAGTAAGAAACTAAGGAAACACTAACATCTGCAAGCCACATGAATATAATTTTATGTTTGGTTAGTAGGCTTCAGATGAAACTTAATCATTTGAGTCACAGGAAGCAGCAAACTTTTTATAGTCTAGTATACTTCACCTACATTTCTTTCTTTTTTTAGTGTTTATTTATTTTTGAGACAGAGAGAGACAGAACATGAGCCGGGAGGGGGAGAGAGAGAGGGAGACACAGAATCTGAAGCAGACTCCAGGGTATGAGCTGTCAGCACAGAGCCTGACGTAGGGCTCAAACTCACAAACCAAACCTCGAGATCATGACCTGAGCTGAAGTTGGGTGTTTAACCGACTGAGCCACCCAGGCGCCCCTCACCTACATTTCTTTTAACCTGAACCCAAGTTGACTAAACCCAGGTTTGCTGTGGTCTGGTACATAACATTATAAGTGCACATGTCAGATGATAAATGTTCTGCTCTCTCTAGGTTGAGTTTCAGTATTTACAAGGGAATTTTAAGTTGTATTAGCTCTCTTTATTCTTGTTTTAAATAAATCAAACCTGGATCGCTTTGAGGAGCTGCATAGTATATTGCAGAAAACATGAGCTTTGAAGTCACTCAGACCTACGTTTTAACCCTAACTCTGTCCCTTTCTGGGTGATGCTGGGCAAATTACTTAACCTATCTGAGCCTCAGGTTTCCTCATCAGTAAAATTAAGGATGATAATACCTCACAGGATACAGTGTCTGGTGCCTAAGAAGTGCTCGGTAAATGTTAGTTACCCCTTTCAGGACAAAGGAATCTATGCTTGAGAATCGAAATTAATAGCTATAAACATGGAGTTGTCCTAGTGACCTGGGGGCATTATACTGTTTGTCTTCCTGACAGAATCAGCCATGAGCTCTATTTATGGTAATATATAAGCTGTTGAACAGAGAGGAAGAGAAGGGGAAAGAGCCTGAGGTTGGCATCTCTGTGATCTGCTTTAATAACAAGGATAAAAACAAGAGTTTGGATTCAATGGAGAAAACAATACCAAATGGTAAAATAGAAGTACAGAATTCTGAGGGAAGAAGTAAAAACTAGAATTGGGAGGAGGGGGAAAGATATCTTTATAACTGAATTAGGTAGAATTCAGAAATCACTGTAATACAGTGCATATCATAATAGGTACTATAAAATAGGTATGAATGACAGGGTTGTGGGAGAGAAGGAGGAAGAGACATATTGAAATTATTCTGATTGAGAAGATTGAGGAGTTTCTAGAAGCTTTCCCCTTAAAACATCTCAACTCCTCTAGCTGGGAGACCAGTCTGCATTTGCAGCATACATAATTGATTATTTCCTCAGGTGACTATCTTCTGAATGATGATCTTTATCTAACTTATACAACAAAAGAGTGAAGGAAAATTATTGGCAATAGGAACCTAAAGATATTCATGCCTCACTTTTTTTGAGACAGTACTATTTACTAATTGTGCTCTGACTTTGATGGAAAGATAATAATATGAAATCCACTAAACCACTGTTGATAATTATTTTTGTGGAAGATGAAATATGTAATTAAGGTATCAACTCATGCCACATCTTTTTTTTTGTGCCTCACTTTTTTAACACCACCTAAATGTACCTAACGTTAAAGGAATAACAAATTTGGTAAATAAATTAGGATGAGTAGTTACTCTACACCTATTAGTCAATCAACAGTAGAAACCATAACTGTGAGCTATTTGATCCATGAAAATAACTTTATGTAATTTTTACCATTTTTTCAAGTTTTATGTTTATCAACCACATTTGAAAGGAAAATTTAAGGTAATAACATTTTTGTTGTTTCCATTGATCTATTTCCTGTAGTCATTTCTTCTTTAATTAAAAAGAAATCTTCTGGACAACTTCTACTTTATGAAAGTAGATCTAAATATTTTTTTAGATATATTAATAGTTGCTTACAACAAATTTGAAAACCAAGAAATTTATGAGAAAGTTCTGCTGAGGAAGTGCCTAGGTACCTAACAATTCTCACTGGAATTGTTCTTAACAGAATTCCAAATTCTGGGGTTATGTTTATTATTCACTTTTGCCACTTGATCTTCAATGGTATGTAAACAGTCTGTAATAAGGTAACACTAATGCTCCTGGAATGCCATGGAAAATCTCATTTTAGTCCATTATGTCATAGTGTTAGTACTCATGAACATAAGATGCTAAACATCTGGATATTTGATATTTGAATGTTATGGCACCACATCGATATTGCCAATGTGCATGTTCATAATTTAAGAACCTTAATGGATGTGACAGCAGTAGAGAACAACATCAATATATGTTGTGTTTGTACACCATTCCAGTTTTAGAAAATAGAAAAAAATAATATACGAGGCTAAGGATACCAGTGCCACTATTTAGGGACAGAAATAGGGACCTCAGGACCACTTATAGAAATAAAAGGGCCTGATTTTCTTAGATACAGGAGTATCTTAACTTAACTATCCATATATATGAGGTTGTTTCAGACAGATGCTAAATCAAATAAGTTTGATCAGTAACTGTGGTGCTGCGGTTCAGTTAAGAAAATTATTTGACTAGGGGTGCCTGGGCGACTCAGTCAGTTAAGCATCCAACTTCAGCTCAGGTCGTGTTCTCACAGTTCAGGACTTTTGAGCCCCACATCTGTTCTCTGCTGTCAGCGCAGAGCCTGCTTCAGATCTTCTGTCTCACTCTCTCTGCCCCTACCCCACATCTCTCAAAAATAAATAAACATAATATTTTTTAAAAATTATCTGACTCAGCAAATAGTGAAAGGCAGTATTATATAATCATTAAAAATATGGGATCTGGATTTTCTGGATTTATATGCAGATTTATATCAGCCACTGAACTACCTATGTGATCCTGGGCATGTGACCTCTCAATTTTTTCATCTATACAGTGGATATAATAATAATACTCACCCCATAGGGTAATAGTGAGGATTAACTAAATTTATATGTATAAAACTTCTTGGAACAAAATCTAGTACATAGCCATCTAAAATTACTTATTTTTATTGTTTTTATTAGTTATTTGAGTCTATGTGTCTTTGTTGTGGAGTAACAGTGACACAATTATCAGCATTATTTTAAAAAATTGAGATTGATTCATTTCCTTTTTATTTTTTTATTTTTTTATGTTTTTATTATTTTTTCCTTTTTTTTAACTTTATAGTTTATTGTCAGGTTGGTTTCCATATAACACCCAGTGCTCTTCCCCACAAGTGTCCTCCACAATGACCATCACCCCCCTTCCCCTTTCCCCCTCCCCCTTCCGCCCTCAGTTTGTTTTCAGTATTCAAGAGTCTTTTGTGCTTTGTCTCCCTCCCTCTCCCTAACTCGTTTTCCTCCTTCCCCTCCCCATGGGGATACAGAAATGCTGATGCATAGGAGCACATGTACTCCAATGTTCATAACAGCACTTTCAACAATAGCCAACTCATGGAAAGAGCCTAAATGTCCATCAACTGATGAATGGATTAGGAAGATGTGGTTCATCTATACAATGGAATACTACATGGCAATGAGAAAGAATGAAATCTGGCCATTTGTAGCAAAGTGGATGGACCTCGAGGGTGTCATGCTAAGCGAAATAAGTCAGGCGGAGGACAGATACCATATGTTTTCACTCATAGGTCTAACATAACAGAGGACCATGGGGAGGGGAAGGATTCATTTCCTTTTTAAAGCAATCATTATTTGTATTGCTCTAATCTCTATCAAGAAAATAGTATTGGGGTACATGGGTGACTCAGTTGGTTAAGTGTCTGACTCTTGATTTTGACTCAGGTCATGATCTCACAGTTTGTGGGATTGAGCCCTGCATCAGGCTCTGCACTGACAGTGTGGACCCTGCTTGGGATTCTCTCTCTCTCCCTCTCTGCCCCTCCCCCACTTGTGTGCACACGCTCTCTCTGTCTCTGTCTCTGTCTCTCTCTCTCTCTCTCTGACTCTCTCTCTCCTTTTCTCTCTCTCTTTCTCTCAAAATAAATAAACTTTAAAAAAAGAAAATTGTATTGCTCTATAATCTTTGATTAGAATCACACCCCTCTTAAAATATGGACTATCAGTTAAGAAGCAAAAGATTGGTACAGATCCATGCTGCACATTACTCTTTAGTCAGCCACCAAGCAACCAGATATAAATAATTTGTAAATTAAACCTCACCTTTTGTCAGAGGATTTGAGGTAATTTAAAATATTAATACACATTGTTATGTGTATTAGGTGAGAGATCAGAAACTAATTAGGAGAAGAATAAAGATAAGTATACCAATAATCTAAGATAAGAAAATAAGTTCAGGTGGATTTTCTGGAATCTGAGGCCAAAATTTAAAAAAAGGAAAAAGAGGAAAACTCCCCACCCAAAATTATGATGGCATTTATATCAATTTATAGAGAACTACATTTTTTAAAAGAAAGAAAACTGATTATTTTTGCTGTCATATCTTGATTGGTTAAGCTCAACCAAATAAAGCCTTAATTTACTGGGGGTTCTGTTACATAAATAACTTGTAGGACAACAAAGGAAAGAACAAAACAATCTTAAAAATCTATTTCCAGGCAGTTTCTAGCAGGTAGGCACACATTCAGCAGGGTTTAACATATCCTTTGTCTATATTAACCCTCAAGATTGACTCTGCAAAATATATGAATAAGCAAAATTTCCTCTGCCATCTCTCCTCTCTTGTTGCCTCTTCCTTCCCTTTTTCCTTCCTCCCTTCCTTTCTTCTTATCTTCCTTTCTTTGATTTGGTAGAGTCCTTCCCAGTTTTCTCTCCTGAGGAACCCTATCCAATCCAATAGTAAATTGGCCTATATCTTCTTCCTTTCTCTTCTCTACTTATAAGGCAGCAAATAGACTTGGCCATTTTAGAAAGCTTTACAGCCAAAGTGGGAACAAAAGTGTTTTTGGTTACCTCACAGTTAAGTTAAACATTTAGTCAAATAGGACTTTCTATTAATTGCTAAGTCCCTTACCAGCATTGTCAATACATTAAGAATAAAATGCCATCTGAAGGGATTTTCTGGTATAACAAGACTATTCTATAGTTTGACTTGTGGATGTAGTTACATGTAGTTACATATTTGTCAAAACTAATAGAAATATACACTACAACAGGTACATTTTATTAATGAAAATTATGCTTCAATAAACTCAACCAGAAAAAAAAAAGAGATAGCACACCATCTCCATTTTTTTTTCTTCTTGGTGTTTAGAAAGGGAGGTGTTTGAAAGATATGTGGATGGATGGATGGATGGATGGATAGATAGCCAAAATTCTATAGAGTTAAAATTATGTAGTTATAGAAAAGCACTGAGACTGAGATCCTAGAAGCAGAGATTCAGGCTCAACCACACCTTGAGCTACATTCCTCTTCCAAGTGACATGAGTAAGGTTACTTTCCCTTTTCTGGAGGTTTTTTCTGCCTCTACAAACCTAAAGGGGTAGACTAGAATCTCATTAAGCTCAGGCAATTCTCTGTTGAGGTGACCTGATTGGGAGGGAGGGTGGGAGGAGCAGTTAGGGAGATTTGTTTAAGTGTCAGAAAGTAAATCATCTGTCACAAAAACAGGTGGAATGTATAATGTCATGTGAAATTTGAGAAACATCTGTTCGCTTATAGCAGTGTCTGGGTCAAGATGGAGCCACCTGGGTGAAGTGATGTATCAGGTTGCCGAAATCAGTATCTCATTGACCCAAGACATTTTGACCAGTGTAAAAAGAAACTGTTATCAGTTTTATAGTTTTTAGGGTTGTTTTTACTTTGCTTAATTTCTGGGAATTGTTTTTTCATAGCTAGTGGAGGAAGAGGGAAAGAGAATTAATGAAGTTATTCTTAGCATAAGAGAAGTATACACATCTTAGAAGAGTAAAGATTGCTTCTAAGATGAGTAGTTATTATTTTATGAATATTTTATTGTCCTCCTTTCCTGTAATTGCTTGCTCAAATAGATCTCTTTCAATTAGAGAAAAGAGAAAAACCCGTATCATTGATTGCATCAGTTTAGAATGTGAAAGAGTAATTAATTGAGCAATATTTAATGTGCTATAATATAACACGATTGTCTCTGGGAGACCTGAATTTCCTTTTCCAAGCACAAGTAGACCTATGAAAAATAGTAAACTTGATAAGATGAGATTTTGAAAATGAAATAATAGGAGCCAAAGCAAACCATGTTCTCTGGTTGAACTTGGTTGTCCTCAAACTATAAATAACATCTATAAATGAAACCTACCAGATAAGATTATCCAAATATAAATTAGAGTACTTTCGTGTCAATGACTTCTGAATAATTGTATATAGCCAGTATCAGCATGGCTTTAGTGATTCACCCAACAAGGGTGTGATTAAGATAAAATCTGGCTTGAACTTAGAGAACAGCAGCATCTGAGAAGACTTCATATATCTCAGAAACACACATATGTTCCTCAACAGAGAGCAGGACCCAGGCTTCTATTAGAAAATACTTTTGAAAAATATATTACAGATATCCCCAGTGAGTGATAACTGCTTTACCATGTTCAGTTAACAGCGACATGCATAAGTAGAATTCTTTGCACTACCTTGTTTGGTGTTCATATAAATCATATGTTTGACTGTGGGGGGTGGGAGACTTCAGAAACTTTCTAAAACTTGTTGGTGGTAATTTTTAATAGCCTAGTTGACCCTGAACTTCTTGAAGGTGAAGTCCTAGACTTAATTTGTTTTTGAAGCTTAAGGCCAGCACCTTGCATTGAATGAATTAGTGATTGTTATGTGTCAGGAACTCCTTTCATATATGTTATTTCTTTTAAACTCCAAGACATTCCTGTGAGAATTCCTATTTTACAGGTGAGGAAATGGAGTCTCAGATAGGTCAAGTAACTTGACTAATGGTTGGTCACATAGTTAGGTAATGGTAAAATTATGCTTCCTTAATCCACTCAGTAAGTGTATGCACCAGAATAGGCACGAGATGGGAAACATGAATTCATTTTGTTTCAATGATTATGACTCTTATCAATAATGTTGCTATGATGATTCATGTACAAGTTCTTGCATGGCTATATGTCTTCAATCCTAGTAGGTGTACATTTTGGGATGGAGTTGCTAGGTTCTATAATAACTATATGTGACTTTTTGAGGAACTGTAAGACTTTTCCACAGTGACTGTACCATTTTCCATTCTCATTAACAGAGATGAAAGTTCTGATCTCTTTCCATCCTCTCCAACACTCCTTTCCCTTTAAAAAATTATTATAGCTATCCTTGCGGATATAGAGTGGTATCTCACTAGGGTTTTAATTTGCATTTTCCTAATGACTAATGGTATTGAGTATATTCTCATGTGCTTTTGACCACTTGTGTATCTCACTTGGGTAAATGTCTATTTAAAATCCTTTGCTAAAACAAATTCCTGATCAGATATATGATTTGTAAATATTTTCTCTTATTTTGTGAGTTTTCTTTTCATTTAATTTTGATAAAGTCCAGTTTATCTATATTTTCTTTAGTTGCTTTAAGAAAGCATTAGTTAATCCTATGTTACAAAGATTTACCCATATGTTTTTTCCTAAGAGTTTTATAGTTTTAGCTCTTACATTTAGGTAGGTGATCTATTTCAAGTTAGTTTTTGTGTATGGTATGAGGGAGAGGTACGACTTCATTCTTTTGCAGATTGTTTCACACCATTTGTTAAAAAGACTTATTCCTTCTCCATAATTGTCTTGACACTCTTGTCAACAATCATTTGACCATAAATATATATGTAAGAGTTTATTTAAGTTATTTTCATCTAATTCTTTTTTGATGCCTGCGATGAATTTAATTTAGATATTTGAGTTTCACACTAAATGAACTGGTGATAAGAAACAAAGCATATTTACTTGCTGTAAAATAGTTATTGAAATAATTTTGTCATCAAGGAAGCAAAAGTGAATAGTTTCTAGCATTGAAAATAAATATACTTGGGTCTTTGTTACAGTAAATTATTCTCTACCATAGTTTAATCTTAACTGTGAAATGGATTACCCAAGAGCTAGTTTTGAATAAGATTATATATAAATGTCACCATTAACTGCCTTCTATTAAATGCAAGAAGAATTTCTTATTGATTAGTCACTAAAATTACAAAGGGGAAAAGAAAAATCAGCCAGATAATTATCCTATACAAATTAAATAGAAGCATAAGACATTTTAAAAAACAAGTAAGAATAAAAGGAAGGTTCTCACTCATCTCCAAAATGAAGAAGAAATACATTTTCTAGTCTCTGAAGTGCTGTTCTTCTTATGATTTTCCTTTGATTGAGATTTGGTTCGAAGACTAACAATGGGTGACAGAATATTTTGATACTATGATATGGATGATTTCATGTCCAAACTATACAGAGAAAAACTTGGTTTTAAAATGGGTGTGCTCGTCGCTTTAACTCTCCTAAGTCAACATTTACAATGAATACAATTAACAGCAGATGTTAAAACCAGGGTGGAGGGGCTTGTGCTTATTTGTGCTCTTAATGCATTTCAGCAAGTTGAATAAATTTGTTTCCAGTGGATAATACATTTGTGTAAGTGGGGCCCTACATAGTATTAGTAAATTCATATTTAACTGTCCTTAAATATTTCAAATGATGAGTGACTCGTTTGAAAATTAGGTTAGTCATTAAAAAGTTAAGCAGCAGAAGAGATTATATTCCATTTATCCTGCAGAATAGGTCTGGGAAAAACAACCAATATTGTATAAATGGTGGTCAAAGAATAATAAACTATGGGATGATCAGATACATGATTTATATGACTTTTATAAATCCTGAGCCCAGGCTTTTATACTATATATTGATTGCATTTTCTGAAAGGCAAAAAGAAAAGTCACTATGAAGATACTAGGGGTGATTTTAAGGATGTTGAAGTTACAAGAGGTAAAATAACAGTTGTATTATTAAATACTGTTACTATCAGGAAACAGAGAGTTTTGTTAAAACACCCTCTATTTAGACCCACCAAACTTCAAACTTTTAAACAGTAACACACACACACACACACACACACACACACACACACACACACACACAGGTTTTAGAAGTCTCTGTGAATGAAACTCATTCCCATGTGTTATCATTCTAATTTTCCTAGTTCCAGCTGATGTTTAGTCAAAATCTTTCCTGCTTTAATTAGAACCTATTTTCTTTTTGTCAGTTTCCTGCAGTCACAGCAGCATCCATGACCTTGTGTATATTTGAAGACATTCTTCCAGGTTACCATTGAACCTTCTCTTCACTCAGCTTAACAACCCTAGGAGTTCTAAACTTTCCTAGGTTCATTTGCCATCACTTCAGTTATTTCTGTTATTCTTTGTAAAAGAGTGTTCTCCTCTTTAAAAGATAATAATGCTCAAATTGACTTAAGTGGAGTCTCTTTAGGAGAGTCTGTGTTTTTGTTTTTGTTTTTGTTTTTACTTTTTCAGATGAAAGAGAGAACCTAAAATTTCAGAATTCGATCTAGGAGACTTCCATTTGTCACTTCGACATTTCTCAGGCTATTTTTTCTCATCTGTGTATGATCATATCTGAAAATTATATTAGCAAAGCTTATGCCAAAGCATTTTACAGAGGCTGTTGCCATTGGAGTCAATTTGGTCATTAACCCAGGAGAACAACATGTTTTAATTAAATTGAGTCACTTTTTGCAAGAGAACTATCTTCTAAGCTTTCCTTTATCCATGGTCCGTCAATGTCGTGCATAAAAATATAAAGTTGTAATTTGGATGGAGAATTAAAAATTGGATTAAAAAGATCTTTCTCTATTGCTATAACTTTACACACACACACACACACACACACACACTTCAGTGATATGCTGAATTTAATTTATACAACTGAACGGGCAGAGTTTAGAGCTACACATTCCTAGAGAAAGGATGACACAGTTCTTGGTGCTTTTTAGCTTCAAAACTCTAAATAAGACAGAGACAAAACACATATATTTAATTTGTAATGCTGTGTAGTTTATCAAGTTACCTCATAAACATAGAGTAGACCTTAAAATATCTATGGGCCACTGCCTAGTCATAACTGGCCAATTCTGCAAATTTACTGATCCTATTTATTAGAAAAATATTCTTTGAGCTTGAAGTTTCTAAATCCTTTACAATTAAAAGGAATAAACTCAGGATAATTACTGGAAAATCTCTGAAACCTTCAAATATATCAAGTAGAAGATCTTTATATAAAATCACTATTTATTTTAGTTGGTTGCAAGGACTTATCAAGCCATCCAAAGGTTAATGAATATATACCTATTAAGTGAAACACACATATGCATATGCACACATATGTATGGCTCTCAATACCTTAATGGTCTTATTGGTGCAATTTGGTACTTAAACTTCTTGGGGTAGAAAAGCTAGTTTCCATTTGCCTTTCTGTAAGACAAGGCTTGGTAAGGCCAGAGTTAATTCAGGAGAATGAAACTAGATCATATAGGCTGTCTGAATTTTGCTGACCTGCTAGTAAATGTTACAGACACTAGGCAAAAGGAACTAGTAAGATGAATTGCTTTGGCTACAGACTTTGCCAATTCTCCAAGGAAAGTCAATCTTTCCCCTCCCATCCGCTCCCCTTCTCTCCTCTTTCCCTTTTCCTCCTCCTCCTCCTTTTTCCTCTTCTCCTTCTTCCTCCATGTCCTCTTCTTCCTCATCCTCATCCTCTTCTTTCTTCTTTTTCTCCCTTTCACTATTTCCCCTTCCCTCTTTGTCCCCTTCTCTCCAGCCCTGACCCCTCAGTTTGCTTTGGAAGACAACCTACATCTAATAACCCCGTCAACACTACCACCCACCTTTACTCAGTCAAAGTGTATGGGTCTACTCTTCCGTTCTATACAGCTCCCCCTTAGGCTCTTCTTGGGAGATTTTTTCCTCTTCAAGATTGCCTTAAATGTATATTTTAATCTGTGAATCTCCCCTGCATTTAAATGCTTGTTGTACTCTTTAACAGCTGCTAAAATATATTGCAGGGGTTCCATTTCAGAAAGACAGTTATAAAACAATATCACTATCTCTCAAAGTCCATACCTGGAGTTGTAAATTGGGGAGAGTGAGAGGAGAGGTAGTGGAGGGTAGCAGTGTTCCTTGGAGAGAAAACTTAATTTTTTCAGGTACAGCAATCTTCTGAAGGAGGCCCTGAGCTCATATTCTTTCAAGTCCTGCCCCAAAAATATGTAGGAATTTTCCAACTTTTCATAGTTAATAGTGGAATAAATTTGTAGTGTCTGATAAATAAGAGCAACTTCTAAATTATCTCGCTGACAGTGACTCATGACCAAAACAACAGTAAAGACCCTTGGAACCAGAGTACTTGGGTTTGGTGAAAGCTCACGTTTTGGCTTAGAGAGATAGTGGATTTTTTTTTTTATAATTGTCTTGTTTAAGTGGAAATTTTGCAATATTTCAGCAGCTGTTAAAGGGTGCAACAAACATTTAAACCCATACAAATGGAAAAGGCTGCTGAGCTATTACTTTGAGGTGAAAGGAATTGAATTTTGTGTATTAATAAATAAAATTGGTGTAAAGAAGCAAATAAACGATCTGCCTTTGCTACCTTTCTTTGTAGCCCTCTAGCTCTATTTCTGTATTTTTCAAAACATTAAGGAAAAAGATACTGCTCTTATAGCCTTGTAGTCATTGCCATGGCAAGATGATATTTCCTTCAATTACATTCTGTTAAGACAGCCATTTGTCAGTCAATTCAGGGAAAAACCAGTTCAGTCAGTTATTTTGTTTTCCAAGTTTGGCCTAAGGAATACTGCTTAGCCTGGGGAATACTCTAGGTGGCATAGCTCTCAAAAAATGTAAGTCAGGGGCGTCTGGATGGCTCAGTGGGTTAAGCGTCCGACTTCAGCTCAGGTCATGATCTCACGGTTCATGGGTTCGAGCCTGGTGTCAGGCTCTGTGCTGACAGCTAGCTCAGAGCCTGTTGCCTGTCTTCAGATTTGTTGTCTCCCTCTCTCTCTGACCCTCCCCTGCTCACACTGTCTCTCTCTCTCTCTCAAAAATAAATGAAAACATTAAAAAATTTTTTTTAAATGTAAGTCATTTAAAACAAAGTAAAAAGTAATCAATAAAAATCAGCAGAGTTTTTCATATGTTGTAATTTCTGTTATGAAGTCCCAAATGAATGTTTCTGCCTTAAATAGATTTTATTATTGATAAAAAGTTTATTGCATAATGATGAAATTAAAACTAAAAGTTTATTGAATAATGATAAAAATTTTGGTAAAAATTTTTGGTGTGCATATAAAATTATATGTAAATGCATCAAAAATATATCCTAAAAGCTGAATTGATAGAATTATAAGGAGATATTGATCCCTCCACAATCACAATGAAAGTCTTTGATGTCTCAGAATTTTACAGATCTAGTTGACAAAAAATGAAAAATGCAACTAGCAAGCTTGATTTCTTAGAAATATGTAGGATTCTTCAACCAGCTATTAGAGAATAAACATTCTTTCCCAGCACTTAAGAGATATTTACTTGGCTATAAAGAAAATCATAAACACTAAAGAATCTGTATCCTATAGAACATACTCTCTGACCAAAATTCAGTACAATTTACAAAGCAACATGGAGTGCCTGGGTGGCTCAGTTGGTTAAGCATCCAACTTCGGCTTAGGTCATGATCTCATGGTTTGTGGGTTTGAGCCCTGCATCAGGCTCTGTGCTGACAGGTCAGAGCCTGGAGCCTGCTTCAGATTCTGTGTCTCCCTCTCTCTGTCCCTCCCCCGTTCATCCTCTGTCTCTCTCTCTCTCTCTCTCTTAAAAATGAATAAACATTGAAAAAAGCAACAACAAAGTCCTCATATATTTAGAAATTGAATGAATGCATATGTAAATAATTCATAGAGCAATAAATATTTTAACATATACTAAAAATATTTATTCAGATATTTATCCAATCTAATTATACTTTTGATTGAATAGGAAGAGTATTTTTAACCTTACATGCATATCAAATGATAGTAATAAACCCATTGCATAATAATTCATAAATACTTGGTTAATTGGAAAAAATGTGTTGTCAAAACAAATTAATATAATAAACAATAGTAAAAAGGTTATTTGATGTATTTAGAAAAACAATTTTTTTCAAGTCCTTTGGCAGCACTAGTTTTTCTATCACACAATTCCTAGCACAATGCTTTGCAAACAAGCATTTCCATTAGTCTTTGTTGGCTTGTATGTAGTAGAAAATAGTAAAAAACTATACATTGGTATAGTGTTGATGAATTAACTGAAAATCATTCTTACATAGTCATTAAAGTAAATTCCCCAAGGTTGTCTATTAGGCAACCTGGATCAATATATTAAGGTTACTTTAATTTGGATTTTGAAGTAATTCATATTGGCCTTCCTGAAAGTTCTGCTAAATTAGTGAAGCATAATATAATTGTTTCAGGCAAAGTGACTCTCAAAGCTACATCTTACATACATCTCTTGTTCAAGTCAGGTATGGGGCAAGTATCTTCTCTGGACTCCATACTCTGATTTTAAGCCAGGTGTGGATATGTGGTTTTTGAGAGGTCTGATGATTAGCCAAGTGGGGCTGGCTAAGATTATAGATAGGCCATCTAAACATAGTGGCCTAATTCCAGACTAACAATTGGATCCCAATTCCTGACTTATACAAAGTCACCCTGAAAATAAATCTCATAAAACATTTTTATTATTTATTATGTCTCAACATTGTCAGATAAGCACTGACTTGTTAAAGTAATATTTAAACAATGCATTTGTACCAGTATTTGAATTCACAGAAATTTTTATAGTAAAATTCTTTCTTCTGTTATAAATAGAAATTAAATAAAAAATTTCAATTGTCCTGTTATATCAGTTGGTTTTTTTATATATTCTCCAACTATTAGCTGTTTGCTCCACTGGATTTAATCATAAATCCATCCTGAAGCTTATAATTATAGCAGTAATATATGGTATTGCAATTTGAAAGTAGTCAATATGTAGAATCTCATTGATTTGGAGGGGGCAAATAGTGGTCTGGATTTGTGAAATATTTTCTTTTTTTCTTTTTTAATGTTTATTTTTGAGAGAGAGAGAGAAAGAGAGAGAGAGAGAGAGAGAGAGAGAGAGAGAGAGAGAGAACATGAGCAGAGTAGAGGCAGAGAGAGAGGGAGACAGAATCTGAAGCAGGCTCCAGGCTCTGAGCTGTCAGCACAGAGCCCGATGTGGGGCTCGAACCGACAAATCCTGAGAATATGACCTGAGCTGAAGTCGGACGCTTAACCGACTAAGCCACCCAGGCATCCCTGGATTTGTGAAATAGTTTCAAGGAAAATCTTAAATATAATTCTAATACTTTCAAGGATTTTGTAACTTTTCATTTGTACCCTTATTATGAAAATTGCCACCTTGTCTTCCCATTATGGTAGTGTGTGTATGTTTATTACTATATTAAAAGTTCCTCAAAAGTAGAAACTGTAACATCTTGTCTGGTGTCTAGCATATAGGTAGGATTTAATAAATACTTATTAAATATGGAAGTTGTGTGAAGGAGTCAAAAGAGCACCAGAGTTGGAAAGGAATCTTGGGCTTAATTGTGGCTATGCTACTAATCTAGGAGACCAATAGTGGTAAATGTAGCAGGAAAAAAGGCAAACTATTTGAAGGAAGAAACAAAATAGTCAGGGGTGCCTGGGTGGCTCAGTTCACTGGGCGTCAGTGGGCTCAGATCATGATCTCACGGTTCCTAAGTTCAAGCCCACAAACCCCACGTCAGGCTCTGTGCTGACAGCTGAGAGCCTGGAGCCTGCTTAGGATTCTGTGTCTACCTCTCTCTCTCCTCTCTCTCTCTCTCTCTCTCTCTTTCTGTTGTTCTCTCTCTCTCTTTCTCAAAAATAAACATTAAAAAATTTTAATAAACAAATGAAAAAAGTCAAAAGTGTGAAGAAGGCAGAGTTGGTTTCTTCATGCTTCAATGATCCCTTAGATTTCTTTTGTTCCTTTACTTCAAATCCTGAAATCATTGCTACACACCCACATAACTCCCCACTAACAGTTCTCCGGTGTGTATGTATATCTATGTACACACAGAGATGCATATTTTATTAAAATATGCATATATTTTATATAATGTGTGTTTTCAGCCTTTTTATTTTTAGCCTTATTAATCAGCATTATTATTGCCTTAGTCTTTCATATTACATTGCTAGATTTGACTTTGCCTCAGTGGTTTTCCTCTTTCAGGTAGCCCAAACTAAGATCTTCCTGTATTTGGAGTTTATTTTCCTGTTCACAAGCATCATTATCCTCTTATCATGTTACAGATTTCAGCTCAGCATTTTCTGGGTGTTTTTATCCCACTGTCCTTTCCCCTGAACCCACCTTCCCCTGAACCCACCTCTGTATGCCACACAACTCTGAGGGATACACTGAAGGGTTTAACTTTGAGCCTTTTAGTTTATTTCACACTCTTCAGATTTCATTTCTGCAGGATTGAAGTAAACAGCCTGTTATTGGCAAATCCAGCATTATAGTAGCCAAAATGTGCTGAAATTCCCACCACTTTTAGATAATTCCATAGGGTTTAAAATGCCCTCCAAAAAGCCTACACCTCCAATTAAAATGCACATGTACCACCTTAGTGAGAAAGGGGGATCACTGGACAAGACCTTCCCCATACTTCAGTAAGAGAAGTTTAGCTAATGCTTTGACATTGAAAAGACAGAGCAGGATCCTCAAGAAATGGGACAGCAGAGTGATGTGTTAAGGGAATAAACATCTGGCTGGAGCATAGAGCATTACCCACAAAGGTCAATTCAAGAAGTAGCTTTAAAATTAGTTTAGTGGTTAGAATGAGGAGTCCCAAATTTTTTGAGGCTGGCAGGGCCTGGGAATTAGTGGTAATTACCAAATTGATATTGATGGAAGATGTCCTTTACTTTCTTTACCTCTATGTTTTATAGCATTGATTAGACCATAAGGGCTATTGCTGTTTCTCAGCCTATCTTCAATGAAAGCCACTTTTTCTTCTCATATGCTTTTTCAATCTTTTATTCTCCATGACTGGTCTCTTAATTTTTCCATTGCTACTTTCTTTTCCATTTTACCTCCTCCTTGGCATTTCCCCAAGTCGTAGTTCCATCCTAGTCAAATGTAGATGCTCCTAAAATACTTTGAGAACTGCTAATCACGGTTATAGATTGTGGAGACAGTTCTGTTTATAAAGACTTTTTTTTCTCTGCATCAACATGCTCTCTACCTTAGCTTCATGCTAAGCACTGTTGTGTTTGTACCTTTATGATAAACCTGGGAGACGTGAGAATCTTCTTTTGATTGGGTAGATTTTGAGGTAAAGCTGGTTCTTTTGGTTGAGTCCCTCTCATTCCCCATCACCCATCTGTCTCAGTGATTTTCTTTCAACTAGTTGTGCTGTTTGATACAATTGGAAACGCTGCAGCTTACATCTGTCTGAGCAGATGGAATGCATTTTGCATGAGTGTTAACTGATTCATGCATTGCATAAAGAAAGCAATCTGTGTTAAAACATTGTGACATTGTAATGAAGCATAATCTGTTGTGTGCTGAAACCTGTTTGCTTATAAAGGATTTAATTCTTTGCTTTTGTCCATGCCCTCCCAAACTACCCCCATGGTAAAGCCCAGAAAAACCCTAAAAACAAAAAGCATTCTGTGACAATGGGAGAAAATGAAAACTGAAAGGAAAAAAATCTTGATACAAAGGTGGCTTTTCATAGCTGAGTTCCCTTTTATTTTTGTAGTTTATGGTCCTTCAGAGAGAGAGAGAAAAGAAAGAATATTGCAGGTGAAGGAGGCTTCCCACATGGAGAACTAAATTGTCATCTTACACTAGATCATGATTTTACTATACTTTATAAAGCATTGCAAATGTTTTTAAGTATTGGACCTAACATGGACCCTAGTCTCACAGAGTTCCTGTATAGTTTCCTTAGCATGAGCACATTTACAGACTGTGACTTTAAACTTGAATTTGTGACCAGCAGTGAAGGTTTTATGATGTCACCCATTTCTGGCACCAACGCTCAGTACCTTTGTACTTTTGTCCCCTGTAGACAGTATTGTGCTTCTCACAATACTGTGAGGTCTTACCTTGGTTGCCTACTAGTAGCTATTCCTTTTTTTCCAGCAAATGTTGTATGTATCCTGCAGCCAAGAACACTGCACTTAATTTTTCATTTTGTGCAATTTACTGTTTGAATGCTATAATGCAATAGAGAGCAGTTCCATTTGCAAATGATGTTACTACATATTTTGACCTATTTTTCCCTGCAGGAGTAATAACAAGGGTAATAAAACTCAGTTGAAGCTGCTGTATAAGCACACATAACTGCCTCAAATTACAGGGCAGTTTCTAAGCTACAAAGCCACTGAAACCACAAAGGCCCGCTTCCGACTCCTTTCATAGTTCTAATAAGCATGACCATGACTGTTCCATATTTCTGGACGAAGAAAAACATTATTCTGTTGGATTATGCCAGTGGTTCAGTAGCTTTTTAACTATAAAATTTCTGTTTCAGTACATATTCTTTGGTTCCATTTAGCCAAGGTTTGGGTAATTTGGGGGTTTGCTAGGAAAAAAAAAGAATTGAGGATCTTGGAGCTTTCACCATCTCATGTATTCACAGTTGATATGACGACAAGGGATATAAACAGCAGATCTTTGGTGAAGAAGCTTTGGGACTAGTAGCCACGAGTTAAGGGAAGTATGAATAAGAATTAGGTAATGTCACCTGACAAACCAAACTTGTACCAATTTGGCAAGAGCCTTGGCACTTTTACTACTTTTGTAGGCTCATGCCCTGACCTTGAACAGCTCATATCTTCTCCCTTGAGGCTCTTTAACTGAAAAGAGAGCTGAAGAATTTTGAGTGGCTTCACAGTGGAACCACAAAGATGATTATAGGGTCAGAAAAATTAAATTAACCTATGGACAAACAATGGCCTTTGAGTTCCTGGAGTACTCTGTTGCAGTGCAGCATTTCTCAGTCATTGTCAAGAAACTCCAACATATCATGGGGCACTTTGAACTTTGGGCTCTTTAACTCTTTTCCCATATAACCTGGCATAAAAACTATTTTGTACTTCCTGCTATCACACACACACACATATACATACACACACCTTTGCCCATGCATCTCCTCCTTTATTTAGAGCTCCATGTGGAGATTTCTTTGGTTGGGTCAACACATATGTGCTGAGTGATGGTTATGTGCCAGGCACTGTGCGAGACTCTACAGATATATAGAAAAAAAAATGCCTTTAAAGAGCTGCCAGTCTAATAATGGAGATGGATAGGTAAATAGACTACAGTTGACCCTTGAACAAGGCAGAGGTTAAAGTCATCAATCCCCCCACACAATCAAAAAATTCATGTATAAGTTTTGACTTCCCCAAAACGTAACTACTAATAGTCTACTGTTCCTGAAAGCCTTACTGATAATATAAACAGTTGATTAACATGTATTTTATAAATTATATGTATGTTATATATGTGTATACATGTATTATACTATATTACATATTATAATCTATAGAAAATAAAATGTTTAGAAAATCATAAGGAAGATAAAATACATTTACAGTATTGTACTATATTTATTGGTATCATAAAGTTTATATGTTTATTGAAAAAAATCTACATATAAGTAAACGTATGTAGTTCAACCCTGTGTTGTTTAAGGGTCAACTCTAATTCAGTAAGAAGAACTTATGAAGCCTCAGGATTATCATGTACCAACTTATAACATAAGTTTCATTTTTGTTGCTGAAACAACTTGAATGCAGATTTAATCTTGTATTTATAAAGGTATGACATTTTTTCATAGTTACCCAAAAGTGAAAACTGTGTCATAAATGATATTTATAAAGTCCAGCAACAATCTCTTTGTTACTGTTCTTGAAGGAAGAGTAGTTCCTGTATTCCCCCACCCCTGAATTGCAGTGTTTTCCCTTGAAAGTTGTAGCAGTTTAATTACAGAAGACTTTAACCCTAAAGTGCCAAGGTTAAAATAGTATTTATTTAACTCCAGACTTTATCTGCTCAAAGCCAGAAATATCTGCTCCTGCTTACTCTGATTTCTCTCCAAAAGGAGAAAGTCACACCCAAAATGAATTTTCCAACTTTGATACACTTGGCTGTATCAACACCTTTGTTATTGCAAATATCAAATCAGAAATTCTCTTTCTTTAGTGCCCTTTGTCAGCTAAATGAGTATTGCCCCTAAATCAAATGTAATGGGCATAATTTTTGTGACCTAGCACTGTACTGGGCTTTGTGGGAGCTATAAAAAATGTGAGTCTCAATAAACTTGTCAGTTATCAAATAGTATTTATCAAACATCTACATATTTGTGAATTCCTTAAAACTTTTAAAGCAAATCTAAAGTTGAAAGTCTGCAGAATTCTTTTAAGGAGTTCCACAAACAGGCTGCATCTCTTCCTCTGACAAGCTTTAGAAATAAATAAATCTTACTGATAAATAAGGTGTGAGTTGAAAGGTGACTGACATGTTTCCTTATATGTCCTCAACTCTACCCATTCATCACTACTACCAGTCTGTGCTAGATTCTCTCCAATCTTGGCCACACCTCCAAACCCTAACTTCTCCAAATCCATCTATCCATTTGGGGATGTTGAGCTTATTGGTGGTAATTAAGACTAAAAAGGGAAACAAAATGGAAAGACTTCCAAATAATAACCAAACCACCATTACTTCCCATTTCAAGCATTGGTTAAATAAAGGCCCTTCTTAGATATGGACTTGCTAACATCTAGATATGGACTTGCTAATTTTGAAAGTACTCTCCAACCCCATGTCTTTATTTTCCCACAAACATAATGCTGACATAATTCATCCTGTTAGCCATATTGTCTCATTCCTCCACAGCACAGCACAAAGTACTCCCAGAGGCCTTTTAAGGCTGCACTCTTGGTGGCCTTGAAGCATCACTTGGTTTGTTTGCATGGAAAAAGCTGGCACTCAAACAAATGACTAGAAGGACAAAACAGAGTGAATAAAAAACAAGGTTACCAAATGGACATGAGTGTAGTGAGTGCCTTGTAGCCTTTTACCACCACAAAACCAATTGAAAAGAAAGAAAGAATGCCCTGGGGATTATGTGGTTTAGATTTGCCAACAGAAGGAAAAGCAAATAACTGGAAGGACAATGTAGGAAGTGCTGAATAGTTGACAGTCTTCCACAACAGTGTCCTTAATTGCATGATTAAAAATAGTTTTTAGCCTAATCAAAATTATAAGGCCATCAAGGACTGTCTTGTATTCTTTCTGGGGAAAAACATAGTAATTAACTGCTACAGAATGATGTATTTTTCCAACACAGCTGTCACAACTGCTATTTTAAATCATTTGTTATGGTTTAAAATGTGTAATCCCCAAGAAATTGATCATTACTGCAATTCAGTACTGGTTTTTCAGTGCCTTAACCACCCTGAGCTTTGCATTCAGACCATTAACTAACAGAAACCAGTCATAAAATGGAAAACAACTAATGGCTAATTACTCAATGATGGCTCTGACTTATTTTCAACAACATTTTATTTAAAAAATTGTACACTGAAGTTTCTAGCATGATAAAACAGGTGCACTCCTGAATTCTTTCCTTTTCATTTCTTTTTATGGCCACTCCCACTTTTTCCTTTCCTTTTCTTTAGTGGCTGTGCCTTCATCCTCAACATTATGTCACAGCTTTTGTTTATGGTGTGTCACTCATTGGGTCCACTCTACCCTTCAGAATTTGTTAAAATGCTATGTCATCTTTATGGTCCAGTTGACATTCTACTTCTTCCAGGAAGCCTTTTCAGTTACTCTATTCATCATTCACTCAACTATTATTTATTAAAATGGTTTTCTTGTACCAGCCATTGTGATAGGCACTAGAGATACCAAAAGAAAAGAAATATATTCCAAGACTTCAAGTACTTTTATGTTTCACCTGATTTTATTGATGGAGTTACTAAAATCTTGATATAACTATGTGCTTCATAATTAGACTTCATTGCTTTAATGTATTTTTTCATTATCACTGTCTGTATGTAATTATCTTACTCTTGTATTGTCAGTGTGGTTCTGTACTTATAAAGGATTTGAGAAATCCGAGTCTCACCTCGGACTCATCACCTATTCCCTGCTCTACCACTACCCCTCTCCCTACTCTCTCTTCCATGACTACATCTATCTCCTAGATTTGCTAATAGAAATAATGAATAACTGGAACAGAAAAGTATCTCCATCTGAGCAGAGTCAAAGGCACAGGAAAAGCCGATAAAACAAAAATGGGTATCTTGAGATGATCTGTGCCAAAAGGAAGTATGGTAGACTGGTTGGTTGGTTAGAAGTCAGCAAGGCTAAGTCTTAAGTGACCAGGACACTGAAAATTTATAATTTTCTTTTGCAGCAGTTGGATTCTGGACCCCCCAATGTACAAGTTGACCTGCTTTATTACTTTTGAGATATTCCCCCAAGTTGGAAGTAATCTAAAATGTAGTACACAATTTGACTTTCCAAAAATAAATTTGAGAAGTTCAATATTTAATGAAAACTAGTACACGTCCATCTGGAAACGAGAAAATTCTTTTATGACCATCCCTTAATTTTTCTGTTATGTATATCAAGATATTCTTGCATTGCTTTTTTGTTTAAAGCAGGCACATATACCTTTTAATAATTTTTTATGTGACTAGTACCCTAAATTCAGAAACATGCTGCTTATTTGATTATCTAAGTTAATTATGTAAGAACACAAATTCTTGCCAAATTGAAATAAACACATTGAGGAATTTATGTTCTCTCCTGGAAAATTTCAAATGATACTGGAAAAAAAATACACATTTGTTCCAATTACTATATTTTAGAGTACAACCCTAGAAAATAGTTAGTTGTAAGAACATAAATTACTCTGAGATTTTTTAGGAATTTATTTAAGACCTTTACAGAGTATCATATATTCATTCTTTTGAACCCTTTAAACTGTATTTGGACTGTATTTGGGACCAGGAATTCATGTTGTTAGTCTTTGCATTTTGTTTCAGGTGTATACATATTAAAAACGGTAAATTCCTCTAATAAAGTTATGACTTGGCACATTTTGTCTTTTCACTTCTCCTGCCCCCCCCCTTTTTTTTTTACCTCCCTTCACACTTTGAGTATCCCTTCTCACTCACTTTTACCTTGATCTCCATTCCAGGCACCTGCTACCTTCCTTATGGCTACAGGATCAGGATAAGCTTTCCTGGAACTCTTCAGACTCTAATCCTTTCCTTTCTCCATCTTCTGACTCCATCAACACTTAACTATTCATTGCCATTCTTGCAATTATCTAATCTGAGCATCTAACTCATACTAAAGTGTTAATGACAAATAATAACTCAGTGTGTCTTTCTTCAGTTAACATTTGAATAATCAGGGAGTTTTATTACTTTAATAAAATTGAGTACATAATGAATGATTTTTGTGACAGGTGGTGGGGTGGAGAAGGGAATTTTTTGAGTACTTGACCTTTTATTGCCCCTAAAATTATATTATATTGGATGTATCTATTAATAATTAAATTTGAATAAGTTGAATGAGCTTGATGACAAGTCAAAGAGCTGCCTGAGTTGAAAACATAGACTACTTGATTCCAAATGTCAATAGGTTTGAATTTAGTGTCAAAAATGGATACAAATCATTGTTACTACCTATCATCTTCTGTTATTCAAATATGAGAGGGCCTGTGAACTTACATAATAGATTTAAGCAGCAGTTTCTTTTCTTAATAGGAATGAGAGCTAGGAGAATGTTTTTCTCCTTGCCCTCTAATGCTTGAGAATTAGAAGGTCATTTTTTGCATGCAAACTTTGTTTCAGGAATCTTTGTTAACACAGTGAAGCTAGTGGCTCCTGTATGATATTAGTGGTTTTATTTATGATAGAAAAAAAAACAGACAAAAACCCCACATTTATAGTTTAAGGCTTTCCTTGTAATTTTCCTGTATAAAATTCACAAGGACCAGTGAGAACTGTGAGGTTATTTAACAGTCTAGAATCCAAAACCAAACTTCTCCTTTTTTAGAATTTTCTGTGTGTGTTTTCAAAAAATGGTGTTTTAAATTAATTTCTCATAAAACATTTATTGTAATTGAAAAAAAAGCACATCCTAGAAATTGCTGGTCTTGGTTCAACATCTGATTGAGGGAGACAATCTGTATATGACAATATGGCCTTCTGTTGAGATCACAAAACAGCTTCTATATGGCCAGTGAACCACAAGATGGCACCACTAAACAATTAGTTTATCTCAAGATGAGTTCTACATTCTTTAGATAAACACTTGAGAAAAGTGTTATCCTTTTTTAAAACCAACATCAATCACTTCTAATGAATATAGTATGAAAGGAAAAATTGGTAACTTTCCAGTGGAGAAATTTGGCAGACATTACTTTAACCAAGTAATCAAGGTTAACATCACTGGTGATCATTCATAGCCATACCATATACTCCTGACATGATGTGGTGAGAAGGGCACTTCACCTCTGTGGTGTTCTTTCCCCAAACCCATAACCTCAGTCTAATTTTGAGAAAATATTAAACAAACACAAAGTGAGGTATATTCTACAAAATACTTGATGAGTACTTTTGAAAAGTGTCAAAGTCATGAAAAACAAGAAAGAAGACTAAGGAACTGTCACAGATTGGAAAGGCCTAAGGAGATATGACAGCTAAATGGAATGCAGTATCCCAGTTTGGGTCTTACAAAAAGAAAATTAGTGAAAAAAAAACTAGAGAAATCTGAATAAGGAGTGTGATGTAGTTAAGAGTATTGTACCAATATCAATTCTCAGTTTTGAAATTTGTACTCTGGTCATATAAGATGTTAACATTAGAAGTTGGGTGGAAGATATACAGAAACCAAGAACAGTATGATCTTTGAAATTATTCTCTAAGTCTAAAATTATTTGAAAATAAAAACTTTTAAGTTAAGATACAGAAAGAACTCTCCAAAATACTAGGTTAACAGGCAGTAATTTTCCATTCATTTATTATATGCATATACCAGACTTCTATAAAACCTTGCATAATGGTTAGGCATATTAACCCAGTATATGGTTTCATGATCCAGGATTTAATTCCTCTACAGATGCAGTGAGCATGTTTACCAAATCCCACGTTAGGATACTTTGTCTGACAAGATATGTTCATGCAACTTTCAAGTGAGAGAATAAATCACAGATAATAAGAACCAAATTGATTATCTCTGTTCTGTGGTCATTGGTGGCACCATAAAGACATTCAATTATCTCACTAAATGTGTGTCATGAGTATGACAACTGTGTATTCTAGCCTTTTAAAACCTCTGTTGCTTACTAACCACTGATCAAATGAGACAACATATGGCTAATATCTTTGCTAACATGGCAAATATTTGTATTGCACAGAATAGTACTTTGGCCTATAAATAACGTCTTAGAATCAAGAAAGGAAACATTTATAACTCCTTTAAAGAATGTGTGAGAACCAGTTTTCAGCATATTGTATTTGTGCATACAGATGTAAGAAAATTTCGCTAAAAAACGCTTATATAAATGATTAGGGAAACAATAATTAGTAAGTCTTGATAAGAGCTAAACAAATAAAAATATTTTCTCCCAGAGATGTAAATGAATGTGGGAGTCCCCAACATATTCACATATCCACATGCAAAAGGATGAAATTGGACCTCTATCTCACACCACTCACAAAAATTAACTCAGAATGTGTTAAAGATTTAAATAACCTGAAACTGTAAAACTCCTAGAAGAAAACATAGGGGAGAAAACTTCTTGACATTGGTCTTAGAAATGATTTTTTGGATATGACACCAAAATTACAAGCAACAAAAGCAAAAATAAGTAAGACTACATCAAACTAAGCCTTCTGCACAGCAAAATAAATCATCAACAAAATGAAAAGGCAGCCTATAGAATGGAAGAAAATATTTGCAAACCATCTATCTGATAAGGGGTTAATATCTAAAATACTAACTTCTTTTTCTGATCAATCAGTAACCTAAAAAATTTCCTTTTCATTATAATTTTAGGTAGCTGTCATGCTACCTTCAGATTCTCCTTTCCTTTAGATTTTGGTAGCTGTCATGCTTCCCCAAAAACTGCTCACCTGACTCTAGACATTTCCTTTTACATTAATTAGTAGTTTCTTCTGAACCCTATCCCAAGTCCAGCTCATTCCCTTAGTTTAGTTGCTATCCTTCTATGTTTACCAATTTCTTAGGGCTGCTATAACAAATTACCACTAACTGGATGGTTTAAAAGAAAAAAAAAACTGTTCCTTCACAATTCTGGAGGCTAGAACTGTGAAATCAAAGTGTCTTCCTCTGAAGGCTCGAAGGAGAAAGTCTTCCTTGCCTGTTCTAGCTTTGGGTGATTGCCAGCAATCTTAATTGTTCCTTGACTTGCATACATATCAATCGAATCTCTGCTTCTGTCATCATATGGCATTCTCCCTGGATATCTGTGTCCAAATGTCCCTCTTCGTAGAAGGACACAAGTTATTGGTTTTAGGGCTAGTCCTAATCCAGTATAACTTCATCTTAACTTGATTACATCTGCAAAGACCCTATTTCCCAAAAAGGTCACATTCATAGGTACCAGTGGTTAGAGCTTCAGTATATATTTTTGGAGGACATAATTCAATACAGAACACTTTGACCTAACTCTCTCAGGACTGAATCCATAAACTGAAACCAGCAACCCATGCCACTTCCCATCAGTGCTGCAACCATCTATCCAGTATGATTATTTAATGCTTAGTCATTTGACAAGAACTGGAGTTAAATCAAGGTGCCAGCATTTCTAGAGTTATTCTAGTTACTGGAAAATCTCCTGATCCATTTCTGACACATGACCCCATTCACAAATAGTGGCATGCTCAATAAAATTGAAGTAACCTTAAATGTATGGGATTAAAACCTATCAGCCTTAGGGCACCTGGGTGGCTGTCATTTAAGCATCTGACTCTTCATTTCAGCTCAGGTCATGATCTCGTGGTTCGTGGGATCAAGCCCTATGTCAGGCTCTGCATTGACAGCACGGAGCCTGCTTTGGATTCTCTCTCTCCCTCTCTCTCTGCCCCTCCCCTGCTCATTCTCTCTCTCTCTCTCTCCCCCCCTCTCTCATCTCTCTCAAAATAAATAAATATTTTTTTAAAAACCTATCAGCCATATCAGTGGGAAAAAAATAGAAAAGTGCTGACACACTTATGTAGCATGTAACATTAGTGGTAATGGTAGAGAGTTCTTTCCCTTTTGATTTTCTATGATCACTTGGCTTTGTTTTGATGAGAGAACTTGTAGGAATCATCTAAAAGTTGTATTCATATACTTCAAAGTGGATAATTTATAAAAGAGATTTGACAACAAACAAGTAATATATTTAAGAATCACATTTCTGAAATCAGTCAATCTTTTGCATTTACTCACTTGACAGGCTACCCAAGATATTAACAATACTATTGAGACACACCACCCCTCATTTGATCATTCTATAAGTAAAAAAGTGTTGCTGTCTTTCACATAAGAGCTGATTAGTGACAGTCCTTTGGTTTGAATACCCTTGTGTTTCCTACAGCGATGGCAACAAATCCACAAATTAGGTGCCTTAAAACAACAGAAATTTATTCTCTTACATTTCTCAAGGCTAGAAGTCTGCAAGGCCATTCCCCCTCTGAAGGCTCTAGGGAAGAATCCTTTCTTCCCTCTTCCTAACTTCTAGTGGTTGTCAGCAATTCTTGGAATCCCTTGGCTTGTGGCTGCATCACTCCAGTTTTTCCTGTCTTCACATGGCCCTCCTCCCTTTGTGTGTGTGTCTGTGTCTTTATGTCTAAATCTCCCTCCCCTTTCTCTTACCAAGGCAGCAATCATTGGCCACTATAATGCAGTATAATAACCTCATTTAACTTGATTACATGTGCAAAGACCTTATTTTCAATTAAGGTCACATTCTGAAGTTATGAGTTAGCCCAAATTTTGGGGAGACTCTAATTCATTACAGCCCCCAAATCAAATATTCTGCCTGAAAAGGGATTATGTTTTAAGTTGAAGCCTAACTCATATCAACACAAAACTGAATTTTGGGGATGCTTGGGTGGCTCAGTTGGTTGATTGAGTACCTGACTCTTGATTTTGGCTCAGGTCACGATATCATGGTTTGTGAGTTCAAACCCCACATCAGGCTCTGTACTGACAATGCAGAGCCTGCTTGGGATTCTATCTCCTCTACTCTTGCTGCCTCTCTCTCTCTCTCAACATAAATAAATTTTTAAAAAACGGAATTTTTTTCTATGACTACAAGTTGAAATATTTTAAAAGGCATCGGCCACACAATGATAACTCTGATTCCAAACATCTATGTCAATTTTTGAAAATTATGAATCTATAACTTGTATTTACATTTAGGATAAGATTAAGTTTTTGGAACTCATAACGTTTTCAATAAGAAAGAATCTTTCAGAACTTCTTCTTGTCATAAATATCATTGGTTCTTAAGACTGAGGAAATACCACAGTCATTGGATTACTTATGCATCACTCTTACCTGTGATAATTATGGAAAAACCTGGTTAGTGTATAAGAGGGTCCAGTGGAAAGATATATCTGCATAATACCACATAATCAGTTGAAAAAATGTTGAGTATTAACATCTCCTTTTCCCGTATCTTCAATCTGAAATTTTTACTTTCCATCTAGATGCTCTGGTGCCATGTAAACCTTGACTAAATATACTAAGAAAGCAGTACCTTCAAATGACCAATTATGTACACTATTTAGTACAAACACAAAAAAGCAAAACTACTCCATAAACTTGCTTGATTTTTCAAGTGAGGTGGTTGGAGTTTTTTAAAATATTCATAATTTTGATTTTTCTGTTCTCTATATAGTATCTGATATTTCATCTCTATGTAATATACTATATTACATAATAGGCTACAATGTTTGCACTTAATTAATTAATTAATTTAAAAAATTTAATTCCAGTTAACACACATTGTTGTATTAGTTTCAGGTGTACAATATAGTGATTCAATGATTCTATACATTACTCCGTGCTCATCAAGATAAGTGTACTCTTAATCCCCTTAACCTGTTTTACCCACACTCCCACCCACCTCCCCTCTGATAACCATCAGTTTGTTTTCTATAGTTAAGAGTCTGTTTCTTGGTTTGCCTCTCCCTCTCTCTCTCTCTCTCTCTCCCTCTACTCATTTGTTTTGTTTCTTAAATTCCACATATGAATGAAATAGTATGGCATTTGTCTTTCTCTGACTGACTTATTTCACTTATCAGTATACTGTCTCCATTCATCCATTGATGCCTGCTTCTTGATTATATAGATGACATTTAATGTTTTTTAATCCTGTGTTTCAGGGACTCCATGAAAAAACTGGTGCATTTACAGCTGTTAAAGTGATGAATGCTCGTAAGGTAATATATCTTGTCCCTATATTGTTCACTTTAATGGACTATAGACTTAGGATAATAGCTCAGAAAATATAGTGTTTGTTTTTATCATTATTATACATAATTATAATTATGTTGATCTAGATTTATTATATGTATCACTTAATATTATTCATATCCATAATATAGTATCTTTATTATTGATTTATTATATTTATACATAAAAATGTTTTACTCCAGCAAAAAGTCTACATATTTTGGTATTCTATAAGAATGAAGGAAATATCTATATTCCTGTATATTTCTAGTTTATTATCTGTTTCTAAGTATAGCAAAGAGGAGATTTCCTCTAATATTGTGTTAATCCTTCTGTGTTCCATCATATACTTTTCCCTGTCCAATCTCTTCTTTTGAGAATTGAGGCCATTAGATTCTCAATTACAGGCAGAAGGAAAGAACTTATCAGAGATGCACATTTTTCAGACATTTTCTGACAGATGAGCAAGAGAGAGAGTTTAATTGGCAATGTTCCTGCTAACATCCATAAAGTTCTGTCAAGGTTCATAACATATCGTCATAGAATTTGCTAAGCACTGATTCCTGTCTTCTTTCTGTAGCATGAGTGCCTCACTTTCTCAAGATAATATTAGCATGAACATAGCAAAGGTCAAAAAAATTTTCACTTCACTCTACCCTAAAGAAAAATTCTCAAATGTTTTGTTTGAAAAACTATACATATTCACTGAACTGTTGTCAATGCCATAAACTGTTCTTTTCCAATTTGTGCAGGGAGTGAATTGCTGAAACTATTTAAAGAATTGCATTGTTTTTATTTTGCCAGTAAATGTCAAATGCTGCAAACCAATGTAAATTTTAAGAGATTTTGAGGTTTTGTGGATTTATTTTGCCCTACAAACCATGGCTTCCAAATAATCAGCCTAGTATTTTTTGAGTGAGACTTTCTAACATACTTATTTCCTTGTTTTGACATGAGAGACCTTTGACCGACATTTAATCTACATTTTAGATACTCTAACTTTTGAAATATTTAAAAATCATGTTCAGCCCATAGATAGTTTTAATTACTGTGTTTTGCAAGGAGAAATAGCACATTACTAACATCAAATAGTAATTTTTCCATTACTATGGCAGTTAAATCTGTTACTATGAATTTGGTGCCAAGTTTCTGTATATATAAAAATCTGATTTTTTAAGTAAAATTATTAGTGAAAATTGAGAGAGGAATAATATTATGTTACCTTTTCATTTAATGCCAAAATAACACATAATATTTAAGAATAAATCATTTTCAAAGTGTACCAGTGGGTCTAATAACATTTTGTTCTTGATTTTGCAGACCCCTTTACCTGAAATAGGAAGACGAGTGAGAGTGAATAAATATCAAAAGTCTGTTGGATGGAGATACAGTGTGAGTACTGAAAGTCCCCTTTAGCTCCCAAGTTGTCTTTCCTTTAATTTTTACCTTTAAACTAACTCTGTATCATTATCTTTAGAAGGCCATAACTAAAATCTTCTTGCCTGGAAGTAATAACATACTGTGTTTTAACACATTCACATAGATTCAATCATTATATTTGAACACTAACATCGTCAGAAATCAGGGGCTAGAAGAAACAGGTAAGTGTTGAAAGCAGGTGAAGGCTTAATTATATCCACAGAGCACAGAGCCCTCTAGCTGAGTAGCAACAAAGGAGATGATGAAACCAAGAGCAGATTTTGCCTTAAATTGGCTTTGGCAAGGTCTTTTTTTTTTATACCTTTTATATGATATTCCAGAATGAGTGGTTATTCCCCCAGTATGATTCTAAAAAACATAGCTGTTGTATATGAGTTAAATGAGGACTACTCCTTTTTTTTTATTGTAAGAACAATAGCAGACAGAAAACCACAGGCTATCCAAAGTAAAAGTCTTCAGACATCTGGCACAGTACTTGAATACATAAAGGAGTGAAAATGCTTTCTACTTGAAGCTCTTTAACTTCCTTACAAAGCACTCTCTATGACTCTAATAACTTGCTAACTCTAGAATACGATCAGACCAAGAAAATGCTTCTTCAGTAGATGTTGGTGATCTATCAGAATATTCTGTGAGCCTAAAAGCAGAATTCCTGCTCTTATCAATTTTATAAATTGATATCTTTTTTCTTACTTTTCACCTCAGCTATCTGGTATTCAAATATTTTCAACCTTTTGTGTCTTAATAAATATGCTCTCAGGACTTAGGATAACTTTTTTCATTATCTCAATCACATTCAGAGAAAGTTTGTATTTATATTAGAAAGGTATTGATAAACAGCTTCGTGATTGATCTAGTTAAGTACCAGCCTCCTGTTTTGTTTACAATGTATCTCAGGAATCAAAGCCTATCCAAATGAAACAGGTAGTGCTGATTAATAACTCACTTTGGTGGATCAAAGAAGCTGCAAAGTGTAAGGTATGAAAAATATAATTGACTAATTTTGGTTTAATCACACAATTCTGTTAATAAGGCCCTTTAAAGATCTTCCCCAAACCCTCTCTGGTATTCTTTCCACAGGGAAAAATATTTTCGTTCTAGAATTGGGTGAAATTATAAAGGAAGTTGTAGCATCCTTGAGCTGCCTCTTTCTGACAAAAATTAGGGATATTCAGGCCACTCTGGGATCAACTGGCCCTGAGCCAGGAAATGCTGTAGCATTATATTACTGGGATATGTGTGAGAGTTTTAAATTACCTACTTGGCCTGATGGATATAATGTACTTATGTGTTTCTCACAAGCTCAACTTCCTGTTAATTGAGAATGGCAAACACACTAATGCTTTCCAAACATATCTGATCTTGGTTTATTGGTTTTGGGGGAGTTTACATTTATGTGGGAAACTCACTCTTAAAAGTTTTTCTAGTTGGGAACTTTGAACTCTCTGATTATATATTTTAGTAAGAAAAATAACTTCTAGCTGATCAGCCAGTTAGTATCTCTAAATCATCTTGAATCCTTTGGGATAAGAAGTTTGTGACTTGTACACACATCTCTTTGAGTCAACGGTTTATGGAAATAGCAATAATGTGGAAGTCCAGACACATGAATCTAAATCCCAATCTACCCCTAAACAGCTAAGAAATACTTGGGAAATGGGTCTTACTTCTCTAGGCCTCAGATTCTTCATATGTAAAAGGGCACCAGAATATTTGGCCTACTTATAAACAAAGTTAAAAATATGGTCAAATGCAACTGCATAGCTGCCTTGAGCCCAGCCTTTCTTCAATTCTTGCTTGTGGACATGACCTTTCTAACTCAGAAAGAAAAAAAATCTCTTTGATAATCAAACTACCAAACAAGTTAAAGGACTCAGTCTGGTCCCTGCTTCTCTTTTACATGTTCTTTGTGTTCTTACCCTCACACCATCATCACATTCCTATTTATTGCACTCTGTATGAATTCATATTCCTTTCAACACAATGATGGTGGCTTGCTAGGAATTGAGAATGCCCATGTACATACAGAATTGCTAGATCCTGAGGTTTTATTTATACAATAGCAGATGTTGTTACCATTTCAAAGGACAGCCACATCAGAGGGAAAACAGAAAGTTCAAGGGTCCTACATGACAAGAATGAAAGTCACAAGGATCAACTTTTAGCTTTGTAAAAAACAGGTTAAGGGAATTCAAAGGGAACTTATTAACTGAGCTTCCTTGGGAGGCTGGGATGACACTGGAACCTGGACTTCTATATGATTCTCATGCTACAAGTGAATTGTTTTATTTATTTCTGTCTTTATGACACAATAAATACAAAGAGAGAACCTGTCATTGAGTTTCCAGCTGAAGAAACCAGGCCTCATCTGCTTCCCCCAAAGACAAATAGGTGTCTAGATTTTTTCTAGTTGTTGAATATTTATGGATCCACTGGAAAATCCCAGAGAAATGTTAAAGAATGTTCTGCAGCTGCTAGCCATTTCTCTGAGATTTCAAACATTTTACAAGATGTATTATGAATACTTGGGGACATTTCAGAACCTAGTACATTGCCTTATATTTATTTTATAACTATTTTTTAAAGTCTAATTACACTATAGCTAAAGATTTAAAAAATTGCCAATCTTTCCTACTGGATCTGAGAGAATAAGCTAAGAAGGAAAATGATAACTGACTAGATATATTCAGCTATCTATTAATTTCAGCTAAAATATGTATTTTTCCCTACATCCAGGTCATCAAGCCAAGGCAATTGAAGGAAATTCTGGGGAGAATTAAAGATAGAGGTTAATTCCTTAATTTCTTTTCATGCCAGTCAGCCTTTTCTGACTCATTGCCCCAAAGAAGTCAAAGGTATCCTTTTTCACTGGATTTCAGAATAGGAGCTCAACTGTATTTTTAATTTAAAAGTATTCTTTTCTATTTTCAGTTTTTTGAGGAACCTCCATACTGTTTTCCACTGTGGCTATACCAACTTGAATTCCTGCCTACAGTGTGTGAGGGTTACTTTTTCTCTGTATTCTTGTCAACACTTGTTATATCTTGTCTTTTTAATTTTAGCCATTCTACTGGCTGAAATAAGCCGGACTGAGAATGACAAATACCATATGATTTCACTCATGTGGAATCTAAAAAAAGAAATGAACGAACAAACAAAAATCAGAGTCAGACGTATAAATACAGAGAACAAAGTGATGGTTACCAGAGGGGAGGGAGAAGGGTAAAATGGGTGAAGGGTAGTGAGAGATACCAACTTCCAGTTATGGATGAGTCAATCATAGGGATGAAAAATGTACAGAATTAAGGAATATAGTCAATGGTATTGTAATAGTGTTGTATGGTGACAGATAGTAGCTACACTTGTGCTGAACATGGTATAACATATAGAGAAGTTGATTCACTATGTTATACACCTGAAGCTAATGTAACATTGTGTACCAACTATACTCAAATAAAAAAATTAATTAAAAAATTCAGTTACAGTTTTTGGTCAAAAAAGTCTTTACCTACTACAACATATATTTATTTTGCACAATAAGAGTACTCTTGAAAAAGTTATATAAATGGAACTTTTATAGATACAGTAAGAGAGCTTTTTTATTTACAATCAAATGAAATTTAGAGCCAGGAAGAATTGAAAGGACCCAGGTGGTGAGTCCATTTGTCAAGTGTGAGATCATTACCTGAGCCATTTCATATCACCCTCATCTTCATTATACACTATCCTGCATTCATCAATGGTTATGTCATTCATGTATGTGAATCTTATTTCCTTGTATGTAAGTTCCTTTAAATTAGGAATATTATATCTAAATGCATAAACCAATGATATGCTCATTGGAAATTCCCAACAATTTAAGTTACTTTTTTGTAAGTTAATATTTTAAGATATTTTTCTCCAATGCATTGCATCTGTATACATATGTATACATATAAAGTGTGATGATTTTTAAATTAGTGAGAAGTAAAGAGCTATTTTTAAATTTTTTTTACATTTATTTATTTTTGAGAGACAGAGTGAGACAGAGCGTGAGAAGGGGAGGGGCAGAGAGAAGGAGACACAGAATCCGAAGCAGGCTCCAGGCTCTGAGCAAGCATTCAGCACAGAGCCTGACGCGGGGCTCAAACCCATGACCGTGAGATCATGACCTGAGCCGGAGTCAGACACTCAACCCACTGAGCCACCTAGGCGCCCCAAAGAGCTATTTTTAGATTGGCTAAGAATAGTTACAGATAGATTATGGAAACTACTTGGTTGTCATGGTACAAGGGGACAGCTGAATCTTCGGGAGAAAGAAAAGCTTCCCATTTCACTCCACTATAACAAATGTGATGAAAGTAAAAGTTGATGTAGATTAGGGTAAAAAGTGGAGAAAGGTTTACAGTTCTGATAACACTAATGCAAATGAGAAGATGAAGTAACAAAGATAACATATGATAATACCTTGCATTTATAGCATTCTTCTTTCAAGAACTTCAAAGAAGTTTAAATATATTGTCCCATTTGGTTCCACTAATGTTCCATGGAGATAGGTAATGGCTGCCAACTTCCATCAGACTTCTGAGGATAAATTCAACCTTGGGAAGATTAAGTGAATTTCCAACTTTTAGCTATTTGTTCTAAAACCCATGTGTCCTTATGCCCAGTGTAAATGCCCTTTTCTGATTACATCATACTGTCTTCTACTAGAAATAGCTCTTAAAATTATGTATTCTACCTTGGTGATCCCATCCAAAAAGACAGCTTCCATTATCACTATAGAAATAATCCTCAAAATCAATACCTTTAGCCCTGACTTGTCCACTGAGTGGCAGACTCATATCTTTATTCTATGTAATTCTATGCATCCATAAAAAGGAAGTACATTTATGCTTATTGATGTAGAAACATTCTTTGGGTATTGAATAAGACACGCAAGTTGCAGAGTAGTGAGATATATATATTCTGGAGGAATAAAAATGTCTGGAGGAATATACACTCACCTATTACCACTGGTTGAAAGAAATGTTCAGTGAGTTGGAGTACTTACATATTTTATTTTATATATATAAATACATTTTATCCATATGTATCACTGTTGTGATTAAGAAAATAAATGACTTCAAGTATATCTTTTTAAAAGATTAGCACAGATCAAACCAGTACCTCTGAAATGCAGTGAGTCACAGGGGCACCTGGGTGGCTTGATTGGTTAAGCATCTGACTCTTGATTTCATCTCAGGTCATGATCTCACAGTGAATTCAAGCCTCATGTCAGGCTTTGTGCTGACAGTGTGGAGCCTGCTTGGGATTGGGATTCTCTCTCTCTCTCTCTCTCTCAAAAATAAATAAACATTTAAAAAATGTTACAATAAGTCACAAACCGAGTCAGTGTGGTTATAGGCATAGGATTGACATACATATCAGTGGAATAGCACTATTTCCATATACCTATGGTCAACTGATTTTTGACAAGATTGCAATGACAATTCATGTGGAAAAACAATCTTTTCAACAAATGATGCTGAGATAAGTAGATATCCACATGTAAAAGAATGATCTTAGACCCTTACTTTATTTGAAAATTAACTCCAGGGGCACCTGGGTGGCTCAGTCGGTTGGGCAACTGAGTTCACTCAGGTCATGATCTCACAGATTGTGAGTTCAAGCTCTGTGTCAGGCTCTGTGCTGACAGCTCAGAGCCTGGAGCCTGCTTCGGATTCTGTGTGTGTGTCTCTCTCTGCCCCTCCCCCGCTCATGTTCTGTCTCTCTCCTTCAAAAACATTAAAAAATCTTCGAAAATTAACTCAAAATGATCAAAGACCTAAATGTGAGAACTAAAACTATAAAATGCTTACTATAAGAAAACATTGGGATAAATCTTCATGACCTTGGATTTAGCAATAGATTCTTAGATATGACACCAAAAGTATAAACAATAAAATAAGAAATCCATAAATCAGACTTTATTAAAATTAAATTTTTTCTTTCTCAAAGAACACTATTAAGATGGTGAAAAGACAACCCACAGAATGGGAGAAAATGTTTGCAAATCATATACCTTATAAAGTACTTGGGTCTAGGATATATAAATAAATCTTACAATTCAATAATGAAAAGAAATTAACATAATTAGAAAACAGGGGCGAATATTTTCAACTAGACATTCCTCTGAAGATCATATACAAATGGCCAAAGAGCACATGAACAGATCATTAATATGATCAATCATCAGGGAATTGCAAGTCAAAACCGCAATGAGATACCACTTGACACGGACTAGGATGGTTATAATAATAAAACAGAAAATAATAAGCGTTGATGAGGGTATGGAGAAATTGGAATCATCATTGTTGTTGGGAGTGTAAATAGGTGCAGCACTATGGAAAATGATTTGACATTTCATCAAAATGTTAAATACAGAGTTACCATTTGACCTAATAATTTCACTCCTATGTATATACCAAAAAGAAATAAAAATATGTATATTCACACAAAAGCTAGATATGAATGCTCACAGCAGCATTATTTATAATGACCAAAAGGTGGAAATAACCCAAATGTCTATCAGTTAATAAATGGTAAATGAAAATGAATAAAATAATGATATATTTTGCAATATGGATGAAACTTGGAAAAAAGTTAGTCACAAAAGTCCACATATGAAATGATTTTCATTTATATAATATGTCCAGGATAGATACATGTATAGAAATAGAAAATATATTAGTGGTTCATTAAAGCTGGGATGTGTTTGTAGAAGAATTTGTGTGTGATAACTAAAGAGTATAAGGTATCCTTTTGGCGTGATAAAAATGTTTTAAAATGGATTGTGGTGATGGTTGCATAATCCTGTTAATATACTAAACACCATTGAATTTTGACTTTAAATGGGTGAGTTGTATGGCATGTAAATTATATCTCAATTAAAAAGTTACAAAATAAACAAAATGTAATGATTCTATTCAGTGAAAATTTTATACAGTGGCCATTGCTGCCGGTATAGAGATCACACTTTGAGGACCAGTAAATTAAAAGATCTTCAATTAAGCTTTATTTTCTCCCAAATTCCCAGTTAACCAGAGATCTCCATTCTCTGGTAATTCTAGTTGAGATTATATTATAAATTGCTCTGGGGTATAATGGATGGCCATAGAACTTCCCTTGTTCTACTATAGTTTCGGATCCCATAGTCATTAACTGGCATAGCTTAGAAGCTTTATTGTCTATTGTCTATTCTTATTCTGCAGGATGAGGAAGAGGATCTCAGGACTGAACTCAATCTTTTGAAGAAGTACTCTTTCCACAAAAACATTGTGTCCTTCTATGGTGCTTTTTTCAAGCTGAGCCCCCCTGGTCAGAGGCACCAACTTTGGGTATGTAATTAATTACCTTGATCTTATTTCCTAAGACTGAATCTCACTTGAGGAAATACATTTTCACAAGCTTAGATGCACTTTTGTGCATCTACAGGAATACTTAAACACTCCACTGCTCAAAGTAGTATGACAAAATGTGTTCTGATTCCTAGAGATGGGAGTGATAAAATATGGAAAAATAACATAAGTTCCTGGCAAGGGACTTAAGGGTAAAATAGAAGAGGACTCAAATGAACACTGGGAATATCTAACATGTTTCTTTTCAAATATTGTTTTGCTGCTTTTAACTTTTTCTGTATATTTTCTGGTAAATTAGAGGTATGGCTAAGGAGACTACCTGATGGACTTGCAAATAATGACTGGATAAGTATGAATTCTAATAACCATTTGGCATGATCATATGGCTGCATTTAAGTTTTTTTCTAAGTATATGCACTTATGTTTAAATATAACTCCCAGAAGTTCTTTTCTAATTTGTTAGTTGACTTATCCTTTTCTTAGTCTATTTATATCTATACTATCACAAATTACAGATCAATGAGATATAAATTGTAGAGGGTAACTAAAATGTTTGCTACAGTTACCAGAAATGATGCTGCCTTCCACTATGGCAGAAATAGTCGATCAACAAGAATATGAGCTTCGGTCAGAGATATGTTTACTTCAAAAGGAATATTTAGAAAAGAAGTGGGGTCGGTATCCACTTGCTGGCTACAGTTCCATTTCCAGTTCAAGTCAAGAATAGTATTTTTTTTTCAAAATAATGACTAAAAATTTTAATAACCTTCAGTTGTCAAGGAAAGATTCTTACACTTTACATAATGGACTTTAGGAAGCAGGACAGTGGACATTATAGAAAGATTTTCAACAAGGAACTGAATTGAAATAGTGGTTCTCAAACTTTATGTGCATCAGAATCTCCTGCAAAGCCTGATAAAATACAGATTGCCGAGCTCTTCCCATAGAGTTAGTGATTCCATTGGTGTGGGGTGTGGGCCCATGAATTTGCACTTTTTAACAACAGATGATGATGTTGATACTACTGATCTGGGTACCACACTTTCAAAACCACAAAATTAGACATCTTCACTTTAACCCCATTTTCTTCCAAATCTCCAGTTTAGTAAATCTTCTATTGTCTGAAAACTCCAGGTGACATTTCATTAACTTTGCTGTACACCTTTAATGACTACTGGTATATTTTCGGCATACAACATCTGTCATTTAATATACTTTTACTTACAAGTTTTTTTCCTCTCGACTGTATGACAATCTCCTTGTTATATATATTTATCAGTACTCAATTCATTCCATTATTCAACACACTCATTCAAAACCATCTATTTGCCAGGCCTTCTGCTAGATTCTGAGGTTACATGGATAAGCTGAACAGACATGTCCCTGATGCATTGGAAATTACAGTCCATTTGTAATGACCGGTATCAATCAAATAATCACACAAATGAATATATAATTGATCAGAAGGGAAATAACATGCTTCTCTGCTGGCAAATAACAAAAGAATCTAAATTAAGTAGGGAACGAGAAACTCTTCTTTAATAAACTTTTCTTTGAAATGAGATCTGACGTTTGAATAAATTATTTGTGGAGGTAAGAGTTTTCATGGGACCATTTACACTTTCTTGCCCATATAAATCAAAACAAATAGGAAGTAAGTAAGTGACTAAATAATTACCATTTATAAAGTGTATGTGCCAGGCATCATGCTTACAAAGCTGGAAAAATAATTGAGAATGTCTTTACATTCCTTTAAGAGTAGAGCTTTTCTGACTTAAGTAACATTAGCAATATTTTTCAGGGTGCATCTGAGTGAATGGCTTTAATTTAGGTTTCTCATGGTTCAAAATGAGCCTCTTTGCTTCCATTACCACAGTTGTACATGTTGTGACCATTTAAAATAGTTAGCATGAAAATTAAATTTTTTTGGTTTCTCTGTATAATTGTTTTTTTAGACAATTTCTTCTCCTTTTTTGTGAGAGTGTACTTAGGTGAAAGACATGCAATAATATCAGTTGTGAACAAATATAAATTAAATATAAAAAATGAAAAAAATGTTAGCATTACAACAGTAAATGAGGTAGACTTTTAAATATTCATGATTTGGGGCATATCCTTTAGGTTTCCTGCATCTACAGCAATAATTATCTTGCCTACAATTTTAAAAAAAGACATGTTTTGTTGTATTTATAAAGCAGTTTTGACACAGGCACTAATGCAGAAACCTGTGCTAAAGAAAAGTTTGCTGACTTTCTGTCTTACACTTAGGTCTTTCAACCATTTTTAGTTTATTGTTGTGTATGGTGTAAGAAAGTGTTCCAGGTTAATTTTTCTGCATGTTGCTGTCCAGTTTTCCCAGAACCGCTTGCTGAAGAGACTTTTATTCCATTGGATATTTTTTCCTGCTTTGTCAAAGATGAGGTGGCCGTATGTTTGTGGGTCCATTTCTGGGTTCTCTATTCTGTTCCATTGATCTAAGTGTCTGACATCAAAATCCTTGAGGAGAAAGCAGGCAAAACCCTCTTTGACTTTGGCTGCAACAACTTCTTACCCAACACATCTCCTGAGGCAAGGGAAACAAAAGCAAAAATTTACTATTAGGACCTCATCAAAATAAAAACCTTCTGCACAGTGAAGGAAACAATCAGCAAAACTAAAAGGCAACCAACGGAATAGCAGAAGATATTTGCAAACGACATATCAGATAAAGGATTAGTATCCAAAATCTGTAAAGAACTTATCAAAGTCAACACCCAAAAAACAAATAATCCAGTGAAGAAATGGGCAAAAGACATGAATAGACACTTCTCCAAAGAAGACATCCAGATGGCCAAACAACACATGAAAAAATGCTCAACATCACTCATCATCAGAGAAATACAAATAAAAACCACAATGAGATACCACCTCACACCTGTCAGAATGGCTAATATTAACAACTCAGGCAACAACAGATGTTGGCAAGGTTGCAGGAAAAGAGGATCTCTTTTGTGCTGCTTGTGGGAATGCAAACTGGTGTGGCCAGTCTGAAAAACAGTATGGAGGTTCCTCAAAAAATTAAAAATAGAACTTCCCTATCATCCAGCAATTGTACTACTAGGTATTTATTCAAGGGATATAAGTATGTTGTTTCGAAGGGGCACATGCACCCCAATGTTTATAGCAGCACTATCAATAATAGCCAAAGTATGGAAAGAGCCTAAATGTCCATCAATGGATGAATGGATAGAGAAGATGTGGTGTATATATACAATGGAGTATTACTCAGCAATTAAAAAGAATGAAATCTTGCCATTTGCAACTGTGTGGATGGAACTAGAGGGTATGATGCTAAGCAAAATTAGTCAGAGAAAGACAAATATCATATGACTTCACTCATATGAAGACTTTAAGATACAAGACAGATGAACATAAGGGAAGGGAAGCAAAAATAATATAAAAACAGGGATGGGGACAAAACATAAGAGACTCTTAAATATGGAGAACAAACAGAGGGTTACTGGAGGAGTTGTGGGAGGGGGGGATGGGCTAAATGGGTAAGGGGCATTAAGGAATCTACTCCTGAAATCATTGTTGCACTATATGCTAACTAACTTGGATGTAAATTTAAAAAATAATTTTTAAAAAAAGAAAGAAAAGTTTGCTAGGTTGATTATACTAGATATATTCTCTTTTACATTGGCCAGTCCTCTAGCCATCTAATATAGGAAAGGAAATTTACTAGTTTATCACCTGATTCATTGATGGCCAAAAGATAAATTTTCTGAGAAATTTTTATTAATAAAGTAATATCTGAACGAGATGGTGTCAGTGATAATAGCCTTAAGATAGAGTTTCCTCAGCAGTAAAATCATTTGGGAAAAAATGCCCTATGAGAATATAATTGATAGGTTACCCCTTGGAATTGTAGTTTGCCAGTATCTTAGGGAAAAAAATTTAGAATTTAAAATAAAAACAAACCAACAATAAAAAACAAATTTAGTCTTAATGTTGAAGTGTAAATCCTTTTGAGATCCTTCTATCCTGCTTCTTCACTTGCAATCAAATTATTCCCTCAGTGCTCTTTTCTGTTGCACTCCAGTCATCATTCAGGCTTTTCTCCTGCACAAGCTTCTTTCTAAAGGTATATAAATCATTCTTTTTTCAATAAACTTAATGCTCTTCCTTCTCATTATATCCAAACACTATCCTTCAAGGCTTAGCTCAAATTCCACCTCATGGTTAAATATCCATGGTGTGGTACCTGCCTTCCCTCCCTCCACTGATCTTTGGATAGGTTCAACTCTTTTCAATTCCACTAGCCTTTAGAGACTTTCACGAGACAATTGAGCCAGTCCTTGCAGTGTCTTGATCTCTAAACATTACATATAAATACAAGCCATATGGACTAAAACTCCCCAGATATTTTCAGAGAACTACTTTCTAATTCTTGACACTTTGCTGGTTTCCCTGCAGATGGTGATGGAGTTATGTGCAGCAGGCTCAGTCACTGATATAGTAAGAATGACCAGAAATCAGAGTTTGAAAGAAGATTGGATTGCTTATATCTGCCGAGAAATCCTTCAGGTGTGTCTTCATATAGTCATTCTCTCCTCCCTTGAAAATACCTGGGAGTAATATATGCAACGCACTTTATACCTGCTCATACAAGTTGGTTGAAGAATTCTAAACATAACCTCTGGATCAGGATACCAAAAAAGACAAAAGGCTTTAGAGAAAGCAGATTTTCAGGTGATGTCCATGTCCTTAACTTTAGATAGATTGCAATATGGGTAGCCAGGCCTTTCCAAACCATGACCTTTAATGGCTCGGTCAGAGTTAGACTATTGTGTTCATTGGGTCATAGAAATAACCACTTGAAATTCTTTTAAAAAAAAAAAAAGCAGCACTATGGTTAGAGATTAAGATAAAAGTGAGACAAAAGCCTGTCTTTCACAGAATGGCCCCAAACCATCCATAACCATTTTGCAGGCAGATATCCTATTTGAATAATGCCCTACTTTTAAAACTTACTTTATTTTGAATACCAAATTGGATGAGAACAATCTTCTTGATCTACCACACTCGAATTTTTCTGTATGGCTTAAGTACTTAGGGTCACCCGAGAAGGATATTAACAGAACTGGATCACACCACTGATATAATGTTAGAATGTCCTTCCACCCATCTTAATTGGATTCACTTGTGCTAATAGTGTAACTAGTTGAGTGCAAACTCTAGACTGAGTTTAAATTCTGGTTCATGATGTATTATCTGTGTCCTTGAATCAGTTATTTAATTTTTCCAAATCTCACTTTTCTTATCTGTAATATGAGGTGATAATAGTACCTTCCCCAAAGGATTGCAGTGACAGCTTCATAATTTTCTTCATGTAAAGCACTTAGCACAGTGCCTGGCAAAAAAGTAAAATAAAATAATGTATTCAATTAATATTAGCTATTTTTACTGTTACTTCTATTATTAATCCCCAGTTATTATCTGGAGCAATCTCACTGAAGCCAGGTCACAGATTAGTTTTAGTGGTGAACAGGCTGGAGCCATCACAGGAAGCCAATACAAATTGCAAATACTTTCAATGGAATTTCCATAGTCCCCCAAATTATCAGCCTACAAGGTTGACTAGAAAATATTTTGGATTAAAGAAATGGTTGGATGAAGAATAGAGTATAACAATGGCTGAGCTATGATATTTACGATGTCCAGGTCTTCACTCTTATGGTTAGTTGGAAATATGCAGGCTAGAAAGGAAGGTAAATGGCCCAATGTATACAAACATTACTTTTTGGTGTTCTTTTCCTTTCACGGGTGTCCTGATTTATTTTCCTTTCCTTATAGCCAAAAGCAGTATTTCTGGGAACTGGTTGTAGTAATTCCAGCCTAAAGAAAGAATTTTGTCTGAAAAATGCAAATCTGGGCCATTTTTCTTACCAAAAGGTTTTGCAAAAATACTAAGAACAGTACCAGAGAGAGAAAAAAATATATATATATTGATGTGGCTTTTTAAGCAAATATATATTTATCTATGTGCAGGGCTTAGCTCATCTTCATGCACACCGTGTAATTCACCGGGACATCAAAGGTCAGAATGTGTTACTGACTCATAATGCTGAAGTAAAACTTGGTAAGTTTGTTCTTGCAGTACTTTTCGTGATGCCCAAAATATTTTAATGGAGAATAATCCTTTAATATAAATATATTTTTTATCATTTCATTAACAATATCTGCCACTTGTTTAGGCTGTGTCTTCCTTGCTTGCAAAACCAGTGAAAATATGAAAATTTGTTTGGTGAAGAAGGTGGAGCAGGAGAAATATGCACCATTTGCTGCTTCTCTGAAATCATGTAGTAAAAACAAGTTTTAAATTACCATGGAAGACTTACATTTTGGTCATTGTTTTACTCTCTATTAAGTATAGACATTATATTTATTTCAACAATTGAATTATTATTTTTTGTATTTTACTTTTTCGTTTTTTTAATTTATAGTTTATTGTCAAGTTGGTTTCCATATAACACCCAGTGCTCTTCCCCACAAGTGCCCTCCTCCACGACCATCATCCCCCTTCCCCTTTCCCCCTCCCCCTTCAGCCCTCAGTTTGTTTTCAGTATTCAAGAGTCTCTCCTGCTTTGTCTCCCTCCCTCTCCCTAACTCTATTTCCCCTCTTCCCCTCCCCATGGTCCTCTGTTAGGTTTCTCCTGTTAGAACTATGAGTGAAAACATATGGTATCTGTCCTTCTCTGCCTGAATTATTTCACATAGCATAACACCCTCGAGGTCCATCCACGTTGCTACAAATGGCCAGATTTCATTTTTTCTCATTGCCATGTAGTATTCCATTGTATAGATAAACCACATCTTCTTGATCCATTCATCAGTTTATGAATATTTAGGCTCCTTCCATGATTTGGCTACTGTTGAAAGTGCTGCTATGAACATTGAAGTACATGTGCCCCTATGCATCAGCACTTCTGTATCCCTTGGGTAAATCCCTAGCAGTGCTATTTCTGGGTCATAGGTGAGTCCTATTGTTAATTTTTTGAGGGACCTCCACACTGTTTTCCAGAGTGGCTGTACCAGTTTACATTCCCTCCAACAGTGTAGGAGGGTGCCCGTTTCTCCACATCCTTGCCAGCATCTATAGTCTCTTGAGTTGTTCCTTTTAGCCACTCTGACCAGCATGAGGTGGTATCTCACTGTGGTTTTGATCTGTGTTTCCATGATGATGAGTGACGCTAAGCATCGTTTCATGTGTCTGTTGTCCATCTGGATGTCCTCTTTGGAGAAGTGTTTATTCATGTCTTCTGCCCATTTCTTCACTGGATTATTCATTTTTCAGGTGTGGAGTTTGGTGAATTCCTTATAGATTTTGGATACTAGCCCTTTATCTGATATGTCATTTGCAACTATCTTTTCCCATTCCGTCAGTTGCCTATTAGTTTTCTTGATTGTTTCCTTTGCAGTGTAGAAACTTTTTATCTTGATGAGATCCCAATAATTTATTTTTGTTCTTGATTCCCTTGCCTTTGGGGTTGTATCGAGTAGGAAATTGCTGCAGTCAAGGTCGAGGAGGTTGTCTCCTGCTTTCTCCTCTAGGGTTTTGATGGTTTCCTGTCTCACATTCAGGTACTTCATCCATTGAGTTTATTTTTGTGTATGGTGTAAGAAAGTGATCTAGTTTCATTCTTCTGCATGTTGCTGTCCAGTTTTCCCAGCACCACCTGTTAAAGAGGCTGTCTTTTTTCCATGGGATACTCTTTCCTGCTCTGTCAAAGATTAATTGGCCATACATTTGTGGGTCCAGGTCTGGGTTCTCTATTCTATTCCATTGGTCTATGTGTCTGTTTTTGTGCCAATACCATACTGTCTTGATGATGACAGCTTTGTAGTAGAGGCCAAAGTCTGGGATTGTGATGCCTACCATTTTGGTTTTATTCTTCAATACTACTTTGGCTATTCGGGGTTTTTTTGTGGTTCCATACGAATTTTAGGATAGTTTATTCTAGCTTTCAGAAGAATGCTGGTGCAATTTTCATTGGGATTGCATTGAATGTGTAGATTGCTTTGGGTAATAATGACATTTTAACAATGTTTATTCTTCCGATCCATGAGCATGGAATGCTTTTCCATTTCTTTGTGTCTTCTTCAATTTCCTTCATAAGTTTTCTATAGTTTTCATCATACAAGTCTTTTACATCCTTGGTTAGGTTTATTCCTAGGTATTTTATGGTTTTTCATGCAATTGTGAATGGGATCTTGATTTCCCTTTCAGTTGCTTCATTATTGGTGTACAAAAATGTAACCTATTTCTGTATGTTGATTTTGTACTCTGCGACTTGGCTGAATTCATGGATCAGTTCTAGCAGGCTTCTGGTGGAGTCTGTCAGGTTTTCCATGTAGAGTATCATGTCATCTGCGAAAAGTGAAAGTTTGACTTCATCTTTGCCAATTCTGATGCCTTTTCTTTCCTTTTGTTGTCTGATTGCTGATGCTAGGACTTCCAGCACTATGTGAAACAACCGTGGTGAGAGTGGACATCTCTGTCATGTTCCTGATCTCAGGGGAAAGCTCTCAGTTGTTTCCCATTGAGGATGATATTAGCTGTGGGCTTTTCATAAATGGCTTTTATGATATTTAAGTAATTTCCTTCTATCCTGACTTTCTCGAGGTTTTTTATTAAGAAAGTATGCTGTATTTATTTTGTCAAATGTTTTTCTGCCTCTATCGACAGGATCATATGGTTTTTATCTTTTATTTTGTTAACGTGATGTATCACATTGACGGATTTGCGAATATTGAGCCAGTTTTCTCCTGGCTCCGCCTGGAATTGGCACGCCAAGCCCAAGGAAAACGCGCCAGCTAAAGGGGACGGATTTCTTTCCCCGTGCCCAGTGGTTATAGATGGGATGATAGGATCCCTCTCCGTCCAGGGCCGAGGTTTTTCTCTTCTCCAGAGACAGCTCTATGAGCGTTTTCAGCCTCTCCTTCTCTCCCCCTCATCTCTCCCCAGCTCTGTGCTGGGGGGTGGGGGGGCTCCCTCCCCTCCGAGCCTCCGGTCCCCGCACTCACTCAGGCATTTATGAGGCTGTCTTCTTTGTGGACTCTGTGTGTTTTCCTCCCACTCTTGCAGATCAGAGTATTGTGGCTTCAGTCCTTCTTAGTTTGATCTTGAGTATTTATTATGTGCAAGTTTCTGTGCCATGGACAAGGAAACAAAAAGACAATTCTTCCACATCACAAAGCCATATTTTCCAAAGGCTATCAAAGAATTTTTAAATTACTTAAGCACAAAATGCTTCTTTCAAATTTTCCCTCAAATACTTAAAGAACTGATATCAGTTGCTCCCATAATATGACAATCAAGTTCAGAATTAGAAATCAAAGGACAAGAATGTCCCTGACTTTCTATTCCAGGATTTTAAAAGGCATAATTTATTTAAAAATAACCACACCTATTATATCACGTGCACACAGGGAACAATTTATTGCACTCTGTGATGTTTAAAGTAAATATTGTTGGTTTTTAAATAATACCATATGAATAATGTTAGTACTATGCAATGGCAGATAACCTCATTGATATAGAATATAAATCACTGGTATTAAATCCTGTATTATTTTTAAATGATATCAATTCTTGCCTACCATATCTCTAGCATGACCTTAAGATAGTTCCCATTTTCCTTACAAACAAATATAACTACAGCAGAGATTTTGTTCATTCATTGAGAATGTTTTCATTGAATATTTACAGAAGAAGCTTGAGGTGTTCCTGAAATAATAAAAATGTAATTTCAAGATAATGTGTTATGTCTCGTGTGTTTAAAAGCTACAAAGCTAGAAATACAATTTTAAGATACTGTGTCAATACATAGGGGGAATTTGGATCTCATATTCAAATGTTCAGGATAGATAGTCTGTCACAAGGCTACATACATACTATTTCACATGTGGCAGCACTCCCATATATTTGGGTCAGGTTTCTGGCCAACTCTACCATTTACAACACAGAAGAGAAATTGTTAAGTAAATGAAATGCCACTGAAAAATCTGTCACAAAGTCCATGCACTAACGCTGATGTACTTTTTACTCTGTGGGAGAGACCTTTTAGCATGGATAAGAATTTAGTCAGGCTTATTTTACATATAGTGCTTATACATTTGGTTTTACATTTCTCAGATTCCAGGATATTTTTAAGCAACATATTATAAGGAGAAGGTTGCAGAAGGCAAACCCAAGGGCATCAAAAGGGAGTGATAGGAACAAGACTGGTAAATAATCATATTATAATTGCAATTGATCAGTAATCCTTATGTTCTGGTCCCTAGGTCATTAAAGAAAAAGTAAAATTGTGCCACTGTTGAGGTCACATCTCTAATTTTGCCTTAAGATTTTCTTTTTTTCCTTTTTGATCCAACATTCTTTCTTCTAATCTTTTCTCTTTTCATTTTCTTCCCTGAATGTCATATATTAGCTAATGGCCTTCATAGTTATCTCTTGGCCCTTAAAGTTGGCCCTCAGGGATAGTGAGATTGCAGAGCTCTGATTTAACCCTCTTCTCCAAAAAATATGTAGATAATGAGATTGTTCAACACCCAATGATGATTTGCACATATTATAGGCATTTTTTATTCTTGTTCAATCCTTCCTTAAAGACTTCTTTAAGTTCTTAATTTCTTAATTTTTCATTTCTTCTCCTAAATTCTTCAAATTACTATTCAGACAATGTTGCTCTCCATCCTCTAGTTTCCTGGAAACCTTTCTAAATTAGAACATCTACTTCATTTTTCATCCCTGAAAAATTTCATCTACTTTCATTTTTCATCTTATTTTTTCTGGACTAAATAACCCCAGTCTACTTTAGCCTTTTTTCTGTCTGTTACTGAGGATACCATACTAAATATTTTCATATAATGTATCCCACAGATGAATAGAAGACTGAAATTTTACAGTCTAATCTAAGATATAGATACCACCATAAATATTTGCATCTGATTCAGAAGAGCTGTAGAAGAACTTAAACTAATCTCTAGCAGAAAACTCATTTTTCTTTATTGGTGTAATAGGACTTTCTAATGTCATGAGGAAGGCTTCCTAATAAACTACTAATAGGTTTTAGACTTCTTAGATGTTGCTTATAGTGCTGGTCTTCCTCCAGCTTGGTGGCAGGTCCAAACACTACATATGTTATCACTTCAGAAGTTCAGGGTGTACTGATGGAACTTTATTTTTAATATTCATGGTAAACTTTCAGCCAAACCTACTGTAGATTTATAATAGCACTTCTGAGTCTCTTTCCAACATAAATAGCAGCAAAAACTTATTTCTCAGTATTCCTGGAGTAGACTTCACGGTAAAGTTTTCTGGGCTGGAATGAAAATCTGTTATCCATTGTGGATTTTGTATTGGCTTTCCAAGTTAAAGCAATAACTTATTGAGCTTTTTGTTACTGATTAATTATTTTTACATATGCTGAATTTTGCAGTGGATTTTGGAGTGAGTGCCCAGGTGAGCAGAACTAATGGGAGGAGAAATAGTTTCATTGGGACACCATACTGGATGGCACCTGAGGTGATTGACTGTGATGAGGACCCAAGACGCTCCTATGATTACAGAGTAAGTGTGAAGATTCACATAGTGGGAATCAAAGATTGGAAAAGATTTTAACTAGTATTTATTTGTAAATGATAAAATTAAAGAATAAAAAGCAAGGAACTCCTTCTTTCACATTAAACTCTAATAAGAAAGACTAGCTGCTATTCTTATATGTGGTTTGATTATATGCATAAAAGTAATATTTTCCAAGAATGTAGACAAAGTAGACCCCTGGGAATTATTTACACTTGAGGAATAATGTCTGGTTCATGTTGCCTGCAACTTCTTGGGAAAAAAATTATATTATGTGGCTTTATATGGAAATTTAACTTCCAGGGGCAGAGAACTTTGTAAACCTAAAAATGAATGAATGTAAAGCCAATTATTAATCCCCACAGTTACTTAGATCCAATAAGAAAAAAAATAATTTGATTACTCAGGGTAATGGAGAAAATCCTTGTCGTGGTTCACCTCCAAACCACTGAAAATCAGTGGAATAGACAAATTAAGTAACAATCCATGCTATTTATTAAAATTTCCACTGAAACTGCAATTTGGACTATATACATCTATGTACACATTTCAAAAAGCTGATGTGGAAAGAAAAATCTCCATCTGCTATAGACTGGAAAAGCCACACTCACTCTTCACATCATAAGTCATCCAAACAATTCATTGTGGTTTTGTTGTGTGGAACCTAGGACTCAATACTTGAAGTTGATTAATTCAAGTCTCATCTTTTTTCCCTTTCCCTTAAATGCCCTCTGCTTGATCTGCAAGCAGATATATTAAGAGTTTATAGTCTAGTGCTATTACAGGCTATGGAGACTATGGAAGTATAATGTTCTTTTAAGTGGCTTGCAAAAAAAATGATGCTTTATACCTGTACAATTTTTGCAGTCTTCCAAGGACTTTCACTTATATTAATTATCTATTTTTCATTTTAGCACCATGTAATTGAAAGAAAGCTTCAACTTACACTATCGCAAAATTCCTTTGAAGCTAAGAAATCTATTAGCTGAGATTATCAGAATTCAATTAACTTGTTTAGGAGTCATCCAGCCAGACAGTGTACCTCTTCTTTCAATATTCTAAAAAACAAAGTACAATTTATTGTGAAGAGAATTTCCTTGAGCCTCTTAGAATATCATTTCCTAGAATAACAATAATTATATTCTCAATTTACTATATTCAAGTAACTGCTGAAAATGCTTTTTATATATATTATCTCATTTAATACTCATACCAATGCTATGAGGTAGATCTCATTATTATCACCATTTTATATATGGTGAAATTGAGGTACAGAGAGTTAAGTCATTTATCTAAGATGGCACAGTTAATAGGTCTATGTGATAGGATTTCTTCACAGCAAGCTCCTTTTGCTATTTCAGTTAAGGTAACAATAGCAATACATTTAAGATGAATTTTCCTTACACTGAACCCTGTCCCATATTGTTCTGTTGTGTGGTGCAGTACTTGTAGATCACAAGCTGAGATAACATCTTCCTACAACGCCATTCTATAATGAAGGTTCATTGTAGAAAACCCATAAAATGGCTCTGGCATTGACACTCCCCCAACCAAAGATTGTGTTGAGATTCTAAATACTTTTAATTTTCCATTTTAAGTGACTTTTGGTGTCATTTTTTCTTCTGCAGAGTGATGTGTGGTCCGTGGGAATCACTGCTATTGAAATGGCTGAAGGGGCTCCTCGTGAGTAAAAATGTTTACTTGTTAAAAGCTAGGGAAGGATGCTATACAAATCTGCTACTTGCACCAGTCAGCTTGTCCTGGTCACACAGGTGCCACACTATTGCCAAACTGTAAATGCTGGACTTTTCAGTGATTATCAAATATTATAATCAGAATGGCCAGATATATCCGCAGTTAGTTTGTGCTTTTCTTTTATGATATTTTATTTTAGGCTTATAGAGTATTGTTTCAATTTAGCATTAACAGCATTTAGTACTGACAGTCCTGACTAATGAGAATCTAAAGACATTTCAGTACATAGTGATTGGTGGAGTATTTAGGTTCCAGAACATTTATAGTCACACACTGCTACTGCTGCAGACTGTGACAGTTAAGAGAATCTTCCAGTGTTTCACTGAAATGAACAAATCCTCAACCCTGGGAAGTGAGTGATGACTTTTTTGTTGTTGTTGTTGTTTTTTCCTGGAGTCAGTCCAGCTCACTTTTGGTGCCTTCCTTCCTCCTTTTAGCCAATTCAGTGCCCTTAATTGATTGCTCAGAAGACTCATTTTTCTCTTGTTTCCACCTCATCCCCATCATTTAAATGATCTGTTAGGATCCTGTTCTCTCAGGACACTACTTGCTGGTAGGAAAGTGAAAATGAAATGTGACCTTGGATATAAATGATTGATAACCATCTAATGTATGACCCCTATAAGCAGGGTATATCTACTGTCCTCAATACCTAATCTAAAGATATAAATGATGAATACATTCTTGGTGTCATTGGATGAGAAGTGAGAGAAATACCTGGAGTGTTTTTTAGAGGGGCAGGTGGGTGGGGTGGAATTTCTTTGCTTACCCCTTTCTAAGGAGATCCTATAGGTTCCCATGTTCCCGCATGCTCTGTCTGCACAATGCTCACCCAACAAGCTTTATAAGTTTGCACTATCATAATACTGTGTTTCAAGTCCAATGGGAGTAATCTCAAGGGGTAGAAATAGTGATAACATGATTGTTAAGAATTCCTGGTATCCTTTAGACTATCACAGTACGGGCTTGGTTAAATCTAGGACAGATATGCAGATCAGGTAGCTGCTGTCCCTCTTTTCATGCCCGCCCAAACTTCAAAGTATCTATTTTGAGTGAATAAAAAATTAGTCATGGAAAAATTATGTATGCCACATATATATAATTGAAATGAGATTGGGAATATGCATATTATTCCTCATCAGCTCTTGATTATTTATCTTTGTGAAACATGCTTAGATTATATTAGATTGAGTAGCAGCAGCACCTTCTCTTCTTCTTCTTCCACCTCTTTCTCCTCCTCCTCCTCTTCCTCTTCTTCTTCCCCTTCTTCTTGTTCTCCCTCCTCCTCCTGTTGCTGCTGCTGCTTCTTCTTCTTCTTCTTCTTCTTCTTCTTCTTCTCCTGTCAACAATATGGTATTTCATATGAGTATTAATATATGTGTTTATTTAGGATATACATAACCACATCAAAGAGTATATGTTTTCTATTGTTTTGGAGTGTTCCTTACCATGTCTTTTCAAAAAACTATCTTTCTACATTTTGAAGATTTGTACTTCCTAGTTCACCTGTATTTTGTTTCACTTTTTCATTCCAAAATATTAAATCATGGGAGAAAAAAGGGGGGCAATGAACGAACTCACAGAAGGACTGCACAGAATACACAAATGGCAAACTTTTTACAAAAGATGTATGAGGACCAGGAGATTCTTAATTTACAATGAGAAAAAATAGGACCAACATTCCTAAATAAGTAATTGGAAGACTGCAACTTTGGTCATGAGCAACTTGAAATAGCCACACTGCTAAAACATTGGTCTTTCACCAGCTTCCCATATTGCCTGGAGTATTAACTTTGGATAGAAATGATTGTCATTAATTTAACTATAGAAATCCTCCAGGTTTTAATAATCACCATCTCAGAGGGGGTGGCCCTCCAAAGTTACAATTATATGATAATTGACTCTGAGGTTCAGATAACAAAATTTCTTTCTTTCTCTCTTTCTTTGGTGAGTCTCTCCCAGAGAAGTAAAAAACAAAAAGGGGGAGGTAGAATAACTTCTCACTGAAAGGATGCTGTAGAGGTTCTCAGAGGAGGGAAGATCTGTACCATTGCACACCAAGACCTTCTTAAGTGCTTTCTTTCTTTCTTTCTTTCTTTCTTTCTTTCTTTCTTAAATTCTGCATATGAGTGAAATCATATGGTGTTTGTCTTTCTCTTTCTGACCTATCTCACTTAGCATTATACCCTCTATGAAATGTATTTTTAAAGGAGGCTTGCTATTTCAAAGTAATGAGCCTCTAATGGTAAAATATTTAGGCATGTTATATGTGGGATAAAGGGAGCATTTACTGGCATTCCTAAAATTAGACTATATTAGAAACCTCCACTGTTTGACATAGCTCTTGTACCCACCTGTACTCCATTCCTTTGTGGACTTCTCATTTCCCTTAATGACAACTTCCCTAGTCTATGCTCTAACTCTTGACCCCTGGGGATGTTGTTAGTTGACTAAATGTTGCTCAAATGTTAATAAATGACAACTTCTTAATATTGTACAAACTCACTTAAAATATGTTTAAAGGACAGAATCTGGTGACTGAATGGATAGAGTAGGGGAATGAAGAGAACCAAAAGTGATCCTGATCTTTTGAGCTTGGGGATAATTCTGCCCTCAGTTATAAAACTGTACCTCTATTAACTTATACCTATGTAATTGAAACAAAAACTTGACCTTTGAATAAGTGCCTTTATACCACGCTAATGAAAGCACCCTGGGGAGTTTTTTCCTACTATTATAAGAGGCCAGTTTGGCATTGTAGTTTTTCTGAAGATGTGTTTTGGGAGAGAAAGGATGACTCTAAAGAGTCACTGATATCAAATTGTCCTCAGATGAATGACACACTTGTAGTATTAGATGAAATTTGTTGGTGAGGGTGTGGAGAAAAAGGAATCCTCTTGCACTGTTGATGGATTGCAAACTGGTGCAGTCACTGTGGAAAATAGTATGGAAGTTCCACAAAAAGTTAAAAATAGAACTACCCTATGATCCAGTAATCACACTACTGGGTATTTACCCCCAAAATACAAAAACACTAATTTGAGAGGACTTATGCACCCCAGTGTTAATTGCAGCATTATTACAATAGCCAAATTATGGAAGTATCCATCATACATGAGTGGATAAAGAAGATGTGGCATAGATAGATAGATAGATAGATAGATCTATGGTGTTTGTAGATGTTTGTAGATCTATCTATCTATCTACAGGGAATATTACTCAGCCAAAAAAAAAGAATGAAATCTTCCCACTTACAACAACATGAATGGAGCTCGAGAGTATTAATGCTAAGTGAAATAAGTCTATCAGAGAAAGACAAATACCATATGATTTCACTTATATGTGGAATTTAAGAAACAAAACAAACTAGCAGAAGAAATAAAAGAGAGAGAGAGAGAAAGAGAGAGAGAGAGAGAGAGAGAGAAACCAAGAAACAGACTGGTGGTTACCGGAGGGGAGGTGGGTAGGGGGATGGGTGAAATAGTTGATGGGGATTAAAGAGTACACTTATCATGATGAGCACTGAGTAATGTATAGAACTGTGAGTCATTAAATCTTGTACCTGAAAGTAGTATAATACTGAATGTTAATTATACTTGAATTAAAATTAAAAACTTGATAAAATAAAAAATATTATTAAGAAAAAAGAAATTTACCCTATGGCTTTCCTATGGGGATATTTTCCAATATAGCACATATTAGAATAGGCTTTTCTTTGTATAGATGTGTGTTTCAAAAAGAGAATGAAAGTCCTGTAATTTTGCACAGACATGAAGTGTCAAATAGTTAAAATCTTTATTATATTACCAATAGCTTATATTTATTAAGTACTTACTCTGTGCCAGACACTTTTATGTATAAGTTAATGCTCATGGCAGTTCTTTGAAGGGATTCTTGATTTTTTTTCAGATAAAGAAACTAACACACAGATAGGTTAAGTAATTAGTCTGAGGTCACAAAGGCAGAAGTAGGATTTTAACCCAGGTGATCTTACTCTAAAGGGTGTTTTTAACAATTTGTTACACTATATCTACCTCTTTTCCTAGGACTGTCAGCTTTCAAAACAGATTATTCCCATCTTTTTAGACTAATAAATCACTTATATATTATTGTGCTTAGCTAGTAGTTTGGTTGACTTTTTTGGCCTATAACTACATTACCTATTTCAATTTTATAACTATAGATACCTATAACACAAAATACAGAAGAGTATTTGTCTTCATTTTGCATTTACGTCTCTAGATAGAAATCATATATCACACATTTTGAAATTTGTATCCAATGTAGTTTATTATTAATTTGCCACTCATGGTGATGGTGATGCTTGAAGATCTTATATAAGGACCGTTTGCATTAAAATGAGCTTTTCCTCTGATCACATTATTGTGTATCTATTTATTCTGTAGTGTCTACTCAATATGAAATGTGAAAGAACACTGAGAATCCCCTCTGGAATGAGGAGCCTGCTCTGTTGTTACACTTCTCATTCATTTTAAATATATCTATTTTCTTTTGCAGCCCTGTGTAACCTTCAGCCCTTGGAAGCCCTCTTTGTTATATTGCGGGAATCTGCCCCCAAAGTCAAATCCAGTGGATGGTAAAGATGAATGACTTAATCTCCTAAACACATTAACTTGACTTTTTTTTTATATAGCACATGAGTTTTAATTAATTTTGTAATCCTGTTTCAATATCTTTATTGGACAATATTTCCTAAAACTAATATCTTGATGATTAGTTTTCATTAAGAGGTAGCTAGTCAACTAGAAATAATACCTTCCATAGTATATTATGATGATGTCACTACCCTGAAATTAATGGCATGCTCAATCGTTTCTCCATTAATGGCATGGACCAATAGATATCATTTGTGATGTTTCTTACTGTGCCTAGATAGGCAGTCAGTGATTGTGATATATAGCTCAGTTGTTCAGCCCATTGAACTACATCCACAGATCTAAAGAAGAGAATTTGTTCTCCCAGAGTGCTACAGGCCAAGTGAACTTGGGAACCCTTTACACTGAAGCATTTTGATTGAGTGTCTGAAGCTCTTGCTTATTCTTAGTATTTATTGCTTGCCCTGGTAAAAGTGGTGACTGATTTGATTGCTGACATTTTTCCTTGTGATTCAATTTAACTTTTCCACAGATTCAGGCTTTCTGGCCACATATGTTTTCATAGGCCATTTTATAAGATTAGTTAGTCCTGTTGCTATTAACACCCTTTTTGGATCATTACACCTACACCTCCATAGCTCAAAATACATAATCAAGTGAAACATTCAGGCTTCAAAGTATGACTCCTGTGGGCTGACCAATCTAGTCTCATGACCTACATAAACCGCTTTAACTATTTCATTGCCATACTATCACTTGACTTTGTACCGTGTACATACTTCTGTACTCCTTGAAGTTTCTACTACTATTAAAATGCCATTTACTCTGGCTCATCTGTAGTATAATGTATATTGTCAAGCTGCAAGATATGTGGCAATTGAAAAGACACTTATAACTAGAGGCAACTCTCTCCAAAAATATGACCTGCAGAGTGGCTTGTGTGAGAGTGGGAGAAAATATAGCAGTTCTGAGGATGCTTTTTTATCTCTTTGACTCATTTCTTTTAGGTCTCGTAAGTTCCACAATTTCATGGAAAAGTGCATGATAAAAAATTTCCTATTTCGTCCTACTTCTGCAAACATGCTTCATCACCCTTTTGTTCAGAATATAAAAAATGAAAGACATGTTGTTGAGTCATTAAAGAAGCATCTTACTGGAATCATTAAAAAGAGACAGAAAAAAGGTTAGAATATGTGAACTTTCATTTTACTGGAGTGAATATTTAGATAAAAGCATAATTTATTCATTTTTTCAGGAAAAATAAGATTTGCTTAAGAATTACATTGAAAGCAAAAATTCTGAGGCCTTTGATATTTAGTTTTTTCACTAATATGCCATATGCAATTAATTAATTATTTCTCTCCTGATCATATATATATATATATATATATATATATATGATTAAACTGCTGCCAATTATAGCTGGCAAGTGTTTATATTTACAAAAACCTTGAATAAATCAAGAATAATTATGTGATGTGCCAATATTAAGAAAACTCCTAACTAAAGAAATAAAATAAATAAAAATATAACAAAATCTATATCATACTGCTCTTTTTTTGGTTATTTTAATTAACTCCAGTGAGATAAATTGTATTTATAATTACCCATGTATAGACTGTTAATTCTGAAGTAATTTCTGTGTACTATATAAAGTCTGTTTTATATACTAATCTCCAACTATAAGATGTAATTAAAAGAACTAATTATACAAATAAAAGTTAGTTTCTATATATTAATGCCAAAAATGGCAGGATGGATTTTCATCAAAACCAGAGTACTACTTAGGAAGTTCCAACTTTATAGGTTGTATGGCATATTCCACATTTAATTGGACCACCATAGCCAGTGTTGCGAGTGGTGGTGTAGTGGAAAAGGGGAAACTTGAAACATAGCAGGCATTCTCAGAATAGCTACAGGATTGATTGCAATAGAGATTTTTCATCCTGCATAACTATATGTATCCTATTTTGGAGTGAGAAGCAGCAGAAATTATTTTATTTAACCATGGCGGAAAATTCATTGGACCAGCATTACAAAAGCCAGCCAGTCTCAAATGGGCACAGGAAGACCCCATTTCTACTTGAGAATTTGCTAATTTCCAGAGCTGCAAGATTTCTAGAATGTTACCTGCAGAAAAACTCACATTTATGTGGGGATTGCATAGATGTAAATGTAGTTACCATAAACACTTTTATATAGAAAATTCAAAAAAAATTCTTGTTTGTAAGCTTCTCTATTTCAGTATGGCATAGCTGAAATGAAAGAAGCTGAACATGTTGAATGTAAGTGTAAAACTCAGAATTTAGATTTTTACCTTCTCACTGAAAAGACCAAAGATCCTAATCCTCATTTTCAAAGATCCTCATTGAAAGGACCAAAGATAGATGTGGGCCCAAGCCATAAAGTTCTTGCATCTAGATCACACACATATAGGCCATATGCTCAAAAACCATCTAGAGTTCCTCTTGTCCCTTTCTCCGTTTGCCTTTCTCGGTTATTTCTCTTTAGAATTGCAGCAACCAAATTGCTAAATTCCCTTTCCTATGCCCAGAGAAATTAGTTTGTATGCAATAGCTTCACTGTGCTTTAAAAGTGGTTCTAAGAACCAGAATATTGTATACATTACCAACCAGGTGTGATTTGAAGGGTTACCTTCTTCTCCTTGTAAATTCACTTGACATCCTGAACATTAAAGGGTGAAAATTCACTAAGTAGATTGAATTAATCTCTGCTGAATTTTTTGTATTATTTTTTCTTTTATAAAAAGGAATACCTCTGATATTTGAAAGAGAAGAAGCTATTAAGGAGCAGTACACCATGAGAAGATTCAGGTGTGTTAAGATAAATTATATATAATTTGTTGTTAGCAATTTATGTAAGACCATTGATCCTGTACTGTTGCATTTGACTCAGAAGAGCTTAATCCCTCCTGATACAACAAATAAGAGATCTCTCTATTATTTTCTTTTTTTGTTGTTGTTGTTTGTTTTATTTATTTTTGAGAAAGAGAGAGAGACAGTGTGAGCAGGGGAGGGTCAGAAGGAGAGGGAGACACAGAATCGGAAGACAGGCTCCAGGCTCTGAAGCTAGCTGTCAGCACAGAGCCCGATGAGGGGCTTGAACCCATGAACCGTGAGATCATGACCTGAGCTGAAGTCAGATGCTTAACCAACTGAGCCACCCAGGTGCCCCAGATCTCTCTATTATTTTCAAAACATATTTGAATGGAAATGTTGAGGAAAATTTTTTATTACTATTCAAAGATTATTTCATTTCTGGCAGTAGAATGATCAAGTAGTTTATGAGATAATTAATATTGAGTATATTAGTAATACAAAGAATACTTCAGACATTATAAGAATGATTCAAGAAAGATTTACTGAAAATACTTTTATTGCAGAAAATGTCCATTTTTTAAATAAAAAAAAGTGAAGCCTGAGTGGTTTCACTCCACTGACAGCTCTTACTATATAGCAATCATTTGTGTGTTTCTTTCTAGAGGACCTTCTTGTACTCATGAGCTTCTGAGACTGCCAACCAGCAGTAGATGCAGACCACTTAGAGTTCTGCATGGAGAACCTTCTCAGCCAAGGTGGTTACCTGATCAAGAAGAGCCACAGGTCCAGGCACTTCAGCACCTACAGGGAGCAGCCAGGGTGTTCATGCCACTACGAGCTCAGGACAGTGCACGTAGGCCTCTACAGGGGCAAGCCCAGGCACCTCAGCGACTACAAGGGGCAGCTCGGGTGTTTATGCCACTACAGGCTCAGGTTAAGGCAAAGGCATCTAGGCCTCTGCCGATGCAGATTAAGGCACCTCCACGACTACGGAGGGCAGCCTGGATGCTCATGCCACTACAGGCTCAGGTTAAGGCACCTAGGCCTCTACAGCTACAGGCCCAGGTACCAAAAGAGCAGCAGGCTCAGGGTCAGCCCCAGGCATCAGAAGAGCCACAGGATCTGGACCAGGTACCAGAGGAATTTCAGGGTCAAGATCAGGTACCAGAACAACAACAAAGACAGGGTCAGGCGCCTGAACAACAGCAGAGGCAGAACCAGTTACCTGAACAGCAGCTGGAGCAGAACCAGGTACCTGAACAGCCAGAGGTACAGGAACAGGCTGCTGAGCCCATACAGGCAGAGACTGAGGCAGAGGAACCTGAGTCATTACGAGTACATGCCCAGGTATTCCTGCCCCTACTGTCACAAAACCACCATGTGCTGTTGCCACTACATTTGGATACTCAAGTGCTCATTCCAGTAGAGGGACAAATTGAAGGGTCACTTCAGGCACATAGCTGGGCACTAGAGCTCCCACAGGCAGTTGGCTCAGTTCAAGAACTGATAGAGGGACTATCAAGAAATTTACTTCGAGCACCAAACTCACATAACTCAAAGCCACTTGGTCCACTGCAAACCTTGATGGAAAACCTGTCTTCAAACATGTTTTACTCTCAACCAGAGCAAGCACGGAAGAAAAAGTCAAAAGTTTCTAGTCTGAGGCAGGCATTGGCAAAAAGACTATCACCAAAGAGGTTCCGGGCAAAGCTATCACGGAAACCTGAAGAGTTTGAGCTCTCAGATTTAGAAGCCTGCAGGCGAAGGCGCCAACGCAGATGGGAAGATATCTTTAATCAGCATGAAGAAGAATTGAGACAAGTTGCAAATGTAAGACTTTCTGATATTTTTACTGAATCAAATATGCAGAGAAAACATGCTAGTACATGCTCATGTTTTTCCCTCTGTAAAACCAAATGAAAGAAATATTCCTTGTGTTCCAAAGAGGATTAACTTATAATTTGTGCTTCAAATAAAATTTCCAGGTAATTATGACTAAGTTTGAGAAAGAAAATGTTGCTTGAATGATCCAGGTAATTGTTTAATATCTTTGTAGAGATATAGCTTTAATTATTAGTTTTCTACCTATTATTCCCATAACCAATAAAGAAACACTGTATAGATATTTAAAACTACTATTTTGGATATTTAAAAATTATTGTCATAGCTCAAACTTTCAAATATAACTCATTAAAATTAAAGACAAAAGACAATTTTGGTTTCACTCCTCTAACTTCTAAGTTAATATGTCTTTTTTCCCATAGAATGCTGAACTGTGCTGTTTAAGTGAATTATACTAATTTTTTTATTTTGGCATGTTTAAATCAAGGTTAAAATGAAATGGTAAAGCAGTTTCCAAAATATTTTGTATATAGTTACCATATGTATGACTTGTGTCACTAATTTTCCACTGTTTTACATAATAAATGAAGTGCCTGCATTGAACATAAGTTACAAATTAATCTGCACTCTTTTGAAATGCAGTATGTTAATATCTTTATCTTATTTTGGAATAGTCAAAACTTCATTCTTTCAAATCCTCTAATATAATTTGGCTGGAGTTGCTGAATTCAATTTGGCAGATCTAATCTGACAATGAAGGGATGGTGGACTTTATAAGCAAATTAATGAGGTCAGCAGGATTAGGAGAACAGTTGTTTTCTAATACTTCACAGCAACCATTTACATAAAAGAATCCTAAATTAAACCCTGGTGTCAACACCCATTTATCTGTTAATAATTAATGTAGAGGGGCGCCTGGGTGGCTCAGTAGGTTAAGCGTCGGACTTCGGCTCAGGTCATGATCTCGCGGTTCATGGGTTCGAGCCCCAGGTCGGGCTCTGTGCTGACAGCTAGCTCAGAGGCTGGAGCCTGTCTTCGGATTCTGTGTCTCCCTCTCTCTCTGACCCTCCCCTGCTCATGCTGTCTCTCTCTCTCTCTCTCAAAAAATAAATAAAACATTAAAAAATAATTAATGTAGTAATAACAAGCGTATCTTGTCTGAATATCTGGATAAGTGAGTCTTTTGGTTTGTGTTCATTGAGCCAATTAAACACATATTATTTCTCTAACATGTTTAACTTGAGAAAAGGTGAAAACAAAGAAAGCAAAGAAAGGAACTAATTGACTAATATCAATGAACACTAGTAACAACTGAATCTAATGGGTTTTGCATTTATGAAAAAGAGTTTTAGGCATTCCTGCAAGACCCATGGCATTGATAGTATGACTCATACTTATTGTCATTCAGTGTTTTCAATAATGTGAGAAGCCATTCTGACATGGAAGAAAAAGTCAGTAAATAATAGTTACCAATCCCGTGACCCTAGGATCTTGTACAGGCATTCATATCTTTATGTGTGATTCTTAACAAAAATATAAAAGAAAAGAATTTATATTAAATCAAAGTCATAGATCTTTTGAATTACCTAAAAATTTGTTAGCATTTGGAGACGTATGTGAGTTCTTAAACTAACCAAAGGAAAGAAAACTAATTTTCATGACTCTCTTTGAGTTGAAAAAATAATATTGATTGGCTTAAGTGTGAAAACAGAAACATTCCTAAACTCTTAGAGCTCAATTAGTGAGAAATATTTGCACAGCTGTATTTCAGATCTTCCACTGCACAGGAGGACCAAACTTTGTAATTATAACTGCTTACTAAATGTGACATTTTGAAGTTATGAGTTAAGATTTAGACTGGAGATTCTTAACCTGCATCTAATAGATTAGCTACAGGTGGTCAATGATCCCCCTGAAAATATATGTAGATATGTGTGTCCATATGCATTTAGAATCTCCTTGGATTCTTTTTTTTTTAATTTTTAAAATGTTTATTTATTTTTTGAGAGAGAGAAGCAGAGAGAGAGAGACAGAGAGAGAGACATAGACAGAGACAGAATCTGAAGCCGGCTCCAGGTTCTGAGCTGTCAGCACAGAGCCTGATGCGGGGCTTGAACTTACTAGTTCAACTGACTGAGCCACCCAGGCAACCCTAGAATCTCTTCAGTTTCTAGAGGGAATCCAGAACCACAAACTATTAGAATCTTCTGGTTTAAATCAATTTTAATATTTGAAAATTATTCTTTTAAATTGTACATTGGGATGATAGAGTTGCTCCTATCATTTGCATTTTAACAACAATTAAAATATTTATTTTCCTTTTTGTTTCAAAGGAAAAAGAAGATGAATCATCAGACAATGATGAAGTATTTCATTCAATTCAGACTGAAGTCCAAATAGAACCATTGCAACCATATGTTCCAAATCCTAAAGGAAATGAGGTAAGTTTCTCAGTATGAGTTACTGTGACATTAATAAGTGCCTAAAACAGTGGTTCTTAAACTTTTTGGTCTCAGGATACCATTATACTCTTAAACACTGAAGACCCCCAAAGAACCTTTGTTTATGTGGATTGTGTCATTTAATATTTAATGTGTTAGAAACTAAAATAAAAAATAAAATATTTACTAATTCATTTAAAGAAAATAAAAGTATTATATGTCAACATAAAAAAATTTTTAATTAACAATAACTATTTTCCATTTTGCTTAATGGAAAACAACTGGATTCTCATATGTTCTTCTTCATTCAATTTGTTACCATATATTTAGTAGATGGTAAATGAATTATATGAGTAAAAGCTGGCTTCTCACTTATAAATAGTTGGGAAGAGAGAATTTTCATAGCTTTTTTAGATAATGTGGATATTCTTTGATAATACACCAAAGCTAGGGAAGTGGAATTTAAAACCCCATCAATGAAATTTTGCATATTCAGAAGTATTAAAATCAATTGCTCTATTGTTTGCTATAAATAGATGTTTTACTCATGCACAATTTTGTATCTTCATACATTGGTCAGTTGGAAAATATTTCACTGTGAATGTCTATCTTTCCAAATATTTACACATTTCATTATACAACATTAATAAACAGCATCTGTTAATATCACCAGTTTCATCAGAAAAATGATTGAGTATTGACAAGCTGCCAAGTGCATGGTGACAGATAATAAATTTAAAATTTAAATTTTCACTTCAAAGCTCAATTTTATCATTGCTAACAAATAACATCAGTTGTTTTTTCCTTCGAATTAACAGGCTAACTTCACTGATTTTAAATAAAATGCTTGCCAAATGCCCAAGTTGAATAATTGTAGTTTGTCTCATCAGTCATTATTTTAAGTAAAAATATTGCACATAAAAATCTTGGGTAGTTCAGCTTATAACACAATCACACATACATTTTCCCTTGATTGTCTCTGTTCGGGGATATAGTTTATGACAGGGTATGTATCATTTAATCTGTAGTTTATTTTCTTACACTTATCGGAATAATCAAGTCAGTCCTCATGGCCAGGTTGACTTCTGTTTTCACGACTGTATTAACAGTGTTTAGCATAGGGTATTGGTGAAGCCCAAGTTGCAGTTTCAATTCCCATATGGACAAGATATTATCATCATAGCTAGCTTTCATAACGGCTAGCCATATAAAAATTTCTTGATCACTAAGGATGACCAGGTGGCTGGGTGAAGAGCTCAGAATTTCTTGGCTTATTAATAGTGGGTCAGAAATCTCATTGTTGTTCTTAATCAGCACAAGGGTCCCAGATCACTATATTTCTTCTTTCTAGATGCTGCACAGTAGTCCACTATGATGTCTTTCATGGACAATTATTCTTTTGAAATATGTTATTTCTGATACTAACAGTTCTCTGAAGTTAATAACAGAGTATTACTTTATAAATACTAATCACTGGCAGAAGGAACATAAACTGGAATGTATTATTTAATTACAAAAGGCCTTATGTCTCCCTCTCTGCCTTATGAAATTATGACTTTACTTCTACTCTTAAATAATAATTATTACCTTAAGTATGCCTCTTTAAACAGGAAATATAATGAGTTGTGCCTGACTGGTTTGGAATACATCATTTGTCTCATACATGCTATTCTTACTAATCATCTCATTTTTTAGACAAAATAAAGCCAATTCATATTTGGCATTTATCTTTTCTGAGTAATCCTGGCCTCTGGTTTACTAGTGTCAATAAACTTTCTGAGATCAGTTTCATGAACCAAGGAGGCCTAGACTGGGTCAATATGATGCCAGGTATGTAAATCAAATGTGGAAAAAGTCAGATGCTTATCGTCCATACTGCCAAACATTTGGAAGTACTCATTAGCAAAACAGGTGAACATTAACAACACTTTTCATTTCTTACTTATCACAACCTGGATAAGTTACTACATAGAGGAAAAAATAGCATAGTAAGGTTAGTATAGTTTCTAGAAACTATAGAATGACTTTATCAGCATGAAAATCCTAGATTTTTAAAAAAATGTAACGTTTAATTTTTCTTTCTAAAGAATCTAGTGTGGCTGTCTCATTGAATAACCTATTTTTTTGGTTATCTAAAAACTATTTCAAGTAGAAACCTAATGATATAAAACTAAATGAGGCAAGGAAACTACATGGTCCTATCTACTAATGTTGGCAGAAAATAATCTGCCCCATTGATTGATCCTGGCTCATTATATGTGCTCTTTTCTCAAGTATTTTGCTGCATTAGATGAAGGAATAATTAATAGAAGCCAAATTAACTCATTTAGAATTGAAAAAGTATTTGGAAAACTGATTATCACAATACAAATTGTAAAGTGAAAAGAAAACATACTTTCTTAAAGGTGGGACATTTTTTACTTAAGAGATTTTAATGATGTATTGTGTGTGTGTGTGTGTGTGTGTGTGTGTGTGTGTGTGTTACAACATTTGAAAATCTAGGTTTAGCTTAAAAGGACCAGTTGAGTGTGAAGTTTGAGCTTAAATTATAGTGAGAAATTTGAACTTGATAAAAAAGGTAATAAGAAAATACAGAACATTAAATTAGCAGTTGGGGGACCTATATTCTGATTAACATATATTCTTTAACTTGATGTAAATTCTTAGAAAAGTTATTTTTCTCCCTGGAGTACAGATTCCTCAATATGAAAATTAGAGTGTTCTATTATATAATATCCAGAAACTGTTATTATATGACAATTCAAGGATACCATCAGAAATCATGGTTAAGCAGCTGTAATGTTACACTAAAATTATGAAAATACAATCTATTTATTAAATCAGATCTTATACACTGGATTTCTAGGAAAATATCTCTATATAAATAAAGGAATCTTCATCCATAGATTAATAAACTCAAAAGAATTTGTGATAAAAATTTTTACCAAAGTATTGCCTTGTGTCTTTAAGGTCCAAGAGAGATCTACTTCAGTGCCTTACAATCAAGACTGTGCACACCACGTCAAGTTCTCTTCAAGGTATGTGTCTCTAATTTCTATATTCAAATTGCTCGTAATTAACTATCACATGGAAAATTAAAGGGTATTTATTTGACACTAAGTTTTGTGTAAAGTCAAAACTAAAATATTAATGACAGCATCGTCATCAGTGATATTGTTGGCCCACATTTAAAACTTTAAGTGCAGCAATCCATTAACTAAATCTTTCATATTTGGATATACTGCAGTCTCTCTGTCATTTAGTTTTATAATTGGCTGGTAAGGTCCACAATTTAATAAAAGAAACATCAATGAATTCTTGGACAGCTTTCAATTAGTACTTTATAATAAAAAGATGTGAAATTTCACATGTATCATGTACTTCGATTATACATTTTATCATTTAGTACATCATGAATCTCATGTACTACACATTAAAACACTCACACAATTCCTAACCTCAGAAGCTAATGCCATGGAATGGGCAAGCCTGAAATGACCTAAGGGAAAAATCAAATCTAAATCTTAATATTATATCAATGATATTTTATGCCAGTCACTGTATTTTTTTATCGCTGTAATATTGGTGATCTTCAGTGATATTCAGAGATACTGTTTCATATTTTAGATGTTATGTGCATTGTGTTATATCTAAAAACCAAATTTTAAGGTAGATTTTCCTTAAAAATTATATCCCCTCCAACTCCAGATTATAAAGGAGAGAACTTGGCCTATATTCATATACTCAGTCTTTCACTAAATATTTATTGAGCACCTACTATATTCAAGACACTGGACAGTATGGTCAGATTACATAGTGTTGATGTTATGTAGTATGTATATTCCTACTTCATTATTATTTGAAACCCCATATATTTATGTTCTTAGATTCAACTTATATGCAGAAATCTTGGAAAATTGGAAAGCAAGATTAGGAATTTTTGCTTTCTCTACATTCAGTGAATGAGTTGTCATGATCCTTCTGACCACAAAGGGAGAAATCTGTTTAATTTTGTGTATCTTTTTTTGGTATCATGGGATATGTCTTTAATAAAATCCGGCACATAAAAATTAGTATTACTGTTAAACTACAATTGGCTGTTCACATTTTGAAGAGATTTTTGAATTTATGAATAGCAAATATATTAACTTTAAACATGGTTAAATTTCTAAAATTAATTAATTAATTTTTAAGTTTTATTTATTTTTTGAGAGAAAGAGCACAAGTGTGGGAGGGGCAGAGAGAGAGAGAGAGAGGATCCCAAGCAGGCTCTGCACTGTCAGCAAAGAGCCCAAGGTGGGGCTCAAACCCACAAAATGTGAGATCATGACCTGAGCCGAAACCAAGAGTCAGATGCTCAACCCACTGAGCCACTCAGGAGCCTCTTAAATTTATACAATTTATTTAAATAAAACTTGAGTGTTTCCTGAAACTTGGGGTCATAGAAAAGATTCTAGTATGTTCTAGGCCTAGATCAATAACCAAAGTCCTTCCTATATGGAAATTCCAAAGCAACTATAAAATTTAGCAGCACCAGTCCAAAAAAGCTTTCTAAATATTCCCCGAATTTGAATATTAAAAACTGAAGTGTCCTATTTGTATGTCTATTCACGTATCTAAATCAGGAACAGGACATTAAAAAATGCAAATGCCAAGCTTTTAAAATTAGGATGATAACTGTGGAATATTTGACACAACAATGACAGCTATTTATCTTGTTAAAATCAACACATACACCATAAAGTTATGTTTATCACTGTGTTACTAGGTATAGAATAATATCTGAATATTACCTTAAAGAAAGTTTATTGAATTTTTTGAAATTAAATATGATATGTAAAGGAAACATACTATATGGAACATTTTATTTGTATTTTGGAAATTGTTGCTCTGTTCTAGATAAAATAGCACATTTGGAAGTGGAAAATTAAATATTTTACTTAAGCTCTACTTTTTTTAGTTTGATATATATCCCTATACTTAAAATTTTTTGTTGGTATTGATGTTGAGCTATATATTCCCTTTATGAATATTAGGACATGGCACATGCTTTTCTGTCTTTTCATTTAGTGTTCCTCAGCGATCTGTTTTGGAACAAGCTCAGAAGCCCATTGACATCAGACAAAGGAGTTCACAAAATCCTCAAAATTGCTCAGCAGTATCAGGTGATTCAAAGCACAAAGTTTAAACAGTCAAAACACAGAGCTAATATTTAACAGTGTATTGCAGAAGTCAAGAAAGAATTTCAAGAAGAAATGAATCAAAAGTGTTAGGGAAGCCAAGTAGATTTAAGACCAGGAGGCCATCGGATTTGACAATCGGGTGGTCAGTGGTGACCTTTGAGAAATGGAAAGGAGTTTTTCTGAAGTTTTTTTTTCTTTAAGGGGGGGTAGTAGTTAGGAATGTATTTTGGGAGGTGGGAGGTGTCAACTTTAGTTTCTGTACCATGTGTGACAAATATGGGAAAGGAACTTGGGAGAGGCCTTTTTAACAGGCTAAAATGTATAGGCAATCCTTAAAATACTGAAATATTAGATGGAGTATTCTGGGCATGTGTTTTATTTATCAGTTTGTTATTTCACCACCCCAAAGTAAAATATATATAGTATCTCATAAACATCCCTAAATATTGCAAGTTGATGTTTTCACTCAAAACACATGAAAAATTAAAATCATAGAAAATAAATTCACAATTTGTGATAAGAATTTCAAACAAGTGTTTTATCTTATGATATGCTTTTGAGGCTTTAAATTAATTATAGATTTGTGAAATATTGAAATAAACAAAGTTAAACCTTATGCCTTAGATTATAAAATCTGGCATTATGTACATTTAAGCAATCTAAGTTTAGCAAGGGCAAAATGCCTGAATGAGTCCTCAAGTCATCTGCAAAAATGTAGTACACAGATTTTATTAAAATGTTAATAATAAAAAAGATGTATAAGTGTACCGTATAAAAATCAAGTATTTTCAAGACCTGAACTTAAAAACCTCATTCTTATTAGGAGACTCAGATAATGGTAGAATTCTTTTAAGTAGTAGTATCTTCTCATGCAGAAATATTATGTCGTGAGAAATAAAATAAGCTTTCATGAAAAGTAACTTTAAGAATATTTTCCCCAGAACCTTTCTGGTTTGACTAGGACTAATTTTGCTAATACTGGGAAAACACCTAAAAATTTAAGGTTTATTTATATTGCCTTTTCTGAAATAAAGAAATTCTATGGACATTGGTAAGGGGGAGAAGGGGATAGCATTTGTGTAGGTAATAGCTGAAGTTCTTTTCAGCTCTAAAATTCTATTATTTTATTGTGTGTGCTTAGGCCATTCGAAGTTTCCATGAGATTACATATTTTACTATGCAGGAAATCAGAGCAGCTTACTACAAATTTGCCTCAATATATCAAACACTCACCCAAATTTCTTATTTAGCCTAGCAACATACCCAGAGACTTGAGGGGAAAAAAATGGTTTCCTGAAGAAAGATAATAAATTGCAAAAGTACTATGCCATAAAATACAGTGATAAATTGTAGAATGCATTCTGGATAATATATTCAAAAGATAGGAGTGTTTGCAGATACATGATTTTTGGAGTTTGTAGTGTGTATACCGTGGCTATATATAGCAATGTTGCAAAAAAAAAGGGGTAGTACTATTTATCTTCAAAGTCCAAGCCCACAAAAGCAATAAGCAGGGACATAAGTGCCCCTTTAGTGAAGCTATTTCTGAGGATACTCAGCCAGATCTACTGATTTTTGAGCCTAAATATTCTCACTGGATTTTAACTACAGGTGCTATTTACTATACCATAAATCTTAATGTCAAAAATCCAGACTTTCAATCCAGGTAAATTTGTGTTTTTAAAGTTTTTATTTTTTATTTTTAAGTAAGCTCTACAGCCAACATGGGGCTTGAACTTCCACCCCTGAGATCAGGAGTTGTAGGCTATATGGACTGAGCCAGCCAGGCACCCCTAAATTTGCATTTTAAATAGAAATATTTACACTATAGAATTCAGCTGTGCATTGTGGTAGCAACAGCCACACATGGCTCTTAAAATTAAAACTGAAATTAAAATGCCAACCCCTCAGGCACAGTGGCAATATTGCAAATGCTCAATAGCCATATGCGGCTACTGGCTACTGTATTAGACAATGCAAATACAGAACATTTCTATCACTGAAGAAAGTTCTAGTGCACAATATCACTAAAGAAAGATTCCCAGCTTTATAAAAAGTATTATGTTTTATCTCTTTTCAATTGTTCACTTTTCAACTGTATTGAAATACTTCAAGATATATTAAGTGGAAATTGAGGGATTAAGATCGCAGGGTCAACTCTCTTCTTGAAAATTTTGTCTAATCTATCATCTTTTAATGCACTGTTGGGCTCTTTTTCTACTCGTTAGTATGGGAGGCCAGTGATACTACCTAGCTCTTCTTATCCTTAATATATAGTATTTTTTTAAATGAAACTATTCATCTACCAATCTTACTAGATACTTTCTCACACATAGAGAAATATTTAGCAAGTGTACACTTAATATTGAAAACAGAAAATCCATGTAGATGTACAGACAGAACAAACCTTGAGCCTGTCATTACTCCTGAAAACACAATAGGATCTTGGCCCCATTATAATTTATTAGGTGGTATTTCCTGAATGGAAAAAAGCTATAAGAAACATACCAAGGTATTGAACTGGTACACTATAAAAATGAAGGCAATGGTTGCAGTCGTCACTTACTAATGGCTTTTTGGCATTCTACAGAATCTTCTTCTGAGGAAGAGAGTCCTGTAACCTGGAGGAGGTCCCAGTCATCACCGCCTTATTCTACTATTGATCAGAAGTTGCTGGTTGATGTCCATGTAGGTTGCCATCTTAACTCTTAACACATTTATCTGTCTCTTAAAAAATTTCTTTAGATTTACATATTTTCATCTTCATTTGAGGAAAAGATCAAAGTGTTGTTTTTTAATTAATCTTTCAAAGATAGATTTCCATTGCTATGTGAGTATGCAGAATATGAAATCTAGAAATTAAGTTTGAAATGGAGAAACATTTAATTGATCATAAAATATTTTATATTCACATACTTTTGTCAGAACATATTCAGAGAGGAGTTATAGAATGGTCTTTGTAGAAGCTAATCTCAAATCAAGGAGTAAAAGCTAGATGTTCACTTTTTCCTAATATAATTTCTTGGATGATGAGGCAACACATAAAAATAAAACATTTGGAGAAAAATAAAATACCCTCTGAGAGCATAAACAGTCTTTCAGTTGATTTTTCAGTGTCCTTTCAGGTCATTCCATTTCACTTTTGTAACTTTCCCTAACCTCCCACATACACATCTCTATCATGTTGCCTAAAGGTTGCTTATATGACACCATACTTAAAGATGCATTTATATTAATTTGTTTCTTAGAAGTGTTTGAGTTACTTTAAGACAACCTACATACAAAACTAGAGCTGGGAAACTAATGTATCAATTTAAAGAGCTATGTTTTAATTCTAATATCAGGATAAAATTTGAAAGAAAAAAATGATTATATCATTTATACAGCATCAAATAATCTGTTTTACTCTCTATCACCAAAACCAAATGCCTACTCCTCAGCAGAAAAGTAGGGGCAATAAAAAACAAATTGAATAAATTTTGCCATGTGTGACACAGAATGGCCATTAATGAACCTAGCCTGAAGTTTAGATTTTGGCATTCATCCTCAAAAAGATGTTGGCTTTATCTAGTTAATGAATATCTTCATTTCACTTGAAAATATATTTTAAAATATTGTCAGCTTGGAAACTTTCCAATCTAGAAGAAAATGAAAAGCTACTGTAGATTTCATTAACCTTTCTTGTGCACACAGGTTCCAGATGGATTTAAAGTAGGAAAAATATCACCCCCTGTTTACTTGACAAATGAATGGGTAGGCTGTAATGCACTCTCTGAAATCTTCCGGAATGATTGGTTAACTCCTGCACCTGTCATTCAGCCACCTGAAGAGGATGGTGATTATGTTGAACTCTATGATACTGGTGCTGATATTGATGGTGATGATGATGATTCTAATGATGCTTATGAGGATACCTATAACCATGACAATGGCAATGATGGCTTGGATAACCAAGTTGGTCAGGCTAATGATGTTGGTGAAGACCATGATGATAATGACAATGATGAAGCTATTGATGACAAAGACAATAATCATGATGATGCTCCTTGTTGGCCAAGGTTGGTGTTTCTGAATTACTTGTACTACCAATGTTTTAGAATGTTTGAACTATTTGCAGCTTTGTTTTACTTTCAAATTTTATTACCAAAAGGGTGAATGAATTGCACTTGCATCTTAGTAAATGGTTGATTTTTCAATAATATATTTAAATTATTTTAATGCAAAACATGTCATTTTGCATTTTTATATAGTGTATTTTGTTAATATTCAAGTATTAAGTTCCTCATAACTGGAATTGTTGATTTTTGTTAAAATTAGTGCTACTGAGTCATCTTATCCTGTAAAACCTCAGTGAATATATGAAATGGGGTAACAAATAGTGTGCTACGTAATAACTTTGTGATGAATCCCTGATATCTGCAAACAAAATCTCCAAATTTGCTGAGAAAAATGAATTGCAAACTTGACTTTCACTTGATAATTTTAGACTGAAACTTACTAACATGGCATTATTCTTGGAATTCTACAAACTGCTCTAACTAAATTCAGTACTCATTCAATTTTATCTTCTTAAAGAGCAGCTGCCAAAAGTGGTAATATTTAGTGGAGTGATGTTTGTCATACCACCAGTTGTTTGCTATATATATAGTTCCTTTCTCCTGCTCTACAGAGGCCAGTGTGTTATTTACATATCCTCATGGTTTGTGTTTAAACTGTTCTCAAAGAAGATTACTTAATATAGTAAATGTTTACGTTTTTAGAAAAATGATTAACAGTGGGAGAATTGTTTGCTTTATAATATTGAAATCCATATATTGTTTGGTTAATTTTCAAATGTTATTGGTGGATATACATGGCAGAACAGACTACGATCATTCAGTGTTTTTTTTTTTCTTTTGTGCCAACTAAAAAGGAATTCCATTCTCAAATAAATTTGCTCTCGGGGGTGTCTGGATGGCTCAGTCGGTTAAGCACTGACTTCAGCTAAGGTCATGATCTCGCAGTTCATGAGTTCGAGCCCAGCGTTGAGCTCTTGCTGACAGCTGGGAGCCTGGAGCCTGCTTCAGATTCTGCATCTCCCCACCTCTCTCTCCCCCTCCCCCCACTCACTCTGTCTCTCACTCTCTCAAAAATAAACATTAAAAAATTTGCTTTCAGAATTATCATAGGTATATGTTTATGTTGTCTCAAACAAAAAAATCATTTAGACATTTTGTGAAGCTTGGTGTTCTTGGCAGCTAATTAAATGACTATCTCAGCTTAATAAAATCTATATTACTGAATTTCCTGGTGGTAGTAATAGAAAAATCAATGGGATTCTGTAGCAAAAACATGTTAGAAAATCAAGATACATGTTAAAATCAACAGAAATTAAATATATTGCAAAAGGAATTATTCAATATGTTGTGGTTGCGCCAAAAATATGGGTTTGATCATTTATGTGGTTGTGAAGTTGCTAATGCATGTAGTCTAGTATTTAAGCAAAAAAAAAAAAATAACATATTCATGCTGCTAACCTAACATATGTTCCTAATAAAGGATGCAAGTTTTCTTTCATCTGCCATCCATGTGCAATCAAGGAATTGGTGGAGGTTATGGTATTAATTCAGCATTTATGATTGACAGGATATAGGGGTATTTTTCTTTTTCATATCATACCAGTAGTGTTTGCATAGAACAAAAATGCATGTTCCCAGAGGACATGCATATGTATCAGACACATCCTAATTCTGTTTTATTTGCTGACTTTCAAATGTGTTTGTATTCAGTGGCTCTCTGTCATTAATTGGATCTTGTTATCAGACCAAGCTATGGCAGAGATGGAAGCTACAAGCAAGATGGTAGAGATGGGAATGATGGTGGAGAAGGGACATGCAGCAACTATGGGAGTCAGAGAATCAGTAGAAGCCATCGAGGAAGTGTAGCCAGTGGGGGCAGTACGGCTATTGGAGACCATGAAGAACATGGAGCCAAGATAGGCAATGGAAGAAGAGTCAAGGTTAATGGAGGTAAGGGAGTCAGTGGAACCAGTGAAGAAAGTGGAGCCTCTGAACTCAATGGAGGAGAAAATTACTCAGAGACAGATGGCCAAGGATTGGAGAGACTGATATCCCAGGACTTTGAACATCAACAGGAGGTAATGCACCATTTGAAAAGGAGAATGAATTCTTCTCCTTGTAAATGTTTTTTTTTCATGTGAGATTTCACATTTCCAGCCATTCCAAATATATTTTTAACTTCCATCCCAAAGCCTTAAACATTTTAAATCATAGCTATAGATAGATGTTTACTTCTTCTCATTTGTATGGTTTTTATTTACTGCTAGGGACAAAAATGTATTTTTGTTTGCCTTAATTACTCAGATCACACATTTGTGATAATGTCTCTTAACACATACAATTTTTTCTTGGACATTGTCATTGTTGTAAAATATACATAACATAGAATTATCCATTTTAACTATTTGAAATTACAATTAAGTGGCATTAAATACATTCACAATGTTGTACAGCCATTATTACTATTCATTTCTAGAATTTTTCATCATCCCAAACAATTAAAACAATTAATTCCCTATTATCCCTCCCACCAGTTCCCAATAACCTTTATTCTACTTTCTATCTAGGTATCTCATATAAAGCAGATCATACAATATTTGTCCTTTTGTATCTGGCTTATTTCACTTAGCAAAATATTTTTAAGGTTTTTCCATGTTGTAGCATTTATCAGAATTTTCTTCATTTTTAACACTGTATAATGTTCCAGTTTATGAATATATCACACTTTGTTTATCCATTCATCTGTTGATGGACACTTGGATTGTTTTCACCTTTTGGCTATCATGAATAATGCTGCTATGAATGCTGGTGTACAATCATTCTGTTATTGAAGTGCCTGTTTTCCATTATTTCAATTATTTGGAGTGGAATTCCTAGATGTGGAATTGCTTGAGTGGAATTGCTATATTCTATTTTAACTTTTTGAGGAATTATTAACACATACAATTTAAGTAGAAGTAATGTATTGTGTTTAGACAATGATTTTATCATTCACAAAACATTATTAACTTTATAAATAGGTTTAAAAATACTCAAATAGCTTAACAGGTACTAGATCAATAGGAATGATCACAGAGAAGATTTCCTGGAGCATGTGGTATTTGAACTAATTATTGACAAACAGGGAGTACTTAGACCTCTGAAAACACAGGTGACATTCCAGACAGAGGAAAGATCATGCCAATTTATTTTCCCAGCCTGTTGTCCTATCACACAAACTGGCTTACAAGATGCCATGCTCTTTCATGAATTAGTGCCCTGTGCAAGCTGTTCCCTCTGTCTATAAGGCTGCCCCCTCACCTCTTTTCTGCTTGGTTAATTGGTCATCCTCATGATCCTCATATATCATCTTTGACTTTTCAGGATGGAATTATATACCCCTCCCTGTGTGCTTGCAAGCCTATGGTTTCATTTTAGTACTTGTGACATTGTATTTGGTTATTTACTTGCGTTTCTGCCATACTAGACTGTGAACTCTTAAAAGGCAGGAGCTATGTTTAATCCATACTTGATTACTTTTCTCTACCTACTCACCCAATTCCAGGGTCCAACCTAGGACACTAAAACAGGACACCCCATCATATTTATGTTTTCATAGCATCCCTGGGTAGCTCTATCACAAGGAACATTTTTTGACATTTATAGAATGAGTAGATATTCTTTTCATTTTAATTTAAAAGGGACATGTTGCCATACAATACTTTTGTTGTTGGAAAGGTCATAAAAACAAGTCTTTGACAGGGCAGCTCAGCTCTCGCAATGCCAAGAATCACTGTTTAGATGCAAAGAAATGCTTATCAATAGAAAGGCTTACCAAAAACAGTTGGTATGTTTTTCCACAGGATATGGCTCCCCACATACATTCTGTCACATTTTGTGGCTTTTATCCTTGAGTTTCTTCTATGTAAGTTAATGGAAGCCAACCAGATTTTCAGTGTGGCATGTTCACCTTTGAATTTGTGTTGGTTGATTTTCCATCAATTAGCTTTGTCATATGACAAAGTAGAATTGATAACCCCAACTCTGGTGATTTTTTATTTTTTCAAGTGGCTGTTTAACATAGCGTAGCTGAATGTAAGCTTTAAAATCAGACTTTGGCTTCAAACTCTGGTTCTCCTAATTATCTTCATGACTTTGAATAAACTGTTTAACTTTCATAAGCGTTTGTTTCCTTATAAGTAAAATGGAGATAATTATACTTACTTTTTGGGTTGTTATAAGGATTAATAATAATATGTAAATAAAATAACTAACAGTGTACTTATTATATAATAAAATTCCACAAATATTTGGCCCCAAATTTCACAGCTAGGGATTTCAAGCTCCTTGAATTTTTCCTCTGATATCAGTTGTCTCAGTTGATGAGATTATTGAGTTCTTCTGATAAATGTGGATTTTAAAAGGGTACAGAATTATAAATGCTACAAATTTCGCATTCTCTTTTTCAAATGACCTCTGGGCATATTATAGTTCTTTCACAGTTAATCTCTGAATAAAGTCAAAATTGATTTTTGATCTTTTAGGAGCCAGGTGGTAGAAGTGAGGCCTCAAATGCCATTGCCTCAGGCTCTGCACCAGCAGCTCCTGATGACAAGAATGACAGCATGGACATATCGGAAGCATCAACACAATCAGGTTTTTCTGCCAGCCATTCAACTCCTTCCAGTAGTTCTGGGAGGACGGCAAATGCTGATTTTGCCAGTGCCATCTGTAAGTACATTTAATATAATCCCCAAATGCTGCAGTCTGTTCACACATTACACTGTTTGACCACTGGTTCATTGGTTCGTGATCTGAAAAAAAAAATGAAATCATTCTGATATTCGGTTAATATAAATTCAGATGGATATATGCTTTAAAAAATATACTCTTCACTGAGTCTTTATGGCACCTAAATTTAAACTACAAATGAGTAATCCAGTCCCTCATCTGGATTTTTTTTTTTTGCAGTCTAATCTTGGTAATTTGGAATACATTCATATTCAGAAATGTACTTTAACTATCATGATTTGTGTTATCTGATGGTTTAGGAGTTACAGAAATGATACATCCAAGATAAATAAAATACAATAAAGGAAAACAAACTTTTCTATTCTGTGTCTTATTTGTGGAAACATTCAAGCATATATGGTATATGCACTAGTAATTTCTCTGAAAATCTTCCCTTTACTTCACAGTGTATGCTGGATTAGTAGAAACACCTGAGAAATCACCTAAGCAACCCTCTGAAGTCAACGTTAACCCACTATGTGTATCTCCTGCATGTAAAAAACCACTAATCCACGTGTATGAAAAGGAATTCTCTTCTGAGATCTGCTGCGGTTCTTTGTGGGGTATGTTTCGTTTCTTAAACCTGAGCTGTTTCTTTTTAAAGAATATATTTTTATCAATGTTGCAAACTTTGAAAAATCATAGATGTCAAACACTTGTTTGTTATTACCAAAGCATTATCAAGCAAATAAAACATACATATTTATAGTAGTTCATTTTTTCCTTTTTTTTACTGATTTATTTTCACTCAATGCAGTTTGATGTTTGAATTGATAAACATCCCTCCCTTTTTTATTGTTTTTATTTTTAACTTGAATTAACTTGACTAAAATAAAATTGGATTAGGTTATGATTATTTAAAAATTTGAGCTTTTGGGGCACCTGGGTGGCTCAGTCGGTTAAGCGTTGGACTTCAGCTCAGGTCATGATCTCAAGGTTCGTGAATTCGAGCCCTGCATCGGGCTCTGTGCCAACAGCTCAGAGCCTGGAGCCTGTTTCAGAATCTGTGTCTCCCTCTCTCTCTGCCCCTCCCTTGTTCGCACTCTCTCTCTCTCTCTCTCTTTCTCTCTCTCTGTGTCTCAAAAATAAATAAACATTAAAAAAAATTGAGCTTAGTATTTTTTTAATTTTTAAAAAATGTTTGTTTATTTTTAAGAAAGAGAGACAAAGTGTGAATGGGGGAGGGGCAGAGAGAGAGAGCGAGACACATAATCCCAAGCAGGCTCCAGGCTCTGAGCTGTCAGCCCAGAGCCCAGCGTGGGTCTCGAACTCATGAACCGCAAGATCATGACCTGAGCCGAAGTTGGTCACCAGGTGCCCCTGGGCTTAGTATTTTTAATTTAGGGTAGTATGTAGCATATAATACCTAATGAGATATTACAAGACAGATTTCTTTACATTCCTATTTTTTTTAACATTTATTCATTTTTTGAGAGACAGAGCACGAACTGGGGAGGAGCAGAGAGAGAGAGGGAGACACAGAATCTGAAGCAGGCTTCAGTGTCTGAGCTGTCAGCACAGAACCTGATGCGGGGCTCAAACTCACTGATCATGAGATCATGACCTGAGCCGAAGTCGGACGCTTAACCGACTGAGCCACCCAGGTGTCCCTACATTCTTATTTTTAAATACTTTTGAGGATTGGGGCATCTGGGTGGCTCAGTCAGTCTAGCGTCCAACTTTGGCTCAGGTCATGATCTCGTGGTTCGTGAGTTCCAGCCCTACATCAGGCTCGCTGCTGTCAGCACCAAACTCTCTTCTGCTCCTCTTTCCCCCTCGTTCCCCCTCATTCCCCCTCTTTCCCCCTCTTTCTGCTCCTCCCCTGCTTGTGTTCTCTCAAGAATACAGGGGAGGGGCAGAGAGAGAAAGAGACACAGAATCCGAAGCAGGCTCCAGGCTCTGAGCTAGCGGTCAGCACAGAGCCCATTGCGGGGCTCGAATCCACGAGCAGTGAGATCATGACCTGAGCCAAAGTCGGACTCTCAACCAACTAAGCCACCCAGGCGCCCCCCGTTTTGTTTCTTACATTCCACATATAAGTGAAATAATATGGTACTTGTCTTTTTCTGACTGATTTATTTCACCTAGTATAATACTCTACTCCATCCACATTGTTCCAAATGGCAAGATTTCATTCTTTTTATGGCTGAGTAACATTCCCTTGTGTTTATATACCACATCTTATTTATCCATTTATCAGTTGATGAACATTTGGGCTCTTTCCATAATTTGGCTACTGTTGATAATGCTGCTATAAACATTGAGGTGTGTATCCCCCTTCAAATCAGTATTTTTGTATCTTTTGGGTAAATACCTAGTAGTGCAATTACTGGGCCATAGGGTAGTTCTATTTTTAACTTTTTGAGGAACCTCCATACTGTTTTCCAGAGTGGCTGCATCAGTTTAACTTCCCAGCAACAGTATAAGAGGGTCCCTTTTGCCACATCCTCACCAACATCTGTTGCTCCCTGTGTTTTTAATTTTAGTCATTCTGACAGGTGTGAGGTGGTATCTCATTGTAGTTTTGATTTGTATTTCCTTGATGAAGACTGATGTTGAGCATCTCATCATGTGTCTGTTAGCCATCTGGATGACCTTCGATAATGTCTTAACTGATAGACTTTCAATCCTTTGCTCCTGAAAAATTATAACCACATTGGTAGGGCTCAGACAATATTTTACCTAAAGTTGGTCTGAATCATAAATGAAACAATAAATAAATGGAAGGAGGGAAGAAATTCAAAGTAAATTCCAACCTCTGACTTGCAATTTCATGGATTTTGCATAATGTATGATTGAACAGGGGACAGAATTTTAAATTAAAATTAGAGCATTGTAGCAAACATTATAGTTATATGAACTGAACAACTTAGAAAAAAAACATGTTATCCTCACAGCTAATATATTGTGTCAGATAGCTTTCTTAAGCAAAGTTTACTTCATTCTCATTTCAGGCAGGCAACTACCCAAAGATATAGTTAATGTCTAATAATTCATTTTTATAACTTGTGGTTTTATATTTTGAAAAATAAAAGATTACAGTCAAAATTGACTATATTTCCCCTCCCTCTCTGATTCCCCTGTGGGAGGAGTTGCAGTTCCTAAACCTGCCACAAGCCATTACTTAGAGAACTGGTAAAGGACAGAGTAGGAAAGTAAAAGCAGAGACACTTGTCTTTTCTCCTTATATCCTTGAAACACAAATAGTCTCCAAGTAGAAGGAGGACACTGAAGTACTCTCCATTGTATTACTTCGCTGAGTTTTTCCTGTGTATCAGGTTATGGAGGACACTCCCACAGTGGTTTGAAGTATATTCTAATTTAGCTTAATCTTCTATTTCAGTGCCCTCATTCAGTCTTTAAACAGTGTTTATATATGAATAGAGCCAGTAGACAAATAATAGAATGTAGGAATTTAGATACATAAAAGAACTACTTTCATAGGTATTTAGCATTGTAAGTTTTTAAATATTTGCAGGAACACAGACTCACTCAATTAAAAAACAATATATATAATGATTTTAAAAGCATTAAAATGTTTAGTTATAATTAGGAATGACATATCAACTGAATTGAAGTTTTCATATGCAATAGACATGCTTAATGTTTAATGGTAAGTTTCAAAAGGGTTGATTAATATTTATAAAGTTTGGGACACTGCTAAAGGACGCTGAGATATTTGTAAAGTTATCCTTTTGAGAGACACCAGCCAGTAGAATATTGCCAGAGGATATTATCTTCTACATTTTAATGTATTTCAGTGAAATTTATTCTGTTGGTAGACTTCATTGTTACACAGTATGAGGTTAACATTAGCCTAAAGTGATATCAGTCATCTTTGCAAAGATCAGCACACTGGAGTAGCAAAAGTACTAATATAAATCCAATTATAAAAATGTGATCTGAGCTAATATAGTACCTTTCTTTTTATATACAAACAGGAGTGAATTTGCTGTTGGGAACTCGATCTAATCTGTATCTGATGGACAGAAGTGGAAAGGCAGACATTACTAAACTGATAAAGCGAAGACCATTCCGTCAGATTCAAGTTGTAGAGCCACTCAATTTGCTGATTACCATCTCCGGTTTGTTTAAGAACTAAAATTAGCTAAGTAATTATGCAGATTAATTAGGTTCCAAACTAGGCTAAAGACTTTCTCAGGTGAAAGTGTTCATAGGAAAGCACTTTAAATATAACCTTAAATTGGGACACCAAACTTTCCTACTTGTGTTTTTTATGTATTTACTGTTTAAACTAACTTCTGACTCTCCTTTTGTGTCTGGATATTTGCTGGTAATGCACCTAACCTAAGTCATTGATAAGAAAAAAACATGTCATTTATATCTTTCAGATCTTTTCTGAGTAGTCACCTACAACTTTATGACTCACAATTTTACCCACCCATGTGTACATGACCACATCCATCATATACTTTTATTATAATTAGCCAGAAGTAACAAAGAACAAGGTGGACAATAATTGGATAAAAATGAAACTGTTGTCCCTGGCACAGCCTTATCATGAGAGTCTACAGATAGGATTAGTCACAAGAACAGATACCCTAAGGCCTCTACCTTCTTCCCACATAGTAATTGAACTTCCTAGTTTGGGTCAGTCAGAACCTGAATCTCTGAATATGAGAGAGCAAGTAAACAAATGTTAATAATAATTGTCACTACTAAACAGTACTTGGTATTAGAAAAGCACTAGTATTAAAGCCAACTGCAGCCAATAGATGACTGACAAAAGGATAGGAAAAGTTAAAAAAATAGTTTGTAGAATAAAATGAAGCTAATTACAGCTACTAGCTATGTGGCACATTAATTAATGATTATTTATATTCCTAAAAATTATTAACTCTGCTTTGGGTTTTGGTTAGGGGGAAAATCCTCTCTAGATATGCTAAAGTTTCATGATTTTTTATCATGATTAATTTTCATTCATTTATAATTGCTTGAGGTACACAGATACAACCTTTAGATTTTGAAAACATCTGGGTGGCCAAGAGACGGCACATCTGGAAAACAGATTTCTTTACTTTTTTTCCAGCTTTCTCTAACCCAAATGTGCTCTTTTTAATGCTTAAATTTCTCTCAAATGTGAATTATTTTTGTATCAATTAATACTGAGAACATCAGTGTAGAAAGATAACTAATCATTTAGAGTACAAATTTTTTCTACCACTTAAGAGTAGAATGGAAATTGATGTAGATGTCTGAATTCTAATGCTGCTTCAAAAAATGTCATGTAAAAACATTGTAAGATTAATCACATAAGTAAAAATCCTATTGTTGGGCCTGTAATTCTTATAAAAATAAACTATAAAAAATGAATATGCAGTCACTATATATAAAAATAAATGTGTAATTTAAAGGTCTGTTTTTCCTGAAGGAATTGTAAAAATTTGCTGGGATTTACAATTAGAAAATTAGCATTAAAGATAAATTGGATTGTGAAAAACATAATAAAATAATTATTTTGTAAGTATGCTGAAATGAAGGAGCACAAAGAGACCCTTCCCACTAGCCCTGAATGCCTAACAGTCAATACATCAGACATCCCTCTCTCACGTACATACTACCAAGGACAGCTTCTGGGTCTCTGAATCCCAGAAACATCATGACTTAGATAAAAGCCAAAGTATAAATGAATGGATGGTAATTATGTTGCCTGCACCATGCAGTCTTAACCTGTCCCAAAGAAGTATTTTACATTTCTTCAGACAGGCAGATAGTTAGCTGGTAGACATGTTGACTATTTCTTAGAAGTGAGAGACTAAGAAAGACTTTGCTACCATATTTATAAACCCTGAAGGGAAGAATCTAACATAGTGTAGTTTTTCTAAATGTTCTTTTTACTTTAATGAGAAGATTTTGTTAAAAGGGCAAAATACCGTTATTATTTTGTTTTTCTAATATAAGAAAAAATAGACTGAATTGAAATACTGTTTCTTACCTATCAGGCCATAAGAACAGACTTAGGGTGTATCATTTGACTTGGCTGAGGAACAAGATTTTGAATGATGATCCTGATAGTAAAAGAAGACAAGAGGAAATGCTAAAGACAGAGGAAGCCTGCAAAGCTATTGATAAATTGACAGGTTGTGAACACTTCAGTGTCCGTAAGTCCCTTTTCATGTTTACTATAGCTATAGAACGTTTGCTTTCCTTCATTTAGTAAGGTACATTGAGGGCACCTGGGTGGCTCAGTCGGTTGGGCGTCTGACTTCAGCTCGGGTCATGATCTCACAGTTCGTGGGTTTGAGCCCCACGTTGGGCTCTTTGCTGACAGCTCCGAGCCTGGAACCTGCCTTGGATTCTGTATCTCCCTCTCTCTCTGCCCCTCCTCCGCTCACCCTCTGTCTCTCTCTCTCTCTCTCAAAAATAAACATTAAAAATTTTTAAAAATAAATGTTTTTAATGGATCTTCAATAACCTGTATGGAGATTCATATGATAGTATCTTTCTTTGGAACAGCAATAAAATAGAATCACATAATAATTCCACTTTTTTAGTTGGAAAATTTATCTTAATACTGACTAGGAAACTTTGCGATGAGTTATAAAGAAAATTCTTCTGTGGTCTGCTGACTCTTGCTCCCACTGTCAATATTCATGAGTATAATTGCTAAATATTTTTCTGTTAGAGTGTTTTCATATGTCTTATCTCTTTACAACTATCCACTGCAAAATGAAGTAACAAATCCAGGGTCTCAGAATCCTGCTGTCATGTGTCAACAACTAGAAAGTTATGTTACCCCATTCTGTTCTGTTTTGAAACAAATCTCCTCTCAGCCTTTGTTTTCTTCCTTTCCTTTTCAGTAATTGCCCCTTCAGACAGAACTAGTGGCATAGATAAAAGATAGCTGGAATCACATAATATGACTTTTAGCAGGTTATTGCTATCCTGACTGACCATTTCTGTTTTGCATATAAAGAAGTTTTTCCAGAATAGTTTTCCATATGTGTTTATATAAGTACACGTACACCATTGAAGGGAGAAATTAGTACCCAGACAAACTAGGCATTAAATAAATACACTAATTTCTTCTAGCTTTATGTATCATTACTCTCCTTCAAATCGTATTATATGTATTTAGTAGTCAAAGGTGAAAGAGATCCCCAGATGTTAAACAAAGAGTTAATATAGCAGAACTGCCTCCTATTAACTTGTAAATTTTTTTAGTTCAACAAGAGAGAGTTTACAATAATGAATTACAATAACGTCTTGCAACTCTGTGTTCTTGGTAAGTAGATGGATTAGTTAAGTCATGTTTTCATGGTTGATCCCATTCTGGCCCTCCCCAACTCTCATAACAACTAAAAACCTTTGTCTTATTCTCAGGTGAAACAGTAGCATCTTCATATAGGAGGACAGCCATGTACTCATATTTGCATGGCATTTTCATAGCCTTTCAAGATCCATAAAATAATGGACTGATACCAATTACTGCCATATATTAAAATTATAGGAAGTTTTTGTTAACAGAATTTCTTTGCTTGTTGGGGATCTATTAATCATGCTTCTTTGACCTACTTGGGTATGCAAAAGTAAAAGAAACAAAGAACTAGAATCAAAGAGAGAGAACGAGAGCAAGACCAAGACCAAGAGCAAGTGAGAACGGGGGGCCCAGGTATGAATAAGAGAAGGGTGGGGGAGAAAGGAAAGCCTTATATTTAGTCTCTGATGAAGTCTGACTAGAAAGGACAGAAACAATGGTCCTGACAAGGAAAAAGAGTTTTAACATAAAATATAAATCTAGGAAGTAGGACAACATATTCCATAAGTATTAGAAGGTCTATCTGAGAGAAAGCATATACTTTTTATTCATTTTTCTCTTTTTTTAAAAGCAGCTGTATTGAAATAATTTACATACCATAAAATGTACCCATTTAGAAGTGTACAATCAATGGTTTTTAATATGATTGTAGAGTTGTATGATCATTCTCATTATCTAATTTTCATTATCCCAAAATAACTCCCATAGCCATTAGCAAGCACTCCACATTCTATCCCTCTTACATTCACCTTATTCTCCTCACAGTCCTAAATAATCACTGATCTATGTTCTTTTGTTATAACTTTTTCTCTTCTGAACAATTTATTTAAATGGAATCATATATTATATGGTCTTTTGTGACAGACTTTTACCACATAGTATAATGTTTTCAAGGTTCATGCATGCTGCAGCCTGTATAACTTGTATCAATATTTATTTTTTTATTGCTGAATAGTATTGCATTGTATAGATATACCTTTGTTCATACAACTTTTATATATCCATTGTTTATATGTTTGTACTCTTGCCACATTAATGTGAATTAATACATGAAATGTGTTAACATTTCATACATGGGAGTGCATGTTTTATTTTCTCTTGGATAGTACTGCCAGACTGTTTTTCAAAGTGGCTCCACCATTTTACATTGCCATAAGTATGGAGGCTCCATTTTCTCTTCATCCTTGCAAACATTTGTAGGTATCTGTCTTTTGATTCTACGCATCCAAGTGGGTGTGAAGTGGCATCTCATTGTAGTTTTGATTTGTATTCCCCTGTTATCTAATGTTGTCATACATTTATTTATTTGTTTGTTTGTTTATTTGTTTGTTGTTGAGTTGTAAGCATTCTTTATATATTCTGGATCTTAGGCTCTTATCAGATATATATATTTCAAATATTTTATCCCATTTCATAGGTTGTCTTTTCACTTTCTTGATAGTGTTCTTTTGATGCCCCCCAATTTTGATTTGGATAAAACCCAATTTATCTATTTTTTTCTTTTGTTTATTATGCTTTTGGTGTCAAATATAAAAATATATTGCCATGAAGATTTATTCCTATATTTACTCCTGAGAGTTTTATAGTTTTAGCTCATATATTTAGGTCTTTGATCCCTTCCGGGTTAATTTTTGCATATAGTGTGAGGTAAGGAGTCCAACTTATTCTTTTGTATGTGGATATTCAGTTGTCCTGGTAACATTTGTTGAAGAGAATATTATTTCCCAATTCAATGGGTAGGACACCATTGACCGTAGATATATGGGTTTATTTGTAGACTCCCAATTCTACTCTGTTGATTTATATGCCTATGTTTATCTCAGTACTACACTGTTCTGATTACTGTAGCTTGTAGTAAGTTTTGAAATTGGGAAGTATGAGTCGTTCATCTCTGTTTTCCTTTTACAAGATCGTTTTGGCTATTCAGGGCCTCTTCTAATTCCATGTGAATTTTAGGATCAGTATTTCCATTTCTGCATAAGAGGCCATTGGTATTTTAGTAGCAATTAAATTTAGTCCATAGATCACTTTAGATAGTACTGTCCTCTTTTTAAAATATTTACATTTTTATTATTTATTTATTTAGTGACAAAACAGCAGTGATTCATTATTTCTCATAAGTCTGTGAGTTGAGCAGGGCTCAGCTGGATTTTTTTGAATACAGTTGACGTATAATGTCAAATTAGTTTCAGGTGTACAACATATTGCTTCAATTTCTCTGTATGTGATGCTGTGTTCACCACAAATGTAGCTACCATCTGTCACCATACAATGTTATTACAATGTTGACTATGTTTCCTATGTTGTGCCTTATATTTCCATGACTTATTCATTCCCTAATTGGAGGCCTATACCCCTACACCCATTTTGCCCATCCCCTGACTGCCTTCCCTCTGGCAACCATCAGTTTGTTCTCTGTATTTATAGGTCTGATTCTGCTTTTTGTTTGTTTATTCTTTGGGGTTTTTTTTAGATTCCACATATGAGCGAAGTCATATAGTATTTGTCTTTCTCAGTTTAGACTTATTTCACTTAGCAGAATATCCTCTGGGTCCATCCATGTATTACCCTCTTAAGAATGTTAAGTCTACCCATCCATGAACAAAAGAAGTCTTTCCATTTATTTAGGTCTCCTTTAATTTCTTTCAACAATGCTCTATAGTTTTCGGTGTACAATTTAGACATGTCATAAAACTATACAATTAGTTTTGTCATGTTTTGGGGGGCATCAAATTGTAACTAAAAGCTTTTCTCAGAATATAGGATCTGTTCTTAAAATTGTGGTTATAACATTCTTAATGATCAATACAAATACTTGAGTGTTCTTGTTAACTCTGTGGCATTGTTACTTCTTTGTATTTTATCATTGTAGTCCAACATGAAGAAACAACATATATTGCAATTGCTTTGAAATCATCAATTCACCTTTATGCATGGGCACCAAAGTCTTTCGATGAAAGCACTGCTATTAAAGTAAGTGGTCTCCATTTTCTTTGGATCATGTGGTTTTTCTTTTCAGAAATTGTAAGCACAGAAATATTTTTAAATATAGTGGCAGAAATATATACCATTCTTCTACAGTTAATGTAATTTGACTATACCATGTCAATAATTATCATTTAACCCTTTTTGAGATAATTCACAGGAACAACAGCAAGGGAGAGTGTGAGGGAAATCCCTGAACCCTCCCCTTAGAGGACTTCCCTACCAGCTCCTCACTCCCAATTCCTGTAGTCAACATGAAGACCTTCTCTTCTAGAGCCCCAAACACAGGCTTTGGGTGCCACCCCAATGACTTGAAGCTGAGAAAGTCCCTGTTCTCTCTTAGTGGGGGGTGGAGAGTAGAGGGAAGGTGAGGAAAGGTGGGGCAATGGTAGAGGGGGGAGCCCCACTGGAAGAGGAATGAAGGAAGAGAAAGCCTTTGCTCTAATTACTAGGGCTACAATAGATGGGGGTGGGGAGGAAAGGGCAGGTCTATATTTCATCCAAGGTGGAACTTTAAACACATTTCTCTCCAGAACTATTGCAAGGAATGGTAGTTAGGCTTATTTGGATTACCAGTAATATTTCCACCTTTATTATGGTTTAACTGCATTTTTATGGACCAGCCTCTTAAGGTAACCAGTTGGTGTCCCAAACAACTAACTAAGTCACTAATGAATTTTTAACCATGTCTCATGAACTTGGGACTCTTTATCCTTATTAGTTTTTAAGAATACTCCAGAATTCTGTGTAAATAGGATTATTTTGTGTCTATTTCATAGCAATGAGGACTGATTAATGAACTTGGAGCATTATATACAGTCCATTAACTCCTAATCTGGAGTGAACATCAGAATCATCTGTAGCATTTGTTAAAAGTTTAGATCTCAGACCCAACCCCAGGCTGAATTAGTAGGTCTGGAGTGGGGCCTAGGAAACTATATTTTTAGCAAATGTTTCAGGTGACTTTGAACTAGTTGGACCATGGACAAGTTTTTACAAAACACTGATTAAAGACACATCATGATAGACTCCAGCAAGGTATATATGAAATACTTTTGTATCTAAGATCAGGATATGTTTGAATTGTATATTTTCCAGGCCAAAACATCACATGTATGCAATAAAATGGACTAATTTCTATGACTGCCTCTCAATGTCTATTTGCACAATAAATACGTTCTTTTGTAAATAGTACAGACAACTATATACACAGTCTGTATCTTCCCTAGCACAAATTACATCTCTGATCTGATTTCCCTAAATTGGGCCTTGGGTCAGCTGTCAGTATTTGGATGTGGATTTGTTCTTGGTTGTCTGCTGACTGGTCAGAGCTGCCTGATATGGAGCTGGAAAACAATGAAGATAAGTACCAACAGTCTGTCTAGGCTGATATACAGTTCCTGGTCTACGTCCTCCCTCCAGTTCTTGAATCTCACCTCATGACTACAGTACGGTGAATCCTGTGATGCCTAGACTTCTCCTGTGACCTGAACTTCACAATGAATCCTGTTTGGCTTTTTGTATCCTTGGAATAGAAGCCATAGGAGCCTAGAGTACATCTAGTCTATGGTAGGTTAACATGTCTGGCCTTCTTTATTCCCTACCAAGTATGCATTGATCAATCAGCAGACTCCAAAGGAGACTACATGTCCTATGAAGCCTATATACGAATACTGGCAAAAATACAGGCAGCTGATCCAGTGAACCGGTTTAAGAGACCAGATGAGCTCCTTCATTTGCTGAAGCTCAAGGCAAGGAATTTAAAGACAGCAAAAAGAGTGCAGGGCCATACAAGGTTCTTATAATCATTGGATATTTGACCTCTGAAAGAATCAAAATTTAGAAACTAATTTAGAATTATGTTCTTGTTATAGTAACAGACCTAAGAAAAACTGATAATAGGTAGGTCTCTAAATGCATTATATAATTTTAAAAATCATCCAGGATTTTATAAACCTGTTAAACAAAAGGTCAGGGGAACTTTTGCCCTAGTCAGAGTGTCATTTTTGGCCTTTTGCCCATATTTGGTTTTTATATCTACAGGTGTTTCCAACACTTGATTGTAAGCCAGTGACAGTTGACCTGGCTATTGGTTCTGAAAAAAGACTAAAGATTTTCTTCAGCTCCGCAGATGGATATCACATCATTGATGCAGAATCTGAGGTTATGTCTGATGTAACTCTGCCAAATAACGTAAGATCCCTAGAAACTATTATATACCACAATTTGAGTTTTTCCAACTGTCAAAACTCTTAAAGATTTAAAAATATGATTATCAGTATCTATACTGGAGCTGAAACCTAAAAGGTAAGTATGGAGTACCAAAAAGTAGTAATGGATAAACAGAAATCACTAATGGTTTCTCAGTCCAGACAGCTGAGTCTTTTTATTCTTCAGATATATTTTGCCTTGCACAGTGTTTTTTCTTTTAATCGACTGAGCTACCCAGATGCCTCTGTTTTTTCTTTTAAATGAATAGAGTTTACACTTAAAAATCCGGACTTCTTTTGATAAACCAAAAGGTCTGATAACAGCTGGCCCTCATTACTATGTGGTCATTATCAACTGAAAATGATTTCTGCCTGCTCCCATTTATTTTATTATTGTATTATTTTTATGGCTACCCCCTTTTAGAAAGAATATATGCCACACATTGCCTCTCCATCCACCTATGTATTTCTAATAACTAGCCCTAGTAGATGTATGAGTTTGCAATCTTTGGTTTTAGTCATTTTGTACCCCATAATACATAAACAGATTCTTTAAAAATATAGCAGTATTGCAGCATTATTATCTGTACCAACCTTCTTTATCCAAAGTGTAGTACTTTAACTGTGGTATATAGCAAATTATCATAGTGTTCTCTTATATAATATCAATTATAGTTAGAATTTCTAATTGAAGAATTCAGCATTTTAAAAGCTAATGTACTTCAATTCTTAACTCTTAAATAATTATAAATAATGAAACTATGCCAAAATATCTAAAATATGGATGATTGTAAAAATACAATACACATAATTTATAGAGTTCAAACATAATACCCCCATACACATGCACCATACAAAATATAATTCTAAGTGTCTCAAATTTGATGGTAGCAGTGATGTTTGGTTTATTGAAAATTATATTTTTTTAAAAAGGGCTGAAACAAATCTCTGCTTCACCTTTTTTATTTATTATTCTTTTAATGTTTATTTTTTAAGTGTTTATTTTTGAGAGAGAAAGAGTATGTGTGTGTGTGTGTATATATATATATATATATATATATATATATATATATGTGTGTGTGAGTGGGGGAAGGGCAGAGAGGGAGACACAGAATCTAAAGTAGGCTCCAGGCTCTTAGCTGTCAGCACAGAGCCTGACACAGGGCTCGAACTCACAAACTGTGAGATCATGACCTGAGCCGAAGTTGGGCGCTTAACCGACTGAGCCACCCAGGCACCCCCACCCTTTTGTAATTCCCTAGTTTGTGGCAACTAAAATGTTAGCAGTTTAGCATTATATAAAAGTCCAGGAGAAAACTTTTTTATGCCTTTAAGTTCCTGTAGTAATGTGATATTTTGCATAGCTTTCAGAATTGTCTCATACATCTTTGACAAATTTCATATAGCAATTGTCAGATCATTAGTGGAGACATTAAAAAAACATGTTGGTCATATTAACAATCTAATTAGCTGATCACTCAGTTGTCACCTATAAGTATATAGAAATCACCCTGTTTATAATGTAGAAAGTATTGAACCAAGCCCAGCCAAAGCCACTTAGATATGAATTCAGATTAATATTAATGTAAGTATTATAGTACTTGTCAGTTGGACTGTCTTCCATAGCTTCCTGAATCTTATTTTTTTATGAAATGGAAGATAGCCTTCATTTTGAAGCCAGTGCCATATTAAACATTGCAATATTGGTCCAAGTATATACTTATTTGAAACATCATTCAGGAAGATTGCATTCTGTGTTCCACTTGATTACCAAGCAAGGAGAATTATTTCCTTTTGAAGTAATCAGTTCATTATTGTAGAAGCAAGAATGAGAGATCAGTTTTTAAATAAAATATTTTATGACCTAATTAGGATACCTTAAGTATATTCAAAAGATAGCATTTTTAGCTAAATGCCCTAGTGTCCTGACCCATTAAAAGAGAAAGGACTCTAATAAAATAGAGGGGAGTGTCTTCTGAAACAGAATGTACTAAAAATGGTATTTTTCCAAGAGCTCCAGAGTACAAAACCTATAATGCTACAAGGGAGACATGTGTGCTAAAGAATATCTGATTACTGCAGGAATCATCTGAGAAGCAAGGGAATTACCTCTGAAGCTTTCTGGATTTACAGCAGTCCAGCTCTATCCTAAACAGATATTTTTTAGACAACCTTCTTTTATGCAGTTTGTTTTTCTTTCTTCCTTCATATCTTTTCTGATTCAATTGCTCATGCAAGTGCCCAGAGAACGCATTAAATTTGCTTTTCGCCTCTGGATCCCCATTTTAGTTTTAAGGATTGTTGTTGCTGAGACATGGCCTCAAGCACTTGGCCTGAGTACGCTGGGTTTGGCAAGTATAGTTTCTCATCTTATTTTCTTGTAACTTGCTAATTTAGAGAAATAATAAAGGAATGTAATTGTTCATTTCTCAGGGAAATACTACTAATGTGGCAATTTATGTAGTTTAAGTAAATTTTTTCACATTGTTTTAGCATCATAAAATTAACAAATTCTTAGATATTTCTTAGTATTTCATATTATGTCACCTGAAACATCTCTCATCTCTGAATTTGTGTATTGAAAAATATTTTATGATTATATAAATTGGATAAGAAAGCCTACATTTTTGCAAAGGGAGAATGGTTGTTATATTTCAGGCAGTGATGAATATTATAAAGTTTCCCCTTATAAGCATTTCAAGCTCAAGCTTTTTTGAAGCTAATTTTCTATTTCTGATGTAAATGAATTGTCTAGATAACCAGTGATTGTGTATTTGTTAGTGGGTTCACATATTCACCACTAAAGTATTCATTAATGTGCTGAAATGAATCTGGAGTCCAATTCTGTAACAAGTAATGTTTCTTCTATCATTATACACACTTTGTTAAATTTCAACAAATTTTCATGTGTTGGAAATATCTCTCTGCTTCTTTTCAAAGTTTTCTCCTAAATATTAAGTACACTATTTAAACAGTGACGTCTTTATGACATAGGAAATACTCTTTTCAAAGGGAGCATGCTGTTTAATACTAAAATGTTAGATAGCAAGCTGTGTAATATTAAATTAGAAGTTTTTCTTCCTCCCTGCACTTTGAACCCCTTTTTGGTCTGTATTGCTCAAACTGCTTCAATTACAGTAGTGATAAAATGTTGGACATATAAATCTTTATGAAACATAATTCCAGCCCCTGGAAATCATTATACCACAGAATATCATCATTTTACCTGATTCCTTGGGAATTGGCATGATGCTCACCTTCAAAGCTGAAGCTCTTTCTATGGAAGCAAATGAACAACTCTTCAAGAAGATTCTTGAAGTGTGGAAAGACATACCATCTTCAGCAGGTATGTAAAATTTTTTTTCTCTTTTATATGATCCCAGAGAAACTTATCTTTTCTGAAATAATCACATTTTCTCAAGGCATATAGGGTTAATTTAGGATACTGCATACTTATTAAGTTGTGTGTGTTTGCCTTATGCTTAATGAATTCACAAGGCTACTAAAAAGAGTTTAATTTGGACTGTTTTAGTTGTTCATGTGCAATAATCATAAAATTAAAATAGGAAAAGAATTCCTTTTAACTTCCTTTGTCTGCAGATTTTACACAGATGTTGGAAATGCTTCATTCCCTCACAGTGATGTTTGGGGCTTACTTTTATCTTAGGAGACTGCCAAATAATCATAAAAGAAGAGCAGATTATCTCTATTTCATATAGTAAACAGTTCTCTGTTTAGAGAATGTTAATCCTGTGAAAAATCAAATACAAACTAAATATGTGGCATATTGTTATCACTAAAATTTTATCATCCTTCATTTACATAAGAGATAAATATGACTGGCCTATTAGGTACTATCCAGATGTCAACATAAAGAAAACTGACTTTTCACCTTCATCAGGCCAGGACATTGTTTTTCTTCTTGACCAATGCGGACTGCTCATCTGCAAAATATGAATAAAGAGACTCTTGTGTATGTTTCTGAGGTTTGGTGAATACAAAGGTTATTCTAGATAAGGAACAGAATGCATATGAACAGCAAAAGTTTACAAAGAATAGGATGATTTGATGGAGGATAAATGTTCCTGAAAGGAAGAGATTAATGAAGCAAATAAAGGAGAAGGGGGAAGGAGAAGTAAAGGGAGGGAGGCAGGGAGGGAGAGAGAGAGAGAGAGAGAGAGAGAGAGAGAGAGAGAGTGGTAGTTTGTTAAGGAGTCAGAAGCTTCTGAAATCTTTATGAAATGGCTAAATGTGATCCCCATGTGGCTTTAAGGACCAGTTTGAAAGAACTGCTTTTTAATGGACTTTTTTTTCATTATGGAATGATGGCACTTTGCATTGCATCTGCAGAATCCTTTCTTTTTGCACACATAGTGTTAAGAATTGTCCTGAAAACCTCTTCCAATTTCTTCAAACAGGTAAGAACTCCCAAAGGGTTTAAAACCATTTTAAGTGACAGAGGTAAATGCTTATAATATAATTGACAGATCTGGGGTAAAAGAAACTGAAAATAATGAATCTTGTTCTAACCTTTACAGTGATCAATATGTTGTGATCAATATGCTAATCAGAAATTGAAATAAGGAAATTCAGTTCAAATGAGAAACTGGTCAACCCCCTATATTTATGCCAGTAGATAATCATAGGAATCAAAGGGTCTTAAAATGTCATCTCTCAAGCTCTTGTCCTTAGGCAGGACAGCTTCTGATGTAAAACAAAAAGCTATTTTAAGTTGTAAGAATTTGGAAAACATATCTCTCCATATAAAATAAATTATGGCACTATAAGAATATGATATTTTGGTTTGTGTATTAAGGGTATTTTAAGAATATACTAAAGACTACATTATAACATTGATATTAAGGAAATATGTTTCTCTTTCTGTCTAAAAACAACTGCTTTGCTATTTAAAACTAACCTAAATCTAGATTTCCCCAATCTAAAATTTACATTTCCTTGAGCTATAATAAATGTTTTTAATAATAAGGCCATTGCTTTGTATTTTCAAACAAATAGAGGCTTAGCATTCACAGCAGGTATCACTAAGCATTCCCACTCCAAATCATTGGATCCCATTTCATAAGCAAGCTAGCTCAGCAGCTAGGTTAAATAGCAAATTAATGTTTTTCAGAATTAAGGTGGAAATTGTATAATGCCATATGAACTGTGTGCTTGGACTCAGCAAGTACCCTGTGTGTTAAATTTAGAATTATTTGCTCTGTGTGGTTGTTGACAAAAATAACAATTTTAACGAAGTGTTCATATAGGTGAAAAAATTCAAATCTGGATAGACTAAATCTATTACTTGTTTCCATCACTCAGGTCATGGATTCCCCTCACTTCCTTTGTTTCTGGAGTGATTTTAATTCTAGTCTGAACTAGACTTAAATCTTCGAGGAGAACCATTTGTCTGAATAAAAATACAACTGTAAAATATAATTGTACAAAAAAGTGCAATTATAATTTAATTACAATTTTGTGGTCATTTTCATACACATAAACATTTTGAATTATAATGGAAAGGAAGCAAGAGATAATAAATGCTGAGTAGATTTTAGTTGAATTCTAAATGCCTTACACTATACCTATGAAAAGTCACTTTAATCAAATTTAATACTTTTTTCATGGGTCCTTTTATGCATATTTAATGTATATATATATGTGTGTATATATATATATAAACCAGGTAAATTTTGGTTTAAACAAAAGTATTCTAGTACTTTTGAGAGTGATAAAAATTTTAAGACTATATTATAACAACTCAGAATTTATTATGTTTATAATAGAATAAAATGGAGGGGAGCCTGGGAGGCTCAGTCAGTTTAAATTCTCTTATTTCAGCTCAGCTCATGATCCCAGGGTTGTGGAATTGAGTCCCATGTCAGACTCAGTGCTAGGAATGGAGCTGCTTAAGATTCTTTCTCTCTCTCTCCCTCTGCCTCTCTCCCTTCAACTTGTACTCTCTCTCTAAAAAACATTATTTTAAAAATAAGAAAATGGGAAGTCTAATGAACTGAATTCTGATTTTAGTCATGTTAATATGGGAATGAAGGTGCCTTATTTTGATGTTCTCTAGACTACTTCAGCTTGACTCAAAATTTTGATATTATTTTAAGTGCAGGATTGGATTTATTTATGGAAATTTGTTTTCCTATAAGGTACATAAAAATCAACATAAAAGTTAAACATTTAACAATAATACTGCTCCGTGTGTCAGAAAATACTTTACAGCACCAGCTGACTATTTAGCTAGTTACATAATTATGTTTTCTGCCTTAGGCAATTTTAATTTTTTTTTAATTGAAGTACAGTTGACATACAATGTTATATTAGTTTCAGGTGTGCAACATAGTGATTTTACAATTCTATATATTACTCAATGCTCATCACGATTAGTCACTATATGACAACATACAACTGTCATAATCTTTATTGTCACCAAGTAAATGACACAGCGTCCAAAAGTTAAAATCTTAATAAAATTTCCTAAGATTGAGCCTAAACACTATCAAATTAGGTTTAGTTCCATTTATAATGTGGTGATTCATTGACTTGCATTAGAGTTGCTAAAGTCATTATCTGAGCAAGTCATTTTTTAACAGTTCTAATTTTGAAGTTAGTCAGGTTTTTATGTATGTCACTTGACCACAAATACAAACCCTTAAGGAATGCTATACCTCAACTAGACTGTAAGATAAAAAATGGCTGTCAGTAGATCTGGCTTTTTACAAACAGGATAGAATTAACACTTAGCTTTTTCTGTGGTATTAGGGAATATGAATACAAAAGTTAATTAAGATCTAGTTATTCAATGTTGATCACAATTATAAAAGTAGATAGCTTGCTTAAATACCACTGCTGAACAGCATAATGGCCAGATGACTAACTAGAAGGAGGAAAAAAAGAATATGTTTACCAGAACTATAATAATGAGCCTCTTAATAATCAAATGTTGACTGTGCTTTTCTGCTTTTTAAATTTTTTTTGCAGCTTATGAGTGTACACAGCGAACCACAGGATGGGGCCAAAAGGCCATTGAAGTCCGATCTTTGCAATCAAGTGTTCTAGAAAGTGAACTGAAGCACAGGTCAATTAAGAAGCTGAGATTTCTGTGTACCCGAGGTGACAAGGTATTGTTTATATTCCCCAGTTACAGCAAAAATAAAGCAAGCAATGAAAATTAAACAAGGGAATCCTTTGCCTTCTGTTAAGACGTAATTCCCAAATTGGAAAACTATTGCTAAAAACAGTTTTTCATTTTGCAGTAGTAATATCGATTTGGTAAAGGATGATAATTTGATTTGAAAAAAAAATTTTCCTAAAAAAATAAAAATTCTAATTATGTCCTAGGAAAAACTTAACCATTATTTTTGTGTGATGCAAAATTCATTATTGTCTTTGATGCACAGATCTGTTCATATTCATATTAATGATAATTTGAAACAGAATGCTTGAGTAAATCTGTCTTTTATAGTTTCCAACATAATCCAATAATAAAAAGAAAAAGTATGTTTCCCAAACACCTAATATGTGGTAGAGTTTGTGCTAAATACTCACAACCTTACTTAATCTTCACGAGTGGGTATTATTTCCATTTTAAAGGTAAGAAAAATAAAATTAAGATTTGTCGATTTTTGTGTAATCAGTTTTAACAACCAATTCAGATACTTTAAATGAAAAACTGCATTGTATAAAACCATTATAGTCTCTACATACTATGATAAATAATAGCATGAAAAATAATCCTAATAAAATTATGAAACATCCGCATTTGGAAGAGATTGCAGAGGATTCAAATTAATATTAGAACAACCAGGATAAAGCATTGTGCATCAAGGAAAAGTACTGGTTTTCAATATGACGGGACATACATAGGAAGAATCAGTGTTTGAGGTCAGATGTACTTAGCATGCAGTAGTACCAGGTTCGCCACCTAACTAGGTGTAAGAACCTGGAAGTTTGATTAATCTTCCTGAGACTTAGTTCCTTCATCTCCAAAATGGAAATAGTAATAACTCCTTTGGTAATAATTTTGAAAATTAATGATAATGTGCATATAGTAAGCCTATCACATACTTCTTGTATATAAAATGTGTTAAGTCAAGGGTAGCTAGTGTTATCATCATCATCATCAATATCAAAACTCTTCTAAGTATATTCATTGTGGATGTGGAAAGCCTTAATCCTAACAAGGAAGCCTCCATTTGCTATTTATGTTCATGTTCTGTTTTAATTTTCTTTATGGCACAGACTATATTCATAAGACATGTTCCTTTCTAAGTTGATTAGTTTAACTCATAATATCAGTGTATTGATGTCATGTCCATTCCACTGAAATAGAAAATCCCACCAAATAGAAAGTTTCAGTGGCCACTTAAACACCATTAACAATGCTGAACAACATCATTTAATACATTTCCTTGTATTAAAAGAAAAGTAAAGCCAACTTGAGTAAAAGATTGTTTTTAAAGCAAAAGGGAATCCTTAACCAAAACCAATCAAGAATAGCAGCAGATGAATGCCACAATAAAAACCTAATTTTATTTAAACTACATGAAGTACAGTTATATAGGATATGGTAAAATATTATTTTTAAATATTTAGACTCTGTACCAAGTTAAAGTCTCATTCTTTCAGGAAATCCTGTTCTGAAAAAAAAGTATGGCTTAATAATTTTAATTGGTTGATGCAGAATAAATTAAATTATAGTTGTATCTGTCAAATATCAGATAACAATGTATAAAATATTTACTGATGGTGTCTCTTTCTCTCTTTTTAAAGCTATTTTTTACCTCTACCTTGCACAATCGCCACAGCCGGGTTTACATCATGACCCTTGGAAAACTTGAAGAGCTCCAAAGCAATTATGACATTTAAAAGGTTCCAGTGATTTATTACAACATTTACATACATCATAAATATGAAATCTGCATCTTAAAATTTCTGAGATTAAATGAGCATTCAGTTTTATTGTTAGGGAAAAGTTAAATCAAATATTTTACTTTTAACGTAGCACAAAATAGTTCTAATGAGAAATGCAGCTTTATATATAAAATTAACTATAGCAAGCTCTATGTACTCCAATGGTGTACAATGTCTTTTGCACAAACATTGTAACTTTTGTTACTGTGAATTCAAATATTACTCTTAGGACAGTTTGGACAGTATCTATATTCAGATATTACTACATGGAGTAACAAAACCTGTAATGAGTTAGATTCCAAATACCTTTCAAAATAATTGGCCCTAAGTGAGGTTTTTCCGAAAGAAATAAAAATAGCAACAAACTATATGCAAATTTGCAAAGTCATATAAAGAACCAAAAGTTAGATTATTAAATGAAAATAATAAGGACTATGCTACAAACCAGACTAAGGCTGAACAACCTGCATGCCTGGAGAAAACTACAGTGATAAAGGGGAAAAGGCCACCCATTTCCTTATTGTTCCTTAACAGTTAAGCCCCCAGTCAGAGACCAGTTGTGTTTTTTTCATACATGTTCAGCTGGTTTTCTCCTTATAAGAAGGAAGAAAGTCTTAGATGCTTGATGTTCCTCAGAACCCCTGAAGATGTGCAATAGCTATTTAAAAAAAAACACCAAATAATACACTTGCAAGCCTGAATACAGGACGGAACTCCTATATACATGTACTGTAGAATGAGTTGAGTTTTTTTTTTAATACTTTAAAATAGGCGTCAAATTCTAACCCCCAAAGACAGATTGGTTGATTTATCAAAATTCTTATCTGGCCTACAGTGGGACCATCAGACAACATGGAATATTTTCCCAGTCTTAGTTTAAATGATATAAAAAGTTCCCCTCAGTTTTTAAACAAAAAGAACAAAATGTAACAACAAAAAACTTTGGCTGCTAATACTTGTGTTTTTCCTATTTCTATTTCTGTAAAATCAGAAATTAATCTAAAAGTGATAAGTCTGCAGTAGGGACTTAAAGGTTAGGTAAAAAAAAAAAAAAAGGAAAGGAAAACATTTTGAAAAAATACAACTTTCATCAAATTTAGAGTAGTGAAAATCCTGTTAGTTCATCACCCAATATGTTATAGATGCCATAGATAGGTGGTGTTTTGTCACCTATGGTAGCTGCTACCTGGTGAAAACCGTAATTTCTGCATATCCATCCTCAATACCATGGTTAGTTCTGGGGCAAGAAGAAGCAACAGAATGACCACAAAGTATACCTCAGTATAATACCTCTAGTTCTGCTTCAAAAGTATGAAGACAGTGCTAGTGGGATAATAATTTTCAAACTACCTGGTTAACCAAAATACAAAAGCAGCTGACTATGTGTGATTTCGTGATAGTACATTATTTCTTGGCACCTTGGTGTCAAGAATGATGATTTGGATTTTCCTAACAACTTACATCAAGAGTGTAGTAGCTCAAAATGAGAATTTAGGAGAACCTGAATCCATGAATTACAGAAATAAATGTGATTCACATCTCTGTTACTGTGACACAATAATGTGATCCTAAAACTGGCTTATCCTTGAGTGTTTACAACTCGAATGACTTTTTAAATGCAGTAGTTTAAAGAGGAAAAAAACATTTATGTCAAATTATTTCCTTAGAAGTAGTCTTCGTTATTATAAATTTGTACACCAAAAAGGCCATGGGGGAAATTTGTGCAAGTACCTCATTGCTGAGCAAATGGAGCTTGCTATGTTTGCATTTCAGAAAATTCATTTAAGTAGTGTGTAGAATCAAGTCTTTTAAGAATTCATTTTTCCTTCATAGTATTTACTCAAAGTTAAGATTAGAAAAATAAGTTTCATCTTAAAATCATATTTTTAAGGCAGTAAGACAGTAAACTAGTTTAGGAAATCAAGTCCCATTGTGCTCTGTGGCTGTTACTCTAGTAAAACATAGACCATGGTGAACTGAATCTACAGAGATGTACCAAAGTAACCAAACAACAAAAATTACAGACATGTAGCTGAGCTTTAAAGGAGAAGGTGTTAATGAAGAAAGGAAGCTGGGACACATCACAAAGGGAGATTGAAATGTTGGGTAGCCAAATAGAAAGGATTGGAAATATTTAAAGTGGTGTGTAAGTAATGAATATTTCCAATTTTGATGTTATTCTATCTGGAATTTGTATACCCTTTGCCAGCTGAAACAAGAAAGTGAAGGAGCAATTAAATTTCATAGTCCGTGCATAGTAATAGAAGAAACTATATCTATACCTCAATTTGTAGATCAGCACCTGGCAGCCCCAGCTCATTACAGAATCAATGGTGGGGGACTCCTGATCAGCCAATTCTACTAGCTCTGTGATTGAAAGCATGAAAGTTTTAGCAGGTTGTGAGTAGCGTTGGGACAGAATACAGTTTTATTTTAGTGTACTTTAGTTTTTTTCACCACAGCTCTTGTCCAAAATAAAAGACATTGTTGGAAATATTTGAAAACTAGAAAATGATGTATAAAAAGGGCTAACAAGAAAAGCTCTGCGTGATTAAGTCTGTTGAATTAAGGTAAGACCCTCAGAGGAAATATTAGGTAAGGATAATCGTTTAGGTAGTAAAATAGGCAAAGCAGAAATCACACATGTGCAAAATAATTTTTAATATTTTCCAGTGCTACCAGTTTCTACATAAAACAATCACTAAGTTTTTTCTTCAAGAAATCATTTAATTGAAACAGTATTCATAAAACCAGGAATAATGCCACATCCATTCAATGGGGTCTTTTAAATACTCTTCAATTCTTTTTTAAAATGTGCCTGTTTAAATCAATTTGTATTCAATCTGTGCTTTAACTTTAAAAATTATTGAAATATTCTTTGAGACTGCTAATTGTTTCATCAGAAAGTCTGCAATGAACCATGTTCAACCTCGAAAAATAAACATTTTAAAAATTATTGAATGATATCATTATTTGAGATATGCTTCTCTAATGCCTCAGAATTAGGATTCATCCAAGGAATATTCATTTCTTTAAAGTATGTAGTAATAAGGTACTGATTGGAAGGTGTTAGGGGTTCTGCTTGTTGTTCCATTAGGCATTCTGGCCAAGGAAGTTTATATTGATATTGACTAAAATTTTTCTGGGTAAAGTAGTGGAATTAGAAACTGATAAATTTTCCTCAGAATGTGTGGCACTTTACACAGACACACAGTATCACACAGCATGGGTAAAACCCAAGGAAGTTTTAATGCTGACTCCATTCCCATCCCACCCCAGTGTCCTGAAATCCATTCGAGAAGTAAGAGGAGAAACCTTATCCAAAGAATGGAGTAAAATATTTATAGTTTCTCAGCTTTCAAGAAAGGGTTTAGTACAGGCTGATGATCGAAAATGGAAGATGGAGTAATTACAGCAGGTTGTAAAGGAAGCTGAGTCCTTCAGTTGGGAACAGAAGAGGAATAGCACTTCTCTCAGCAGGTCACAGAAGCAATAGAGGCATGGCCCCATGAATATCCTATTGTCTTGGAACATTCTGGAGAGAAATTTATCAAGCTTTCCCATTAGGGCCGCTGAGTGTGGCCCTAATTTGTCAAGTGTGGCGAGGCGTTCATTAGTTGGGTTTTCTAGACATGACAAGCTCATCCAGGCTTTTACAGTCTAAATACTCAGGGCTTCTATGATCAAACTGACTCATTCAGCTTGATATACAGAGGCCACAGACTTCAACTATTTTAAGGGGCAGTAAGCCATGGAATAAAAATATCATCACAGATTGGAATTAGAATGGGCAGGGTGATGACCCAAGGCTAAAAGAGGACATTATCCTAGGAACCCTTTACCAAAGCATAGGGACAGGGTACGTCATGAGTAGAAGTTGCTATTAGTAATATTATCACTCTTGAAAAAAGCAGTGGGTTTACATACTCCAATACTGCACTTCTATTAACAGAATCTTTTCCAACACTATGACTTCCAGTATAATAGCACCTTTCTATTTACAGGGCCTTTGGCCATCACTTAAGGACACTCAAGTTCTTGAAGATAATAAAGTCATTGAGTATAGCTACTATTTAATTCCAAAAATTGAATGGAAGCTAATGAATTAAAGGCCAAATATGTTTCAGAAAACATTGTCGGGGTGCCTGGGTGTCTCAGTCAGTTAAGCCTCCGAGGTCAGCTTAGGTAATGATCTCATAGTTCATGAGTTCGTGCCCCATGTCAGCCTCTATGCTGACAGCTCAGAACCTGGAGCTTGCTTCAAATTCTGGGTCTCCCTCTCTCTCTGCCCCCCCCTCAAAAAATTAACATAAAAAACAGTGTCACATGCCATGTTTTATGTTGTTCACAACCATTTCAACTAATTTAAAAAAAGTAGTTCCTGAGGGAATAAAATTGATTCTATATGGATTTATATTTTTAAAAGCTAGTCCACACCCTACTTTATAGATGAATACAAAATCAGGATGCGGATTAACTTTTTCTAATAGCTTTGCCAGCCTTTATGTCAAAGTGCCTCATTTGGTGCTTAGCATACAGCAAAGATTCATAAAAACATGAGTTGAAATGGAGAAATTGACATTTTAGCTTTGATTTCCTTAGTGCTATTTTATTTACAACAGTTTAAAATTAAATTCACAAATCAATTTGTTTCAGCAAAGTGCCATCTATGTTCAGGTGACCAAAGAGTAATGACCCATTTTGGATAATTTCAAATGATTTTACCCTATAAACTTGAAATGAAACAAAGAACAGGTCAAGATAAAATTAAAATTTGGAGCATCTTCTCAAGTTTTGCTTACCTTTATTTTTTCAGAGTTTACCTTTTTTTTGTTTTTTATTGTAGTATAATTAAGATACTGTATTATAATCCCATTTACAATTGCATCAAGAACCATAAAGTACCTAGGAATAAACCTAACCAAAGATGTAAAAGATCTGTATGATGAAAAATATAGAAAAATTATGAAGGAAATTGAAGAAGACACAAAGAAATGGAAAAATATTCCACGCTCATGGATCGGAAGAATATTGTTAAAATGTCATTACTATCCGAAGCAATCTACACATTCAATGCAATCCCAATCAAAATTGCACCAGCACTCTTCTCAAAGCTAGATCAAACTATCCTAAAATTTGTATGGAACCACAAAAGACCCCGAGTAACCAAAGTAATATTGAAGAAGAAAACCAAAACGGGAGGCATCACAATCCCAGACTTCACCCTCTACTACTAAGCTGTAGTCATCAAGACAGTATGTCATCAAGACAGCACAAAAACAGACACATAGACCAATGGAATAGAATAGAGAACCCAGAAGTGGACCCACAAATGTATGGCCAACTAATCTTTGACAAAGCTAGAAAGAGTATCCAATGGAAAAAAGACAGTCTCTTTAGCAAATGGTGCTGGGAGAACTGTACAGCAACATGCAGAAGAATGAAGCTAGACCACTTTCTTACATCATACACAAAAATAAACTCTGGATGAAAGACCTAAATGTGAGACAGGAAACCATGAAAACTCTAGAGGAAAAAGCAGGCCACAACCTCTTTGACCTCAGCTGCAGCAATTTCTTGCATGACACATCTCCAAAGTCAAGGGAATTAAAAGCAAAAATGAACTATTGGGACCTCATCAAGATAAAAATCTTCTGCAATGCAAAGGCAACAATCAACAAAACTAAAAGACAACTAATGGAATGGGAAAAGATATTTGCAAATGACATATCGGATAAAGGGCTAGTATCCAAAATCTATAAAGAACTCACCAAACTTCACACCTAAAAAACAAATAATCCACTGAAGAAATGGGCAGAAGACATGAAAAGACACTTTTCCAAAGAAGACATTCAGATGGTCAACAGACACATGAAAAGATGCTCAGCATCACTCATCATCAGGGAAATACAAATCAAAGCCATACTTAGATACCACCTCACATGGGTCAGAGTGGCTAAATTGAACAAATCAAGAGACTATAGATGCTGGCGAGAATGTGGAGAAATGGTAACCCTCTTGCACTGTTGGTGGGAATTCAAACTGGTGAAGCCGCTCTGGGAAACAGTGTAGAGGTTCCTCAAAAATTTGTCAATAGAACTCCCCTATGACCCAGAAAAGCACTGCTGGGGATTTACCCAAGTGATACAGAAGTGCTGATGCATAGGGGCACATGTACCCCAATGTTCTTAGCAGCACTTTCAACAATAGACAAATCATGGAAAGAGACTAAATGTCCATCAACTGATGAATAGATCAAGAAGATGTGGTTTATCTATACAATGGAATACTACATGGCAATGAGAAAGAATGAAATCTGGCCATTTGTAGCAAAGTGGATGGACCTCGAGGGTGTCATACTAAGCAAAATAAGTCAGGTGGAGAAGGACAGATACCATATGTTTTCACTCACAGGTCTAACAGGAGAAACTTAACAGAGGATCATGGGGAGGGGAAGGGGGGAAAAAGAGTAACGGAGAGGGAGGGAAGCAAATCATGAGAGACTCTTGAATACTGAAAACAAACTGAGGGATGAAGCGGGGGAAGGGGAAGGGGGGTGACAGTCATGGAGGAGGGCACTTGTGCGGAAGAGCACTGGGTGTTCTATGGAAACCAACTTGACAATAAACTATTTAAATCAATTAATTAATTAATTAATTTAAAAAAATTAAACATAGGACTACCCTATGACCCAGCAATATCACCACTAGGAATTTACCCAAGGGATATAGGAGTGCTGGTGCATAGGGGCACATGTATCCCAATGTTTATATCAGCACTTTCAACAATAGCCAAACTGTGCAAAGAGCCTAAATGTCCACCAAGTGATGAATGGATAAAGAAGATGTGGTTTATATAAACAATGGAATACTACCTGGCAATGACAAAGAATGAAATCACACCATTTGCAGCAACAAGCATGGAACTGGAGGAGATTTTGCTAAGTGAAATAAGTCAGTCAGAGAAGGACAGATATCATATGTTTTCACTCATATGTGGATCTTGAGAAACTTAACAAAAGACCATAGGTGAAGGGAAGGGAGAAAAATAGTTACAAACAGAGAGGGAGGGAAAGAAGCCATAGGAGACACTTAAATCCAGAGGACACATGAGGGTTGATGTGGGGCAGGGGAGAGGGGAAATTGGGTGATGGGAATTGAGGAGAGCACTTGTTGGGATGAGCACTTGGTGTTGTATGTAAGCCAATTTGACAATAAATTTTATGTAAAAAAGATATCGTGTTATGTTAGTTTCAGGTGTACAATACAGTGATTCAACAATTCTGTACATTGCTCAGTGTTCATCCCAGTAAGTGTACTCTTAATCCCCTTTATCTATTTCACCCATACCTCCCCTCCTGCAATACCTTTAAAAACAACACATGAGGTCAGTCAAGCCTGGGATCATCACTGGACAGAATCTGTCAGTATTGACTGGTCCTCTACTTTTCTGACTGCAGACTACATTTCCCATAAGTTTCAGTGGTTCGAGTCAGCTTTTTCCTCTTTCCTTCATGTGCCAGAGTTTTTGGGAGTGTCTCTTTGGTGGGGGAAGGAGTCTATAGGTCCCAGCAGACCCCGGAGAACAGCCACATTCACTGGTGTTGGAGTGAAGATGATAAGGATGAAGACTGGCACCAGATGTGTGTTGTGATTTTCTATAATCCCTGAAATGCTGCTACTACACAGTGACATGAACTTTTTCTGGGCCAGGCTAGCACCTGGCCTCAGTCTCTGGACATCAGTAGCCTCAGTCTTACAAATATTCCTGGGATTGGGCCAGCACCTGGTCATTGCTCAGGGAGACCCTCCTCCTGAAGGTCAGAATGGGTCAAAGCTGCAGTCCCTCTGAAGTGAGGGTTTGGGAAACACAGCCACATCTGAGATAAAACTCAGGATGGAGGGGCTGCCTCAAAACCTGATGGCTTAGTCATGGATGGTGTAGAAGCGGGGAGTGGTCAAAAGCTAGAGACAAAGGAGGGATGTTTGATTACCAGTTAGGGAGAGCACAGAGTTCTGATACTAGAGACTGGGTAGCTGGGTGACACCATTTTCACCCCTTCCACATGTGCGCATTCATGCCTACATGTGCCACAACAATCCACACCAGTAAGATAAGCAGTGCCATATAGCCGAGAACAGAGCCCTTCACTAAGCCCCACCCAACTGGGCCAACCAGTTGTGGGCTCTTAAGGAACACCACAAGTCTCTCCTCCTGCTTGGTTTACAGACAATAAAGTGCTTCATAGTTTGACTTCTAGGGAAACTGGATGTAATTTCAATCATATCTGATTCTGTTTGCTGATCCAACTTTTCAAATTTTTTTCTTTTTCTTTCCTTTTCTTATTCTTGAATACAGAAAGAGAAACAATTTATTTTACTTTCCATTTTTATTAAAAAGATTTCTTTAATTTTTTTCTACTACATTTTTTACTTTTTTGTAAATTTTTATGTTATTTTTTACTTCAATCATTACATTTTATTCTATTTTATTGTATTCATTTTTCAAACATTTTCCCTTTTTTCCCTTTTTTCTTATCTTTCCCTTTTTCTCTAATCTGTCAAGTTTCATTCAACAACCAGAACAAAACACACCTAGGATCTATCATCTTTTATTTGATTTTTTGTGTTGTTTTAAATGTTTAATTTTCTTTTTTTTTTACTTTATTAATTCATTTTCTTCCTTCAAAATGACAAAACAAAGGAATTCACCCCAAAAGAAAGAACAGGAAGAAATGACAGCCAGGGACTTAATCAACACAGATACAAGCAAGATGTCTGAACCAGAATGTAGAATCACAATAAGAATACTAGCCGGGGTGAAAATAGATTACAATCCCTTTCTGTGGAGATAAAAGAAGTAAAAGCTAGTCAGGATGAAATAAAAATGCTGTAGTTGAGCTACAATCTCAAATGGATGCCACAGCGGCAAGGATGAATGAAACAGAGCAGTGAATCAGGGATATAAAGGACAAAATTATGGAGAATTATGAAGCAGAAAAAAGAGGGAGACTAAGGCAAAAGAGCACAATATAAGAATTGGAGAACTCAGTGACTCATTAAAAAATAATAACATCCAAATCATAGGAGTCCCAGAAGATGAAGAGAGAGAAAAAGGGGTAGAAGGTTTATGTGAGCAAATCATAGCAGAAAACTTTCCTAACCTGGAGAAAGACACAGACATCAAAATCCAGGAAGCACAGAGAACTTCCATTAGATTCAACAAAAACCAACCATCAACAAGGCATATCATAGTCAAATTCACAAAATATTCAGGTAAGGGAAGAATCATGAAAGTGGCAAGGGATAAAAACTCCTTAACCTATAAGGGAAGACAGATCAGATTTGCAGCAGACTTATCCACAGAAACTTGGCAGGCCAGAAAAGAGTGGCAGGATATATTCAATGTGCTGAATCAGAAAAAATATGCAGCCAAGAATTCTTTATCCAGCAAGGCTGTCATTCAAAATAGAAGGAGAGATAAAAAGTTTCCCAGACAAACAAAAATTAAAGGAGTTTGTGACCACCAAACCAGCCCTCTAAGAAATTTTAAGGGGGACTCTCTGAGAGGAGAAAAGATGGAAAAAAAAAAAAAAGACCAAAAGCAATAAAGACTAGAAAGGACTAGAGAACACCACCAGAAACTCCAACTCTACAGGCAACATAATGGAAATAAATTCATATCTTTCAGTACCCACTCTGAAACGCCAATGGAGGTGCCTGGGTGGCTGAGTCAGTTAAGTGTCTGACTCTGGCTCAGGTCATAATCTCTCAGTTCATGGGTTCGAGCCCTGCATCAGGCTCTGTGCCGACAGCTAGCTCAGAGCCTGGAGCCTTTCTTCGTATTCTGTGTCTCCCTCTCTCTCTGACCCTCCCCTGCTCATGCTGTCTATCTCTCTCTCTCTCTCTCTCTCTCAAAAAGAAATAAACATTTAAAAAAATTTTTTAAAATAAAACGTCAATGGACTAAATGCTCCAATCAAAAGACATAGGGTAACAGAATGGTTAAGAAAACAATATCATCTATATGCTGTTTACAATAGACCCATTTTAGACCTAATGACACCTTCAGATTGAAAATAAGGGGATGGAGAACCATCTATCATGCTAATGGTCACCAAAAGAGAGCTGGAGTAACCATACTTATATCAGACAATCTAGATTTTAAAATAAAGACTGTAACAGGGGATGAAGAAGGGCATTATATCATAATTAAGGGGTCTATCCACCAGAAAGATCTAACAATTATAAACATTTAGGCTCCAAACATGGAAGAACCCAAATATATAAATCAATTAATCACAAGCACAAAGAAACTTATTGATAATAATATCATAATATTAGAGGACTTCAACACCCCACTTACAGCAATGGACAGATCATCTAAACAGAAAATCAACAAGGAAACAGTAGCTTTGAATGACACACTAGACTGGATGGATTTAACAGATATATACAGAACATTTCATCCTATAGCAGCTGAATACGCATTCTTCTCTAGTGCACATGGAACATTCTCCAGAATATATCACATACTGGGACACAAATCAGCCCTCAACAGGTACAAAAGGATCGAAATTATACTCTGCATGTTTTCAAACCACAACACTATGAAACTTGAAATCAACCACAGGAAAAAATTTATAAAGATAACAAATACTTGGAGACTAAAAAACATCCTACTAAAGAATAAATGGTCTAACCAAGAAGTTAAAGAGGAAATTTAAAAGTACATGGAATCCAATGAAAATGATAACACCACAGCCCAAAACCTCTGGGACACAACAAAAGTGGTCATAAGAGGGAAGTATATAGCAATCCAGGCCTTCCTAAATAAGGAAGAAAGGTCTTAGATACACAACCTGACCTTCCACCTTAAAGAGCTGGAAAAAGATGCACAAATAAAACCCAAAAGCAGAAGAAGGCAGGAAATAATAATTAGAGTAGAAATCAATGCTATCATAACCAAAAAAAAGTAGTAGAACAGGTCAATGAAACCAGAAGCTTATTCTTTGAGAGAACTAACAAAATTGATAAACCCTTATCCAGTTTGATGAAAAGGAAAAAGGAAAGGACATAAATAAATAAAATCAAGAATGAAAGAGGAAAGATCACAACTAACACTGCAGAAATACAAACAATAAAAAGAAAATATTATGAGCAATTATATGCCAATAAAATGGGCAATCTGGAAGAAATGGAAAAATTCCTAGAAACATATAAACTGCCAAACGGAAGAAATAGAAAATTTGAACAGACCTATAACCAGTAAAGAAATCGAATTAGTAATCAAAAATCCCCCCCCCCCAAAAAAAAAGAGTCCAGGGCCAGATGGCCTTCCAGGAGAATTCTACCAAACATTTAAATAAGAGTTAACACCTATTTTTTGAAGCTGTTTCAAAAAAAAAACGGAAGGAAATTTTTCAACTCATTCTATGAAGCCAGCATTACCTTGATTCCAAAAGCAGACAAAGACCCCACTAAAAAGGAGAACTACAGACAAATTTCCCTAATGGACATGGATGCAAAAACTTCAATAAGATACTAGCCAACTGGATCCAACAGTACATTAAAAGAATTATTCACCACGACCAAGTGGGATTTATACCTGAGATGCAGGGCTGGTTCAATATCCACAAAACAATGAATGTGATACATCACATCAATAAAAGAAAGGACAAGAACCACATGATCCTCTCAATAGATGCAGAGAAAACATTTGACAAAATATAGCATCCTTTCTTGATAAAAACCCTCAAGAACATAGGGATAGAAGGATCATAATTTAAGATGATAAAAGCCATATATGAAAGACGTGCCGCTAATATAATCCTCAATGGGGAAAAACTTTGAGCCTTCCCCCTAAGGTCAGAACACAGGGATGTCCAAAGTATTGGAAGACTTAGCCTCAGCAATCAGACAACACAAAGGAATAAAAGGCATCCAAACCGGCCAGAAGGAAGTGAAACTTTCACTCTTCGCACATGACATGATATTCTATATGGAAAACCCAAAAAATTCCACCAAAAACTTCTAGAACTGATCCATGAATTCAGCAAAGTAGCAGGATATAAAACCAGGGCACGGAAATTGGTTGCATTCCTATACACCAACAATGAAGCAACAGAAAGAGAAATCAAGGAATCGATCCCATTTACAATTGCAACAAAATCCATAAAATACCTAGGAATAAATCTAACCAAGGAAGTGAAAAATCTACACACTGAAAACTATAGAAAGCTTATGAAAGAAATGGAAGAAGACACAAAATAATGGAAAAATATTCCATGCTCCTGGATAGGAAGAACAAATATTGTTAAAATGTTGCTACTACCCAAATCAATCTACATATTCAATGCAATCCCTATCAAAATAACACCAATATTCTTCACAGAGCTAAAATAAACAATCCTAAAATTGGTATGGAACCAGAAAAGGCTCCGAATAGCCAAAGCAATCTCAGAAAAGAAAACCAAAGCTGGAGGCATCACAACCCCAGACTTAAAGCTGTATTGCAAAGATGTAGTCATCAATACAGTATGCTACTGGCACAAAAACAGAATCTCAGATCAATGAAATAGAATAGAGAACCCAGAAATGGACACACAAACTTATGGCCAACTAATCTTTGACAAAGAAGGAAAGAATATCTAATGGAATAAAGACAGTCTCTTCAGCAAATTGTGCATGGAAAACTGGACAGTGACATGCAGAAGAATGAATCTGGACCACTTTCTTACACCATACACAAAAATAAACTCAAAATGGATGAAAGACCTAAACATAAGACAGGAAGCCATCAAAATCCTTGAGGACAAAGCAGGCGCAAACCTCTTTGACCACGGCCTCAGCAACTTCGACCTCAATATGTCTCCAGAGGCAAGGGAAACAAAAGCAAAAACGAACTATTGGGACTTCATCAAAATTAAAAGCTTCTGAGCAGCGAAGGAAACAATCAGCAAAACTAAAAGGCAACTGATGGAATAGGAAAAGATATTTGCCAATGACATATCAGATAAAGGGTTAGTATCCAAAATCTATGAAGAACTTATCAAACTCAACACCCAAAAAACAAATAATCCAGTGACGAAATGGGCAAAAGACATGAATAGACACTTCTCCAAAGAAGACACCCAGATGGTCAACCGACACATGAAAAAATGCTCAACATCACTCATCGTCAGAGAAATACAAATAGAAACCACAATGAGATACTACCTCACAACTGTCAGAATGGCTAACATTAATACCTCAGGTAACAACATACATTGGCAAGGATGCAGAGAAAGAGGATCTCTTTTGCAGTGCTGGTGGGAATGCAGCCCACTCTGGAAAACAGTATGGAGGTTCCTCAAAAAATTAAAAACAGAGCTATCCTAAGACCCAGCAATTGTACTACTAGGTATTTATACAAGGGATACAGGTGTGCTGTTTTAAAAGGGCATATGCACCCCAATGTTGATAGCAGAGCTATCAACAATAGCCAAAGTATGGAAAGAGCCCAGATGTCCATCGACAGATGAATGGATAAAAAAGATGTGGTATATATGTACAATGGAGTGTTACTTGGCAATCAATAAGAATGAAATCTTGCCATTTGTAACTACATGGATGGAACTAGAGGGTATTATGCAAATCGAAATTAGTTTGTCAGAGAAAGACAAATATCATATGACTTCACTCATATGAGGACTTTAAGATACAAAATAGATGAGCATAAGGAAAGGGAAGCAAAAATAATATAAAAACAGGGAGGGGAACAAAAGATAAAAGACTTTTAAATATAGAAAACAAACAGAGGGTTGCTGGAGGGGCTGTGGGAGGGGGATGGGTAAGGGGCATTAAGGAATCTACTCCTGAAATCATTGTTGCACTATATACTAACTAACTTGGATGTAAATTAAAAAGTATATTAATTAATTTTAAAAAGCTACACATGAGGGACCACACTATGCTCCTTTAGTCATTACCCAAGGGTCATGAATTGTGACAAATATTGTTTAATGACATAAAAATATCACAAAAGCAAGCCTTTCAACTGGCTGTTTTGTACAAACATTTGTTTTCAATGTAGTTCTTTTTCACAAGATGGACTATGTTATATCATCTTGAGACATATTTAAGGGTCATCAACTCTTGTCAATATAATTTTTTATCGAACGATTTTTAATTATGTTCCCATAGGGGCGCCTGGATGGCTCAGTCAGTTAAGCATCGACTTTAGCTAAGGTTATGATCTCATGGCTCATGAGTTCAATTCCTTCATCTGTGCTGATAGCACAGAGCCTGCTTTGGATCTTCTGTCTTCTTTTCTCTTTCCCCCTCTCTCGATTGCACTCTTTCTCTCTAAGAAATAAACATTTAAAAAAACGAATTATGTTCCCATAAAGACATATATCAAATTCCAGGCATTCCCTGAAGGTATGTTTTAAGTAGATGGAGTATATCTGACTTGTAAGTAGACGGGTAGCCATCAAAAAGCATGCCAAATGGGACCATCTTTCCAAAAGTCTAAAAGCAAGCATGCAGCACCATGAAGTTGAGCTTCACAAGTCAAGAGATTCATAAATTAATATAAGTTTCAAAGCAAATTGAACTACTCACAGAGCTAGAATAAACAATCCTGAAATTTGTATGGAACAACAAAAGACCCAAAATAGCCAAAAAAAATTGAAAAAGAAAATCAAAGCTGGAGAGGAGGCATCACAATTCTGGACTTCAAGTTATATTAGTGATGAAAATATTTTCTGTACAAGTAAAATTAATACTATATGACAGACTGGAAAATAAGTGCTTCATTTAAAAAAAATGGGCAGAAAACATGAACAGAACGTCTCCAAAGAAAACATTCAGATGGCCAACAGACACAGGAAAAGATGTTCAACCTCACTCATCATCAGGGAAATGCAAATCAAAAGTACAATTATATATAACCTGACACCTGTCAGAATGGCTAAAATAAAAAACACGAGAAACAACAAGTGTTGGTGAGTATATACAGAAAAAGGAAATCTCTTGCTTTTTTGGTGGGAAAACAAACTGGTGCAGCCACTGTGGAAAATGGTATAGAGGTTTCTCAAAACATTAAAAATAAAACTACCCTACAATCCAGTAATTGCACTACTGGGTATTTATCCCCAAAATACAAAAGCACTAATTCAAAGGGATATAGGCACCTCTATGTTTATAGTAGCTTTATTTACAATAGCCAAGATATGGAAGCAGCCTAAATGTCCATCAATAGATGAATATTTAAAGAAGATGTGGTATACATACATCCATCTTGTTGCAAACGGCAAGATTTCACTCTTTTCGTGTCTGAAAAATATTCTATCACTCACACACACACACACACACACACTGGAATATTTTTTTTTAATGCCTTATTTATTTTTGAAAGACAGAGAAACAGAGTACGTGCAGGGGAGGCGCAGAGGGAGAGAGGGAGCCACAGAATCGGAAGCAAGCTGCAGGCTCTGAGGTGTCAGCACAGAGCCTGACATGGGGCTCGGACTCATGAACCATGAGATCATGACCGGAGCTGAAGTCAGACGCTTGACTGACTGAGCCACCTAGGCGCCCCCCCGCACACTGGAATATTATTCAGCCACGGAAAAGAATGAAATCTTGCAATTTGCAACAACATGGATGGAGCTAGAGACTATAATACTAAGTGAAATAAGTCAGAGAAAGACAAATGCCATATATTTTCACTCATATGGGGGATTTAAGAAAACAAACAAACAAGTAGAGGAAGAAAATAAGACAGAGAAACAAACCAAGAAGCAGACTCTTAACTGTATAGAACAAACTGATGGTTACCAGAGGGGAGGGGGGAAGGATGAGTGAAATAGGTAATGGGGATTAAAGAGTGCACTTGTCATGATGAGCACTGAGTACAGAATTGTTGAATTGTTGAATATATTGTACACCTGAAACTAGTAGAGCACTGTATGTTACTATACTGGAATTAAAATTAAAAACTTAATTTAAAAAACACATACCTTAAAATGTAGAATTTTACAAACTTGAATGTGCAAAAACCAAAGCAAACAAGAAAACAAAAAAAAATGCTTATTTGAACGCCAACTCTTATCCCACCAGTCTGAGGGGAAATTTAATCTTAATCATTATTTGGATATTCCTCATTCATCCATTAAGGTTGTACAAATGTCTGGGGGATCAGAAAATTAGGGGTACTCCCACTGGTTTATAGTCTACACTAGTCAACATTGATATTTCTCATTTAGTCTCTTGCAGTGATTCTGATATTTCTGTTATGTCTGGCCATGGAAATCTTTGGCAAAGCAGGGAATCCATATACCTTGGTTCATATCCACTGTGATCACACTACTTCCCTGGGTGCTGAGTGGGCATAAGTCACTGCTATTTTAGTAGCCCCAGTTACATAAGGAACTTTCCTATTAGTCCTAATAGTCCTTTCCTATTCTTGGTGAATCCCTTTCTCTTCCCCTAAATTCTTGTATTTTTGTTCCTACCTCATCCTTTATAAAATGTAAGTACCTCTTTCCTTTACCTTCATAAGAATGACCTAACATAATTGTGTCAAAAAGTTTCGCCTTAAAAAATCCAGCAAGAGATTTTGAGAAAATGTTCACTTTAAGTTCCACTATATAACTTCTGTACCTGCCCAAGGACAATCCTCCATAAACCTGGGGAGAGAAACTCAATAAGAGTAAATTAAGACCCCAATTAGTTATCCTGTTTCCTACATATGAAAAAAATTCAACTTAATGTAATCAAAGAAAAGAACTTTGAAAAATGAGACACTATTATTGCTATGATGAGGTAGACCAGACATTTCTAATACTTTCTCATTGCCATCTCTATAATCCCCTTCCTTATACCCTGATACTTTCCTTTGCACCCTCATGCAGCATCCAAACCATTGTCCCTTCTAAATCATTGTCCTCCTTTTCTCCTTGACAGCTCCCACATTTGAATCTCTTGCTAGCAGACCCCTTATTATCCATTACCCCTTCCTTGTTTGTCATTTGTAGACCCCCACATCATTCCTCCTCATTACTTAAAATTTTTAGCACTGGTTGACTGCCATTTATTCCAACACTTCTAACTAATTCTTGATAAAGTTAATATCTACTTAGCTCATTCTGTCAATGTTCTTCCTTCTGTGATCCATGACTTCTTATACAAATAAACTTAACCACATTATCTCAGCCACCTACTTCCACAATAATACACTATAGACCATATAATTACCAATACCTACTTATTTTATAACCTTAGTTTCAATTGTCTCACTCTCATAAAACCACTTTAATTTTTCCAGCTGACTCCCTCTGTCACTGAACTCCAAAAAATTAATTGACTTCATATGGACCCACGATCCATAGATTTTAATACCTTTTTACTGCTCTTCACCCTCACCCAACGAAGTTCTCATTCTCTTACTTACTCAGCTAAGATTTCATGATGTATCAATATAATCAATCCTTTACATGGACCCTTAATTCCGTATCCTGTCTTTAGCTTGCCAAAATCACAAATACCTTTGAATTGAACTCTTCATTCCCTCTACACCCATGTCATTGCAGCTGATTGTGGCTATAGAAAATACCCAAGTGTACAGTGGGATGGCAATGTCACCCATTAACATACTGTATTCCCTTAGTCCACTCACATCTAGGAAGATTAAAAATTCATACTTTGTCTTCTGCCATTAGTCCTCCAAAATCCCCTCCCTCATTCTCATTCTCACCTAATGACCTCTTTTCATACTTCACTAAGAAAACATAAACAACCAGTAGCTCCCACCATCTTACCCACCCACATATCAAATTGATTTTATTCAATTCCTCTTTCTCAGATCAGTTTTTTATTAATTCTAATCAGATTTTCATCCCCACAACTCATGCAAAGAGCTAAAGAGCTCTTCTCAAGGTCATCACATTGTTAAGTACCAATTCTTCCCGTTTTTTATTTAATATATCAGTAATGTTTGGAAGAATTGATCACTCTCTCCTCCTTGAAACAATTTCTTTTCTTGACTTCTGGGATACCACTCACTTCTGACTTGTCTCCCACATCACTACTAGAGTTAATTGCAACTGTAGAAAAATATACAATTCTGCTAACTGATCTAATTTCTTCATGTCTCTTCTTCTGGTTTCTTCTCATCTCATTCCTATGATACTTAGGAATAAACCTAGCCAAAGAGGTGAAAGACCTGTACTCTGAAAACTATAAAACATTGATGTAAGAAATCTAAGATGGCATAAATAAATGGAAAGATATTTTATACTCATGAATTAGAACAAATATTGTTAAAATGTCTATACCACACAAAGCTATCTACACACATAATGCAATCCTTATCAAAATACCAACAACACTTTTCACAAAACTAGAACAAACAATCCTAAAATTTATATGGAACCACACAAAAAAACCCAATAGCCAAAACAATTTTAGAAAAGAAAACAAAGGAAAAGCTACGAGTATCACAATTCTGCACTTCATGTTGTATTAAAAACCTATAGTACTCAAAACAATATGGTAATGGCACAAACATAGGCACATAGAGCAAAAGAACAGATTAGAAAACCCAGAAGTAAATATACAATTATATGATCAACTAATCTTTGGCAAAGCATAAAAGAATATCCAATGGGAAAAAGTCTCTTCAACAAATGGTGTTGGGAACACTGGTGACCTACATGAAAAAGAATAAAATTGGACCACTTTCATACAGCAAACACAAAAACAAACTCAAAATGGATTAAAGACCTAAATGTGAGACCTGGAACCATAAAATCCTAGTAAAGTGCTCAGACAGTAATGTCTCTGACATCAGTCAGAGCATCACTTTTCTGTAATTGTCTCCTGAAGCAAGGGAAATAAAAGCAAAAATAAACAAACCATCAGTACTTCATCAAAATAAAAAGTTCTGCAAACAATCCTAAAATTTGTATGGACCCACAAAAGACCTGAATAGCCAAAGTAATATTGAAGAAGAAAACCAAAATGGGAGGAATCACAATCCCATACTTTAGCCTCTACTACAAAGCTGTCATCATCAAGACAGTATGGTATTGGCAAAAAAAAAAAAATAGACATATAGATCAGTGTAATAGAATAAAGAACCCATAACTGGACCCACAAATGTATGGCCAATTAATCTTTGACAAAGGAGGAAAGAGGATCCAATGGAAAAAAGACAGCCTCTTTAACAAATGGTGCTGGGAGAACTGGACAGCAACATGCAGAAGAATGAAACTGACCACTCTCTTACACCATACACAAAAATAAACTCAAAATGGATGTACAACCTGAAAGTGAGGCAGGAAACCATCAACACCCTTGAGGAGAAAGCAGGAAACAACCTCCTTGACCTCAACCGCAGGAATTTCAAGAGCAAAAATGAACCATTGGGACGTTTGTCAAGATAAAAAGCTTCTGCATGGCAAAGGAAACAATCAAGAAAACTAATAGGCAACCAACGGAATGGGAAAAGATAGTTGCAAATGACATATCGGATAAAGGGCTAGTATCCAAAATCTACAAGGAACTCACCAAACTCCACGCCTGAAAAACAAATAGTCCAGTGAAGAAATGGGCAGAAGGCATGAACATATGCTTCTCCAAAGAGGACATCCAGATGTCCAACAGACACATGAAACGTTGCTCAGCATCACTCACCATCAGGGAAATACAAATCAAAACCACACTGAGATACCACCTCATGCCAGTCAGAGTGGCTAAAATGAACAAATCAGAAGACTATAGATGCTGGTGAGGATGTGGAGAAACAGGCACCCTCCTACACTATTGGTGGGAATGTAAACTGGTGCAGCCACTCTGGAAAACAGTGTGGAGGTTCCTCAAAAAATTAACAATAGAACTTCCCTATGACCCAGTAATAGCACTGCTAGGAATTTACCCAAGGGATACAGGAGTGCTGATGCATAGGGGCACATGTACCCCAATGTTCATAGCCGCACTTTCAACAATAGCCAAATCATGGAAAGAGCCTAAATGGCTACCAACTGATGAATGGATCAAGAAGATGTGGTTTATCTATACAATGGAATACTACATGGCAATGAGAAAGAATGAAATCTGGCCATTTGTAGCTATGGGGATGGAACTCGAGGGTGTCATGCTAAGCGAAATAAGTCAGGCTGAGAAGGACAGATACCATATATTTTCACTCATAAGTGGAACAGGAGAAACTTAACAGAGGACCATGGGGGAGAAGAAGGGGAAAAAATAGTTAAGGAGAGGGAGGGAGGGAGGCAAATCATAAGAGTCTCCTAAGTACCGAGGACAAACTGAGGGTTTATGGGGGTGGGTGAGAGGAGGAAAGGGGTGATGGGCATGGAGGAGGGCACTTGTTGGGATGAGCACTGGGTGCTATATGGAAACCAACTTGACAATAAACTATAAAAAATGAAATAAAATAAATAAAAAGTTCTGCACAGTGAGGAAAACAATCAACAAAATTAAAAGGCAACCAACTGATTGGGAGAAGATATTTGCAAATGAAATCTAATAAAGAATTACTATCCAAAATATATAAAGCACTTATACAACTCAACACCCAAAAAACAAGTAATCCAATTTAAAATATGAGAAGAAATGAACAGAAATTTCTCCACAGAAGACATCCAGACGGCTAACAGACACATGAAAAGATGCTCATCATTACTTATTATCAAGGAAATGCAAATCAAAACTGTAATGAGCTATCGCCTCACACATGTCAGAGTGGCTAAAATAAAAAATAGAAAAAATAGCATGTATTAGCAAGGATGTGGGAACCCTCATCCATTATTGGATGGTAATGCAAACAGGTAATGTAAACTGGTGCAAACACTCTGGAAAACAGTATGGAGTTTCCTCACAAAGTTAAAAATAGAATTACCCTACACTTCAGTAATCGCACTACTGGATATTTACCCAATGAATACAAAAACTAATTCAAATGGATACATACACCCCTATGTTTATAGCAGCATTATTTATGATAGCCAAGATATGGAAGCAGCCCAAGGGTACGTGTGTACGTTGATTGATGAATATTTACAGAAGTGGTTTGTGTGTGTGTGTGTGTGTGTGTGTGTATGTGTAATTGAATATTATTCAGCCATTAAAAAGAATAAAATCTTGTCATTGCAATGCCATGGATGGTGCTAGAGTATAATGCTAAGCAAAATAAGTCAGTCAGGAAAGACAAATACCATATGATTTCACTCATATGTAGAATTTAAGAAACAAAGCAAAGGAGCAAAGGAAAAAGAAAAGAGAGAGAAAGAGCAAACCAAGAAACAGACTTTCAACTATAGAAGACAAACCGATAGTTACCAAAGGGGAGGTTGGGTGAGGGTTGAGTGAATTAGGTGATAGGGATTAGGGGTGCACTTGTCTTGATGAGCAGTGGGTGATATATTGAATTGTTGGATCACTATATTGTACACCTAAAACTAATATAACACTGTACATTATACTGGAATACAAATAAAAGAATAAAAAAATTTCTTAAAGCAGATAAGATGCCATTAACAAAAATAGAACATATAAATGTGGTTCAATATGGTAAAATCTCTGATTCATTAATGGGACAATGCAAGGTGTAAAAATGTACATCATATAATTAATGATTATATTATCTATTATACTACAGTAATATATAATTTATATATTACATATGTGTAATAAAGTAATAACTTGTATATTTATACCATATATTATTTTATATTATATTTATTTTATAAAAACTTTTGATTTTAAAAGATATTTCCTCTGTTAAAGGAAAAATAATGTCTGAATGAGTAAAATATCTTTTTTTCATATTCTATCCCATTTTACTCTTAAAATTTTTATTCATGTCCTTACATTACTTTTTCAATTATAAAAAAATCAAATAATGGATGTCGTGTTCCTTAATTGTAATCAAAATTAAGCTTCAGTTTAATTTTATCTGTTGGTTTCATAGAGAAAAATTACTGATCTGTAGACCCTGTGCATAGAATAAAACACACATTCACACCAAAGGGTTAAAAGTAATGATCTATATAAAGATAGAATTATATATTCTCTTATTTATTCTTTGTAATTTTTTTAATTATTTGTAATGGGCAAGTATTACTTTCATAATAATAGTAGTAATAATAATAATAAAGGCCTCTACTTCAAAAAATATTTTTATAAACTCTGCATAGCATTTCTGATATCATTATCCCCTTCATTCTAAAGCTCTTTTATCCTATTACTAGCTACTCCCTTTCCTTTCACTCCTCTACCTTGGTCTAATTGCTGTTTGGGGAGCAGAATAAGGCAGTATGAGAGAAAAGGAGTCTCTTCACTTGGATATGTGAGTCTAGGCCTCTAATGTGTTATCAAGGGGGAATATGATTTTTCTTTGAGATTAGATGAAACTACAACTATTTCATAGTTGGATTATAGTTCTGCTGAACTCGATCGTTTTAAGTGTCTTGACAAAATCAGAACATAGAAATAGCATCTATTTTCCTACTAGAGTTAGGAAGAAAACTACTCTTGCTTTTCCTATGAATCTTACTAACTGGCCACTAAGTGGAGCTATAGGCTCAAGTATAAGCAATGCAATGTATGAGTTCAATTATTTTGTGAAAATAGATATAACAATGTTCTTGGAATTCTCCAAAAATAATAACAAAAATTGAAGCCTCTTCCCTACCTTGCTCAAAATGAGTATTTAGAAACCAAGATGTGAATAGGTGGATGAGGTCAATTAGAAGACCTAGGGATGAGACATACAGGTGACATTCAGTTTCATTATTCCAATTCATACTAGATTATTTAAAACAATTTCATTATTACAAAATGGTCAACAAGTTTAGCATTATAGAATGCTGTTTTATTGCCTAGAGTAGTGATTTTCAACTAGTGTCAGTTTTGTATCCCCCTTATCTCCAGGGGACATTTGGCAATGTCTGGAGACAATTTTCATTGTCATAAATAAATGAAATGGGTGCTACCACCATCTAGTGTGTAGAGACCAGGGATGTTAAGGAGAAATTACTTTATATTTTCCCTGATGCATTCCTATTACCCCTCATGATTCTTTATGCCACCATATGAAGAAAGAAAGAAAGAAAGAAAAAAGAAAAAAAGAAAGAAAGAAAACAAAAGAAAAGAAAAAAGAAGAAAAGAAAGAAAGAAAGAAAGAAAGAAAGAAAGAAAGAAAGAAAGAAAGAAAGAAAAGGAAGAAAGAAAAAGGAGGGAAGAAAGAAAGAAAGGAGGGGAGAAGGAAAGAAGGAAGGAAAAAGGTAAAGAAGGAAGGAAAAAGGTAAAGAAGGAAGCAAGAAAGAAAGAAAATGAAAAAAAAGTAGTAAGTGAATTGCCCAAGGCCATCTGAGTTAAAACTCAGTGATTCTGACTTTGGGGCCCTTTCAGAAAACCACACCATCTCTTTGAATATTAATATACAGTGCTGCAATAACTTTGAAACTATTGTTTGAACAGCCTCCATGTGGACATATGGGTAAGTTTTTATGTGAATAATTATGCATATATATAAATAAAACAATAATAAAAACTTCTATTTATTTATTTTTAATGCTTTTATTTATTTTTGAGAGAGAGAGAGAGAGACAGCATGAGCAGGAGAGGGTCAGAGAGAGAGGGAGACACAGAATCCTAAGACAAGCTCCAGGCTCTGAGCTAGCTGTCAGCACAGAGCCTAACGCAGGGCTCGAACCCACGAACCATAAGATCATGACCTGAGCTGAAGTCGGACGTTTAACCAACTGAGCCACCCAGGCTCCACAAAAGCGTCTATTTATTAAATTTACTATGTGTTAGATTCTTTGCAATTTTTATATATTATTGATATTAAAACTGCAACAACCCCATGATTTTGTGTTATTTCTGCTTTACCAATGGGAAATTGAGGTTCAGGGAGGTGAAATAATTTGTCCAAAGTCATAAAGCTTGTAAATGGGAGAATTGAGGTTTAAATCTGAGGCCTACTGACTCGAGTTCATGGGTTTGTTTTCTATTTTGAATATACTTTATTTTTTAGAGCAATTTTAGGTTCACAGCAAAACTGAGTGGAATCAAATCCAAGACAACTATCTCATCTCATAACCACCTCTCCCATAAAGGTTACTACTACATAAAGACACACGTACACACACATACCTATAGATGCTCATTGTACTGCACATATAGGGAACAGAAAGGTAGCTTAATTGAGAAAGGTAGCCCAGACTGCTCCTAATATCCAAACTTCTCTAGCCTGATACAGGCTCTTATACTCAATCAGCCAAACAATAGTATTTTTAGCTGGAAACATAGCTGCCTGGAATAAAGAATAAATTTTTGAGACTTCCTACTTGTGACACATGATTAAGTTCTGGCCAATGAGATGGAAGTAGAAATGTCATGTGATAGTTTCCAGCAATCATTTTTATAGAACTGCAGAAGTTTTCACTTTGTGCCTTGTACTTCATTTTTTTCCTGTGACTGTTTCATGGAATGCAGCTGATGCTTCAGACCTAATGATGAAGGCCACATTCAACAAGGATTAACAAGCTTAAATTCTCAAGGATTTTATTGATCATAGCTGCTATGTCACCCATTAAATGTAAAATTACAGACTTTTATATGAGACAAATACATTTCTAAATTATTTAAGCTACTGCAATACTGATATTTTTAGTCAACTGGCAGCAGATCCCAATCCTAACTATCATAAGGATAAAGCATTTTTCAAATGGACAGTTAAAAGCCAGAAATGCGCTCACACTTTAGACCTTATTGGTTATACCAGAACACAGCTTTTCCAGATGGGGCCACCCAGTCTTCAAATCTATGGTGTCTTTTCCCCAACAATATTTCCCCAGATACAGCTGAAGTAATATTCAGGGGTTCTTTTTAATTTAATACTTCTTGGACAGAAGTACTTCCAGGAGAAATGAATAAGTAAATATGTCAAATACAAATAGGTCAAGTAAGACTAACACTGGGAATTAGCCATTGGATTTAATAAGAGAGAGGTCTATAGTAACATGGACAAGAGAGTTTTCAGTTAAATTATGGTGATAAAAATCTAACTGGAACAGATTAAAGAGAGAATGGGAAGAAAGGAATTGGAAATACTGAATAAATATAGACAACTTCTTTGAACAATTGAATAAGAGTACATCTGTGGCAGGTTTTGTATATTGGGAGATGTAGAAAAGCAAAATGGAAGGATGTCCTTGCTCCTGAAACTGTTACATCCATAACCATGTTGTATGAGGAAGTTGATCCAAGAAGTTGAGTTGAACAAGAATATAGCTTCCTTGGAAATCTGAAGGAGGAAAATGTATACATTTTGAGGGAGCAGAAATGTGTATTAATTGAAGCTTGTTAAAAAAAGTTGAGAGTCGAGGTTTAAAGATGCCCATATTTCCTTCTTAAATAGATAGATAGCAAATAACTTTTGTGAAAGGCAGAGTGCTTGGCAGCTAATGTGGAGTAAGGGCAAAAGGGTAGATAAAGGTGCATACCATATGCAAGACCACTCTTAGGAATTCACAAGGAGATATTCATGAAAGGAGGGATCCTAGGAACAGAAGCCTATATAGATAGACCCACTCTGAACTATCTTAGTATTAAAAGTGCTAGCTCATTGCCAACAGGGCAAGAGGAAGGTGAGAAACACCATGCAATTCAAATTTGAGCTCTTGAAGGGAAACACCCTTCAGGTCTGGATATGTCATCAATAAGTAAGTGATACTTTTTAAATAATCTTTAAATTGCTTTATTCAATTAATATTTTGAACTCATAATATGGTTTGGCACTGTTATAGGCACTTGGAATACATCAAGGACAAAACACAAAAGTATTCATGTTCTCATTAAAATTATATTCTAGTGTAGGGACAAAATCTAAACAATAAATGTAATAAATATGTAAATTATATAGAATGTTAGTTTGTAACAGGTTCTATGGGAAAAAGAGGACACAGAGAAGGATTAAGGAAAATTCCTCCAGTAGTGACACTTTCTGATATCTTACAATATCACAAAGAGAATACTGAAATGGATACAGTTAAGATACAGATACAGAGCAGCTCCATCAACACAAAGATCCCTCATATTGCCTTTTTATAGTCATGCTGTTCTCTATCCTTTCCCTCCCCTCACCTAGGTATTCTAGGGGTTATGGAATTGTTCATATCTTTATTATATTAATGTTAATATTCTGTCTGTGATGTTGTGCTCTAGTTTTGCAAGATATTAGCAACTATGGGAAACTGGGTAAAAGATACAAAGTATTTATCTGTGTTATTACAACTTCATGAGGATCTACCATAACCTAAAATAATATTTTATCTTAAAAGTCTCTTCATATAGTTTATTTTTAAGTTTTTATTTAAATTTCAGTTAGTTAACTTACAGTATAATATTAGTTTCAGGTGTACAATATAATGATTCAATAGTTCCATGCAATACCATGTACTCATCACAAGTGCACTCCTTAAGCCCCATCACCTATTTCACCCATCCCTCCCACCCAGCTCCCGAAACTGGCAAGCAGTTTGTTCTCTATAGTTAAGATTCTTTGCCTTGGTTTCTCTCTCTCTCTCTCTCTCTCTCTCCCTTTGCTACTTTGTTTTTTTTCCTTAAATACCACATATGAGTGAAATCATATTTGTCTTTTTCTGACTTATTTCACTTAGCATTATATGCTCTTAACTTCATCCATGTCATTACAAATGGAAAGATTTCATTCTTTGTTATGGCTGAATAATATTACATTATATATATAATATGTAATATTATTACATATTATTACATTATATATATAATATATAATATATACCACTTCTTTATACATTCATCAGTCCGTACTTTCGGCCTGCTTCCATACCTTAGCTATCATAAATAATACTGCTATAAACATAAGAGTGTTATCCATTTGTATTAGTGTTTCTGTATTCTTTGGGTAAATATCCAATAGAGTAATTACTGGATCATAAGATAGTTCTATTTTTAAATTTTTGAGGAGCCTCCATATTTTCCATAGTGGCTGCACCTGTTTGCATTCCCACCAACAGTATAATAGGGATATTTTTCCTCCATATCCCCACCAACACTTGTTGTTTCCTGTGTTTTTCATTTTAGCCATCTGACAAGTGTGAGGTAATATTTCATTGTAGTTTTGATTTTCATTTTCCTGATGATAAGGGATGATGAGCATGAAATGTCTGGATGTCTTCTTTGGAAAAATAGCTCTTCATATCTTCTGTCCATTTTTAATTGGATTATTTGTTCTTGGGGTGTTGAGTTGTATAAGTGCTTTATATATTTTGAATACTAAACCTGTATCAGATATGTCATTTACAAATACCTTCTTCCATTCAGTAGGTTGCCTTTTAGTTTTGTTTCTTGTTTCCTTCACTGTGAGTATTTTTGTTTTGATGTAATCCCAGTAGTTTACTTTTGCTTTTATTTCACTTGCCTCAGGGGACCTATCTAAAAATAAGTTGTTATTACCCATATCAGAGAAATTACTGCCATCAGTAACCCTCTCTTTTAGGATTTGTATGGTTTCATGTCTCACATTCAGGTTTTCAATCCATTTTGATTTATTTTTGCGTGTGCTATAAGAAAGTGATTCAGTTTCATTTTTTTTCGTATAGCTCCCCAGTTTCCCCAACATCATTTGTTGAAGAGACTATCTTTCTCCCATTGGATATCCTTTCCTGCTTTGTCAAAGATTAATTTACCATAGAGTTGTGGATTTATTTCTGGGCTATTTTGTTCCATTGATCTATCTATTTTTGTGCCAGTACCACATTGTTTTGATTACTACAGTTTTGTAATATAACATGAAATCCAGAATTGTGATAACTCCATTTTTTGCTTTTCTTTATTAAGATTGCTTTGGCTATTTGGGATTTTTTTTTGCTTCCATACAAACTTTAGGATTGTTCTAGTTTTGTGAAAAGTGCTGTTATTATTTTGATAGGGATTGCATTAAGTGCGTAGATTGCTTTGAGTAGTATACACATTTTAACAATATTTTTTTCTTCCAACCCATAAGCATGGAACGTCTTTGCATTTCGTTGTGTTATCTTCAATGTCTTTCATCAGCATTTTATAGTTTTAAGAGTACAGGTATTTCAGCTCTTTGGTTAGATTTTATTCCTAGGTATTTTAGTTTTTGGTACAAATGTAAATGGGATTGATTCTTTAATTTCTCTTTCTACAGATTCATTACTGGTCTATAGAAATGCAACAGATTTTTTGTAGATTGATTTTGTATCCTGCAATGTTACCAAATTTGTTTATAAGTCCTAGCAACTTTTTTTGTTGGAGTCTTTCATGTTTTCTATGTACAGTATCATGTCATATGCAAAGAGTGAAACTTTTAATTTTTCCTTACTGATTTAGATGCCTTTTATTTCTTTTTGCTTTCTGATTGCTGTGGCTAGGACCTCCAGTACGATGTTGAATAAAAGTGGTGTCTTATTCCTGACCTTAGGGGAATACCTCTCAGTTTTTCCTACTGAGTATGATGTTAGCTGTGGGATATTCATATATGGCCTTATTATGTTGAGGTACGTTCCCTCTAAACCTATTTTGGTGAAGGATGGATGAATGGGTGTTGTACTTTGTCAAATGCTTTTTGTGAATTTATTGAAATAATCACATGTTTTTTATCCTTTCTCTTACTGATGTGATGTATCATGTTGATTGGTTTCCAAATATTGAACCACTCTTACAACCCAGGAATAAATCCCACTTGATTGTGGTGAATGATTTTTTTGAAATATTGTTGGATTTGGTTTGATACTGTTTTGTTGAGGAATTTTGCGTCTATGTTCATCAGATATATTGGCCTGTAGTTTGCTTTTGTGTTGTATATTTATCTGCTTTTGCTATTAGAGTAATGCTAGCCTCAACGAATGAATTTGGAAGTTGTCCTTCCTTTTCTATTTGTTGGAATAGTTTGAGAAGAATAGGTATTAATTAGACTGTGAAGCCATCTGGTCCTAGATTTTTGTTCATTGCAAATTTTTTTATTACTGAGTCAATATCTTGGCTGTTAATTGGTCTGTACAAATTTTCTATCTTCCTGTTTCAGTTTTGGTAGAGTATATTTTTCTAGGAATTTATCCATTTCTTCTAGGTTGTCCAAATTGTTGGCATAAAGTTTTTCATAATATTCTCTTATAATCCTTTGTATTTCTATAATTTTGGTTGTTATTTCTGCTCTCTCATCTGTGATTTTATTTATTTGAGTCCATTACACTTTTTTCTTGATAAGTCTGGCTACAGGTTTATCTTTTTTTTTTTTTTTTTCAAAGAACCAGCTCCTGGTTTCATTGCCTTTTCAATTCTTTTTGATTATTTATTTCTACTCTAATTTTTATTATTTCCTTCCATTTGCTGGATTTTGGCTTTATTTGTTGTTTGTTGTTAAAAGAGCTTCTTTTAGGAATAAGGTTAAGTTTTTTATTTGAGATTTTTCTTGCATCTTGAGGTAAGCCTGTATTGCTATAAACTTCTGTCTTAGAACTGCTTTTGTTGCATCCCTAAAGTTTTGAACTGTTGTGTTTTCATTTCTATTTGTTTCCATGTACATTTTATTTCTTGTTTGACCCATTCATTCCTTAGTAGCATGGTATTTATCCTCCACGTATTTTTTGTCTTTCCAGATTTTTTTCTTGTGGTGACCTCTAGTTTCATAGCACTGTGGTCAGAAAAGATGACCGTAGTCATATGACTTCGATTTTATGGAATTTGTTGAGGTTTGTTTTGTGGCCTAATATGTGATCCATTGTGGAGAATGTTTCATGTGCACTTGAAAAGAATGTGTATTCTGTTTTAGGATGGAATGTTATAAATATCTGTTAAGTCCATCTGATCCTATGTGTCATTCAATGCCATTGTTTCCTTTTTGATTTTCTGTCCATTGTTGCAATGGGGTGTTAAAGTCCCCTGCTATTATTGTACTATTATCATTTAGTTCCTTTATATTTGTTATTAATTGTTTTATATATTTGGGTACTTCCATGCTGGGTGCATAAATATTTACAATTGTTATATCTTCTTGTTGGATTGTCCCTTTCATTATGATATAGTGTCTTTCTTTGTCTCTTGTAACAGTCTTTGTTTTACCGTCTATTTTTTCCAATAAAAGTATTGTTACTTTGATTTACTTTTGTCACCCATTTGTATGATATATGTTTCTCCATTCCTAACTTTTAATCTTTGGGTATCATTAGATCTAAAATGAGTCTCTTATAGGCAGCATATAGATGGGACTTTATTTTTCATCCATTCTGTCACCCTTTGTCTTTTGATTGGAGCAGTTGGTCAATTTATATTCAAAGTAACTATTGATAGTTATGTATTTATGTATATTTTATTGTTTTGTGTTTGTTTCTGAAGATTTTCTTTTTTTCTTGTCTTTCTCTTTTTCGTGGTTTTCTGGATTTCTTTCTCTTTGTTCCTTGCATATTTATTAGTGGTTTTTGATTTATGGTTACCATTAGATTTGTGCATAACATCTGCATAAAGAAGTCTATGTTAAGTTGATGGTTATTTAAGTTTGAACCAATTTTTAATCCTTCCCCACATTTTAGGTATATGGTGTCATACTTTACATCATTTTATTTTGTGAGTTCCTTGGCTATTTTTCTTATAGAAATATTCATTTTTACTGCTCTTTTTTTGTTTCCTACCTTCATACTATCAGTTTTGTTCTTTCCTTTCCATTTAAAGTGTTCCTTTTAATATTTCTTGCAGGGCTGGTATAGTGGTCATGAACTCCTTTAGTTTTTATTTTTCTGGGATATTGTATATCTCTCTTATATTAAATGATAGACTCTTTGGATAGAGTATTCTTGACTGCCGGTTTTCCAATTCAGCACTTTTTTTAAGTTTTATTTATTTATTTTGAGAGAGACAGAGACAGCACGAGTGTCTCTTCCTCTCTCAAAAATAAACATTAAAAAAATTTTAAAGACTTTTATTTCTTCCTTCCCAGTCTACGTACTTCTCACTTTTTTTTGTCTTATGGCCCCAGTATGATGTTCAATGGAAATGACGAGACAGAATATCATTGTCTTGCTCCTGATCTTAGGGTAAAAGTATCCAGTTTCTTGCTGTTAAGTATGATGTTGTAGATTTGTAGTAGATATTCTTTATGAAATTAAAGAATTTCCTATTTTTTATTTTGCTGAGATTTAAAAAAAAATCTTGAATAGATATTGGATTTTGTCAAAAGCTTTTTTTTTTTTTTGCATCAATGATCTTAGGGTAAAAGTATCCAGTTTCTTGCTGTTAAGTATGATGTTGTATATTTTTAGTAGATATTCTTTATGAAATTAAAGAATTTCCTATTTTTTATTTTGCTGAGATTTAAAAAAAATCTTGAATAGATATTGGATTTTGTCAAAAGCTTTTTTGTTTTTTGCATCAATGATATAGTCATGATTTTTCTTCTTTAGCCTACTGATGTTGTGGAGTATGTTGATTGATATGTGACTACTGAACCAGACTTGCATACCTGCAGTAAATCCCACTTGGTGGTGGTATATAATTCTTTCTCTATATTGTTGGATTGGATTTGCTATTTGTGATAGATATTGATGTGTAGTTTCCTTTCTTGTAACATATTTATTTTATTTTTTTAATTTTTTTATGTATTTTTGAGAGACAGAGAGAGACAGCACGAGCATGGGAGGGTCAGAGAGAGAGGAAGATACAGAATCTGAAGCAGGCTCCAGGCTCTGAGCTCTCAGCACAGAGCCCGATGCCGGGCTCGAACCTATGAACCGTGAGATCATGAACGGAGCCGAAGCCAGACACTTAACCGACTGAGCCACCCAGGCGCTTCTATTTTATTTTAATATTAGAGCCAAGCTGACCTCATAGAATGAGTTAGAAAGTGATCCTTCTGCCTCTATTTTCTGGAAGAGATTGTGAAGAATCGGTATGATTTCTCCTTTAAATGTTTGGTAGAATCCACCAGGGAAACCATCTGGTCTTGGTGATTTCTTTTTTGGAAGGTTGTTAATTATTGCTTCAACCTCTTCAATATATATAGGCCTTTTCGGATGATCTATTTCTTCCTTTGAGCTTTTTAGTTTGTGTTTTCATGGAATTGGCACATTTCATTTATCAAATTAGTGGGCATAGAGTTGTTCTTGGTATTCCTTTATTATCTTTAAATGTCCATGATATCGCTAGTAATGGCTTTTTTTCATTTCATGTATTGATTATTTGAGTACTGTCTCTTTTTATGGTTAACCTAAGCTAGACACTTATCAATTTTATTCTTTTCTTTTCTAAGAACCAGTTTTTGGATTCATTCAATTTCTCTATTTTTTTTTCCCTTTCCAATTTTTTTCTTGTGCTTGCTCAAATGTTTATTATTCATTTTCTTCTGCTTGTTTTAGGCTTAAGTTGCTCTTCTTATTCAGCTTCCCAAGGTGGAAGCTTAGATTACAGCTATTAGATCTTACTTTTTTATAATATATGCATTTAATGATATAAATTCTTCATGAGCACTGTTATGCAGTATACCAAAATTTTTGTACTTCGAATTTTTATGTTAATTTAGTTCAAAATATTTTATTTTTTCTTGATACATCATGTTACTTAGAAGTGGTTTTTTTAATCTCCAAATATTTGGGGATTTCCCAGATTTCTTTCTCCTATTGATTATACTACTTTAATTCCATTGTATTTTGAAAATATACTTTGTATGATTTCTATTCTTTTAAATCTGTTAAGCTGTGTTTTGTAGCCCAGAATGTGTTCTACCATGGTGAATATTCCATGTGAGCTTCAGAAAATGTATTGTACAGTTGCTGGGAGTATTCCATTAATGTCAATTCAATTAATTTGTGCTGTTCAAGCACTCCTAAGACTTGCCTCCAGAAGTTGCTCACTCTCATGCTCTTTCACAGTCAAAATCATTTATGGTTCTAGTGTCTTCTGCTCCAAGTAGGAAGGAGTTGGCTGTGACTGTGAATTCTCCTGTCTTTACAGATTTCACTGATGAGTCTAGAAAATGTTCAAGAAATATTTTCAGTTTGTCTAGCTTTCTTTTTGTAAGTATAGGAATGATGACTTCCAGTCTCTTTATATATCACAGTTCAGATCAGAAGTCAAGGTGAGGGCACCTGAGTACCTCAGTGGGTTGAGCATCTGACTCTTGATTTCGTCTCAGATCATGACCTCAGATCACAGTTCATGAGATCAAGCCCCACATTGGGCTCTGTGCTAACAGTATAGAGTCTGCTTGGAATTCTCTCTCTCCTTCTCTCTCTGCCCCTCTCCCACTTGTAGTCTTTCCATCTCTCTTTCTCTCAAAACAAAAATAAATTAAAAACACCCAAGTTGATTTTTTTCTCTTTAATTTGTTAGATTTTATTTTTCCAGGATTAGTTGACATTTGCTTTTAATAAAAAACATTTAACATGAAATTTCTCATCTTAAGTGTATAGTACAGTAGTGTTAACTACATGTACATCATTATACAACATATTTAGAACTTTTGCATCTTGAAAACTGAAATTCTATATCCACTCAACAATCTCCCTCCAGCCTTGGAAGCCACCACTTTACTTTCTGTTTCTAAGAGTTTGAGTATTTTAGATAAATCATATTAGTGAAATCATACAGTATTTTTCTTTTAGTGACTGGCTTACTTCACTTAGCATAATATTCTCAAAATGTATCCATATTATGGTGTATCAAAATTGTTTTTTTAAGTCAAGAAAATCCAGTAGAAAAAAGTAGTTTGCAATGTTAAGTAGTTTTTACATGTTAGGTCTTATTGAGAAATTAATTTTTGAGCAAAGATCTGAAGGAAATGAAAGCCTTAGTCAAACATAAATCTGGGGGAAAACATTCCAGGAAGAAGGGAGAGTCAAAAGAAAGATCCTAAAGTAAGAGCGTGCTTAGCATATTTGAGGAATAACAAGGAGGCCAGTGTGGATAAAATAGATTAAAAGAGGATAATACTAAGAGAGGAGGTCAGGTAGAACAGACAGAACATGAAGGCTTTTGTGGATAAAGACTTTGTTTTTTTTTTTCAAGTGAAATGTGAATCTGCTGGAGGATTTTTGAACACAATAGTCACATAGTATAATTTGTTCTATGAAAAGATCATTCTGCAAACTTGGTTGAAAATAAGTTGTGTGTGTGGTGAAGAGTAGGTAGTTAAAGGAAGAAAGAAGAGAAGTTAGGAAGCTAATGCAGTAAACCAGGAAGTGAAAATTGTTGTTTTGGACCAGTGTACATGGTGAGAAATGGTTAAATTCTGAATATATTTTGAGGGTAGATCTAAATATATTTAGAATTTGCTGGTAGATTGGATATGGGCTGTAAAATAAAGAAAGAGGTCAATGATGAACTTATCGTTTTGTCTTGTAGCAAGTGATAAAATGAAGTTTCTTTTCTCTTTTAATTTTAATTCCAGTATAGTTAACATACAATGTTATATTACTTTTAGGTGTAACAATATAGTGATGCAACAATTCCATACATCACCCAGTGCCCATCATGGCAAGTAAACTCATTAAACCCCATCACCTATTTAACCCATACCCCCACATACCTCCCCTCTGGTTACCACCAATTTGTTCTCTGTAGTTAAGAGTCTGTTTCTTGGAGTGTCTCTATCTCTTTTTTCCCTCCATTTATTTTGTTTCTGAAATTCCACATGAGTGAAATCATATGGTATTTGTCTTTCTCTGAGAGACTTATTTTTCTTAGCATTATACTTTCTAGCTCCATCCATGTTAATACAAATGGCAAGATTTCATTCATTTTTTATGGCTGAGTAATGTTCCATTATATATATAAAGGTGTATATATATATATATATATATATATATATATATACACCACCTCTTCTTTATCCATTCATCTACTTATGGATGATTGGGCTGCTTCCATAATTTGGCTATTGTAAATAATGCTTCAATAAACATAAATAAATAATAGACCTAAGAAACGAGCAGACATTTCTACAAAGAAGATAGGTGATAAACAGAGACATGAGAAGATGCTCAATATCACTCACCATCAGGGAAATACAAATCAAAAGTACACTGAGATATCACCTCACACCTGTCAGAATGTCTAAAATCAAAAATACAAGAAACAAGTGTTGGCAAGGATATGGAGAAAAAGGAACCCTTGTGCTGTATTTATTGATGGGAATGCAAACTGGTGCAGCCACTGTGGGGGTTCCTCAAAACACTGAAAATAGAACTACCCTACAATCCATTAATCACACTGCTGGGTATTTACCCAAAGAATACAAAGACACTAATTCAAAGGATGCACCCATATGTTTATTTATTTGAGAGAGAAAGATAGCAAGCAGGGAAGTGGAAGAGAAAGGTGGGGAGAGAGAGAATTGCAAGCAGGCTCCATGCCATCAGCGTAGAGTCCAACGTGGGGCTTGAACCCACAAACCACAAGATCATGACCTGAGCCAAAACCAAGAGTCAGACGCTCAAGTGACTGAGCCATTCTTCAGCCCATTTTTAAAATTAAGTTATTTGTTTTGGTGATGTTGAGTTGTATAAGATCTTTATATATTTTGGATATTAACTCCTATGTCATTTGCAAATATCTTCCCCCATTTAGTAGGTTGCCATTTAGTTTTGTTGTTTCCTTCATTGTGCAGAAGTTTGTTGTTTTTTTTAAGTAATCCCAATGGTTTATTTTTGCTTAATTTCCCTTGTTTCAGGGGACATATCTAGAAAAATGTTGCTATGGCTTATACTAGAGACTTGCTGCCTGTGCTCTCATCTAGGGTTTTTATGGGTTCAGGTCTCACATTCAGGTCTTTAATACATTTTGAGTTTCTTTTTCTGTTTGATGTAATAAAGTGGTCCAGTTTCATTATTATAAATGTAGTTTGACCAGCTTTACCAACATCATTTGTTGAAGAGACTGAAAAAGATGCAGTTTCTATTAATTAAGATGGAGAACTCTCTAGGTGGACCTGTTATCAGGTAGATTAAGAGGGTTAAGTTGAGTTGAGATATATTAAAGACATTCAAGCAGAGATATCTAGAAGGCAGTTGTATATACAAACCTAAAGTTTGGGAGAGACATGGGGTGAAGATACAGATTTAATTGTCTTCAGCATATAGATATTTGAAGACACAAGACTGAATATAACCAAATGAATGAGTATAGGTAGAGAAGGAGAATAAGGACCAAGCCCTGGAGAATGCCCAATGTTAAGAATTTAGGGAAAATAGGAGAAATTATAAAGGGCAGTGAGAAGGAGCTGCTAGTAGGCTGGAGAAGAACGATGAGAATCCCACTTCCTGAAAATCAAGGAAAAAATGTTCATCAAAGAGAAGGTGTAATCAATTGCCTCAAATGCTGTTGGAAGGGCAATTAATATGAAGATTAAGCATTTGATGGGATTTACCAATGTAGAGGTAATTAGTGACTTTTATGAGAGCAGTTTTGATAAACTATAAAAAATGTTTGGAGTCAGTTTCTTATTTTTAATTTATAGTTTATTGTCAAGTTGGTTTCCATATAATGCCCAGTGCTCTTCCCCACAAGTGTCCTCCACCATGACCATCAACCTCCTTCCCCTTTCCCCCTCCCCCTTCCACCCTCAGTTTGTTTTCAGTATTCAAGAGTCTCTCAAGCTTTGTCTCCCTCCCTCTCCCTAACTCTTTTTCC
>CM053579.1:36918468-36970625 GCA_028646485.1 Cryptoprocta ferox | reverse complement strand
CCCTAGTCTCTGTATGAGTGGCTTCTCTGATGGTTTTTTCAAGTCCAGCGATTAATTTTATGACAATTGTTCTAAATTCTTGTTCAGTTATGTTGTTTAAATCTGTTTTGAGCAGTTCTGTGGCTGTGACTTCTTCCTGGAGTTTCTTTAGAAGAGAGTTCTTCCGTTTCATCATTTTGGCTAGCTTTCTGTCTCTTCTCAGTTTTAAAAGCTCATTATGCACTGTGTACCTGTTCGTTTTGCTCTATTAAAGGAGGCTCATTTACTGTCCAGGGCCTGTTGTTTCAGGAAGTGTTCTTTTAATGGTGTCTCTCGGTTTCTCTTGTTGTGCCTTTGATTATTTTACTTCCCTGGTCAGTGATATTTGGGACTCTCCACCATGTGTACTTTGGCTTGTTTCTTGAGGTAGCCCTGAAAAGGAAAACATACTAACACACAGGGAACAAAAGCATGCAAACGCACAAATCAAACAAACAAGCAAACCAAAAGGGGAAAGGAAGTAAAGAAAAGGAAAGGAAAGAAAAAGAAGGAAGAAGAAAAGAAAAGAAAAGAAAAAAAAAACAAGGGGGAGACAGATACAGTCAAAGACTATGGACAGTCTAAAAGCATATAACCAGCCGGGAGGAGAGATAAGAATGAGATAAAGGAAAATATATCTGGATGGCAAGAGAAAAAAAGGAGAAGAAAAGAAAAAAAGGGGGGAGAAAAAGGCAGGTCTCCCGTGCGGATGGGCGTGGTTTGGTATAGGTAGGTCAGGTCTCTGGGGGCTTCTCTCCGAGGCCCCGCCTTGGTGGTTGCAGGGAGAAGAATGGCAGCACCCCAAGCTCTGCTCGAACCAAGTATTGCAAGCCGCTGTTTTGAGTCAGATCTCCCTGTGCTCCAGGCGAGCCAATTAGTATTTTCCAAGCTCCGCCTCGCTTCCAAATCCTAGCCCATGCACTTTAATACTACCATTGGAGATGAGATGTGCTCCAGCTGGCGGCTGGCCTCCCAGCCGGGATCACACAGGGGGCGGGGGCTGCTTTTCCTGGTGCTGCCTCGAATGGGCGCTGTTGCCGGGATCCCGCAGTGGGAGGGGGCTGTCCTGGGTTGAGTTTTTTATCTCTTCTTTGGAGACAGTTCTGTGAGCATTTTCAGTCTCTCTCTCTTCCTCTTGTCTCTCCGGGGCACAGCGCACTCTCCCTGTGTTGGGTTGGGCTCCCACCCCCTGCACCTCTGGGGCCTGGCCTGTCCTCCAATTTCTCAGTTCACAATCACTCACTCAGGCATCTTTGAGGTTGTCTTCTTTCTGGAGTCTGTATCTTCTCTTCCCCCACTTGCAGATCAGAGTATTGTCCCTTCAGTCCTTCTCAGTTCAATAGATGCGGGCAGGTGAAGATTACAGAGCTCCCTACTTCTCCGCCATCTTGCCCCCCTCCTCCGGAGTCAGTTTCTAAGAGAATGGAACTACTGTTTCTTATTACAGTAATAGAAAAATGGGAAAGACCTTTTTCTTCTGTAACTAGCAAAGGAAGTCACCGGAAGACTATATCTACTGAATTAAAGAGAGCAATGAACTTTTCTTGGGGAAGCAGACAGCTTTGACAGTTTCTACAGATGAGGGCAGGTGACTCATATAGGGACAGTATAATGAAGAAGCAGGCCTTCCATACATGGAGGGAGACATTTGCCAAGAGGAAATGAGCAAGTCTCAGACAACAGTATGACGTGGCAGACATGTTGCAAACTGAATGAGTCTCAGAAACAAAAAGAAACTGTGTGGTCCAAGAATTCATTTCACAAACACATACAAAATATTTGTCCAAATGATGTTAGTAGAGAAGCTGCTAGAAGAAAAATAAAATTGAAGCAATAATATTCCTACAGTGCCTGAATTCTGGGTTGTGCAAACTTAAATCCAAATGTAAACCAAAAATATTAGAAACTATAGCCTAAAATCCTCACAAATCAAACGGTGGCAGTGGTGCAAGCGTTTGGGAGTTGAGCTCTTCACAGATGAATCCAATCTAATTAAAGTTGTTGCCTTGCCTCTGTCAACTCTAATTTAAGAGGAATATAAATGATCATCTTCTCAACACAACCTGTAGACTAGCATCAGGAAATTACAGGCCATAAGCAAATCCAGCTTTCTCTATGTTTCCATCAATCAAGTTTTATTAAAATATAGCTGCATCCATTCTCTTATGTCTTGTCTATAGTCATATTTTCACTACAGTGGCAGAGCTAAGAAGTTGCAACAGAGAACATATGGCCTACCAATCCTATGATATTTACTGTCTGGCCCTTCATGGGCCATATGATCTCATATCAATGACTTCAACTTCTACCTTGAGAAACTAGAAATATTGGCGAAAATTAAACTCAAAGTAAGCAGAAAAAATAAATAAAGGTCAGAGTAGGAAACAATGAAGTAGAAAACCAAGAAACAGTAGAAAGAAGTCAATGTAAACAAAAGCTGGCTCTTTGAATTATCATTCATCAAATTGATCAGGAATGAAAGAAGACAAAAATTACCAATAACAGGAATGATAGAGGCAGCATTATTAGAGATTCTAAAAGCTATTAAAAATCTTACTCAGGATAGAGTATGTAATGGTTAAAATATGTTATATTATATTATATATCACTAAATGCCTCTGTATATAATTAAACTTAGAAATCATTCATGTATAGTTTATTTTCAACACAGATATTTCTATGTATTCCACTCTTGTAAACTCTAAATGTCCATTCATACTAGGAAAATAATGGTGTCTATTATTTCTGTAGGCAACATATTTTGCTGATTGGTATTTAGGAAATAAATAACTAAATTTAGTGCTTTCATGATAGTCTGGGCCTACACACCCTCTCTTCTGAAATGACATAATTACACCTTTAATATGTTTCAAAGTTCTTGACATGCTCCTCAAAAATTTCAATGGTGAGGGGCTCCTGGGTGGCTCAGTCCGTTAAGTGTCCGACTTTGGCTCAGGTCATGATCTCAACGTTTGTGGGTTTGAGCCCCACGTTGGGCTCTGTGCTGACAGCTATCTCAGAGCCTGGAGCCTGTCTTCGGATTCTATGTCTCCCTCTCTCTCTGACCCTCCCCTGCTGCCTCTCTCTCCCTCCCTCTCTCTCTCTCTCTCTCTCTCTCTCTCTCTCTCTCTCTCTCTCTCTCTCAAAAATAAATAAAACATTAAAACTTTTTTAATTTCAATGGTGAACCACTACTTTATTTTTCATTCTCATAACCTTTAATCATTCCACACAACCTATTATTCAAACACAATGTTTGAATCAAATTATTAAACTAAACTAATATGTATATTGAGCTCCTACTATGTATGTGAGGCCTATTGGTATAAAGTAAACAAGACATTCTCATCCATTACAGATATTTATAATCTAAAAGGCAGAAAGACACCTACCCAAATCCCAGATCGTACCTATAAGATTATCTAAATGTTAGAGTAAAATATATAAAAACGAAGGATTGTTTAAAACAATATCTTTAAACTACCTGTGGCTTATTTGAATAGTTTCATGGGCTGCCAGGGAAATGAAACCCCTTAGGTTGATTACCAGGCAGGATGCAGCTGGCTCACTGATAAAGGGACCAACCAGGTGGGGAACATTTTCCTCTTGGTGAGGAGCATACATGGTGAAAGGAGAACTCATGGCTAATTATTTGGGGCCATGTGAGTCTTAAAGATGTCAAGGCAGCATGTGGAGTTTCAGGACTTAAAGAGCTAAAGAAGCTAGACATAAAAGAGTCTCTCTGTGGTCTATCAAATGCATTTACATTTAATTTAAGAACAAATTAAATGAACTCCTAGATATAGAAATGGATATAATGATTATTTGAGGTAGAAATTCATTACAAATGGGCATGAAGAAACTTTCTTGATTGACACAAATATTTTATATCTCCATCTGAGGATGAATTTCAATGGTGTATACATTTGTGAAACTTCATTGAAATGTGCACTTAAAGTATAATTATTTCACTGCATGCAAATTATAATGAAATATGAGTGTGTGCGCACATTCATGAGTGAGTGAGAGAAAGGGAGAGAATGGAAGAAAGAGAATAGAGAATGGAATAAGAAACTGGAGACTTCAAGTCTTTTTTAAACTTTTGTAATGTTTATTTTTGAAAGAGAGATGGAGAGAGAGGGAGGGAGGGAGGGGCAGAGAGAGAGAGAGACAGAGACAAAGAATCCCCAAGCAGACTCTGCACTGCCAGTGCAGAGCCTGATGCGGCGCCAGAACTTACAAACTGCAAGATCATGAGTCAAGCTGAAACCAAGAGTTGGACGCTCAACCAACTGAGCCACCTAGACACTCCTAGAGACATCAAGTATTAATAAATTTTGAAGTTCTGCTGTACAAGTGAGTAAAAAAATGTGGTGTCAGTTAACAAAAATGTGAGATCAAGGAACTTTTTTATGGAAGAAATCATAGCAAAATTTTATGCTTATTAGAATGATCCGCTAAAAAGCAAAAAACAAGACAATTTTATGAGAGAGAAGGAAGAATCACTGGAGCTTAAGCAAAAGTAGTTAAAAAAAGATTGGCTTTAGAAAAGAGTAAGGAATCATCTGTATAGTAAGCAGGAACTTAGAACATATGGGTATAGATTCTGCTAAGCAAGTAGAAGTAGTTAGTGATAAGAGTATGTGGAAATCCCCCCCCTTTAATTGTTTCAGCTTCTTTGCAAAATAGGAAGCAAAATCATCAGCTGAGAAGGAGGATGGGGGAGATGGTATTGGAGGGTTGAGGAGACAGAAGAAGCTATGAAAAAATTAACTAGGTGGATGAGAGGTTTAATGGATTTGAAACAAAAAGATATTTGACAGCATTAAAATGTATTTTATGCTAAGTAAAATAAGTCAGTCAGAGTAAGACAAATGCCATATGATTTAACTCATGTGTGGAATTTAAGAAACAAAAGAAAGAAGCAAAGGGAAAACAGAGGCAAACCAAGAAGCAGAATCCTAAGTGTAGAGAACAAACTGATGGTTACCACAGGGGAGGTGGGGGGGATAGGTGATGGGGATCAAGTAGGGCACTTGTGATGAGCATTAGGTGACATATGGAAGTGTTGAATCACTATACTGTACACATGAAACTAGCATTATACTGTATGCTATCTAACTGGAATTTAAGTAAAAACTTTAAAAAATGTACTTTGAGTAGGTGGACATTACTTATTATTGTGCATCTTTTTCTTCAGTCATGTTCAGAATCTCAGGTGCAAGCATGGAAGAAAGTTAGATTTAATCAAGGTTACAGTTTCCCAAGTAAGTATGCCAAAATGAAAGAAGGTTAAAAGAACAAAGAAAATGCAAGAAAATGAATATCATGATTGACCATGGAATTTGATCTGGAAAAAATACCTAGATATGAAGACTATTATTATAATAGATTTCATAAGAAAGTAGATTTAGGAGGAACAATCTATAGTTTTTCAAAAATATATAATTGTAAAAACGCCACACGCTCGTTTTTTTAAATGAAACATATAAAATATAAACTAAAATACCTAACATCCACACCTCCACCCTGCACTATCCAAGGCCAACTACTACAAAATTATTTAAATGTATACCTGCACATCAAAATGTAGTTGATTTTCAAATCCTCTCCCTGTAGATACAGCATTTTTGAGGAGTAAAAGAGCTGCATTTCTAGAAAGAGAAAGATTCATGGCTGCATAAATCCAGGCTCCCACAGAATTAACAAATTCTCGGAACTTAAATTGGATAAGCAATAGAATGTCCCTTAAACAGTTGAATTATTTTATTAAAAGCAGAGATTTTTCTTAGGTAATCCTTCTCTAGCACCAGAGGCATTTGAACCCTTTCTGGAGCAAAACTTGTTGCTGCCAGATGGAAAAAAAAAACAACTTAATAGAGTTTAAAGGTCCTCAGTGTTTTCAAAGTAAACACTAGTTAGATAGTACTGACAAACTGCTTTGGAACTCTGAGGCAGGCCAATGGGAATGTTATGAACTACAGGAAATATTCAGGTCAAGGTTTAAATATATGTGTGTTGGTGATGAAGACCTGATTACAGAAAACAATAGGGAAATGAGCACAGATAAAGGAAATATTGATCAACACTGCCTAGAAATTACTGAGCAGTGGGGGCAAGACAGAATGCTTTAGCTGAAGCTTTCTGTCTGTAACAGATCAAGGGAAAAACTCCCCTCCACGTCACCACACACCTAATTTATCTTAATTAATACAAAGTAAAACTTGTTGTCTCTGGTTAGTTATACCAAGGTTGTATTCAAAAAGTCTCCAGGTAAATAGCCAAAAATAATTGAAAATCAATTTGAAATATTCACCTTTTCCTAGAAGTAGTTCCTGGCCCTTTCTGATGTAAACTGACCTAACCTATTTAGGGTCCTCCAGTTCTGAAGCTCTACTCATTATTCCAATTAGAAAAATAAAATCCCCCCCCCAAAAAAAGAAAAAAAAAGAAAAAGAAAAAATCCCATGTCTAGGAGTTGCCTGTGCAACAGGGGATTTCTCCTTATAACACCATAGTGAAAGAGGAAAGGGTAGGAATACTTAAGAACATTTAGTCTGTTTTATAATAGTAAAAGCTAACATTTATTGAGCGCTTACCACACAGTAGCTCTGTATATAGCATTTTTATCATCTCCTATCCACAAATAGTGAAACTGAGGCCCAAAGAATTTAAGTGGAGGGACCAGAATTTAAACCCATGCTCTAATGTTAGTACCCATCTACATCATTCCTTTGTTATATATGGCATTTCTACTAAAATTTTATGAAAGTTAAAAAAAAGAAAACAACTCAGGCAAACTTATGCAAAAGTGAATTTGTTATAATGATATTAAGGGCTCGGAGAACCAATGGGAAACGAGACAACTGGGCTAGGAATGACCAAAAATGGTGGTGTCGCACAACTGGTTTGATTTGGATACCGACACCTTGTTTCCCTAGATTTCAGACTTCAGTCTTTTCCTCCCTATGATAAAGATCTAAAATCTAGCCACAGAGCATTAGATTATCCTAACTTAGGTCAGGATGTGCCGGTGTTTTTGTTTAGAGCAAAGCAGTGCCATTGATTTAAGTAGACTTAACATAAAGGGCAAAGATATTTCTTTAAAAGGAAATTGGACAATCAGGAAGGGGAAATTTGATGCCTGGTTGCCAAAAAGCAATAAATATCTATTAGAGTCCATGTTTATGACTACAAAGCATTTTCTCATATACTTTTCTCCAAAAATGTTCCTGCTTAAAAATCTACAATTATTTCATGTATAACCCAAAACAAATTCTGTCACTTCCCAGCATCCCTTTAGTCACTTCATTGAGCTCTGATTCCAGGATCTATGGGTAAGACTTATACCTTTTCTAGATTCATTGTGACTATGTTTTCGATATTCTTCATCCTGTAGACTAATTTCAGCCACCATAATCAGTTTATATAGCATTTCAGAAGAAAGATAATACATATTAATTGAAATATATAGGTATAAGTCCATGACCACGGAAAAAGAACCTATTTGGGAAGATCAAAACCATCAGTTTTGTAGCTGACTTTGAGGTCTCTCCTCCACTGTCCACTAATATTCCCTTTTCTTTTTACCAGTACCTTAACAGTTAGATTTCCTTGTTCAGTGGTGTACTCAAACTTTACTTCTTGGCTTATCTGAGCCCTTAGATGCCCTGCTTGAGAAGGGTTGCATTGATTTACATTCAGGTACCTACTTCTCAATAGAGATTGTTTCCCTAACATTATACCCATTTCATGATATTCAGACAGTAAGTGATTTGCCAAAGTTCCCATAGCCAGTAAGTGGTAAAATCAGGGTTTAATCTCAGGTTCCTCTGACTCCAAAACTCACACCTGTGGTGTTAGTCTTGCTCCAATAAAGAAAGAAAGAAAGAAAGAAAGAAAGAAAGGAAGGAAGGAAAGAAAGAAAGAAAGAAAGAAAGAGAGAGAGAGAGAGAGAGAGAGAGAGAGGGAGTGGGGAGGGAGAAAGAACTGAGATAAGAGGTAGGAAGTAAGTGGAACGACATCAGAAGGAGCTGTTCTTGTCATAGGTGCACAATCAGCAAAAACAGACCTGTTGGATAGTCAGTAGGGAAACAGAAAACAGATAAGACAGTTGCCCCCGCAGGATGATAGGAAGGGGGTACAGACTGATTCAAGCCCTTGCTTGCAAAATTGTACCTTGAAAAGTTAATAATTTGCAAGGAAATAAAACAAATGTGATAGGTGGAGAAAAAAATCAACTTAGACTTTGTGGGGGCATTTCATCTCAGGTTCTGGGAATTGTGGCATATCAAACAGAAATAGTAACCCCTGTTTTTCCAGTCTGCAGAAAGAAACCATTATATCTGAACTGCTGTACTTTCCTTGTTCCCTGCTTTATTGTTTTCCCTAGTACCCATAACTGTGTAAGACTTGGTGTATTTTACTTATTTAGTTTACTGTCTGTCTTTCCACACTTGGAATATAGGCTCCATGAATATTTTTTATTTGTTTTGTTGGAACAGATCCTGGCCCATTAATGTGCCATTAATGTCTGTTAATTAATGAGTTAATAAATGCATCATCAAGAGGATTTGTGATTTTCCCCTTCTGATGGAGGTGTTGGGGCTCTGATACTAAATTCCTGTTTTCCAAGTGTTTTCTTGGAAACTCATGGATCCTTCTCAAACTCTGATGACACTTTCTGACTGCTTTTATTTATTGCTTTCTATTTAACTTTTGGGTGGCCTCCTGCTGTAATAAGAAGTAACTTTGTAAAAATACCAATCCGGTTGTCACTTCCTTTATTCCTACCTTTCCCAAGAGACAAATAAGGTGTTTGCTAACAGCAAAGGCTCCAGAGTGAGGTGGCTTGGGTGAGAATCCTTGTTTCAACACTAAAAAGCCATTAGACTTTGGAAAAATTCCTTAAGCCCTTGAGCCTTTATTTCCTCACCTACATGCTTTCCTATATATGACATATATATTACAATTGGGAATAATACTGGTATATTTCTAGATAAGGGCAAAGCTGTTTATCAAATAAAACCTAGAATTTCCATGGTTTAATCAATTAGAAGTTTATTTCACTTTCATCTAATAATCCAAAGTAGTTGTTCATGATAGATGTGTGGTTTACTCCACATGGTGATTCAGTGATCCAGGCTTCTCCATGTTGTGAGTTCTCCATACTCTAGGGTACTAGAGCTGGCAAAATGAGGAAAGAGATTATATAAAGGATATATATGCCTCTTAATTTTATTGGCTAAGTAGTGATACAGATCATTTCCACTCTTACTGTATTGGTAAAAAACAAATTACAAGGACTCACCTAGTTAAAATGCATTCTGGGAAATATAGTCTCTGGTTAGGAAGCTATTTCTCAACACAAATTTATCCAATGGAAGGTAGTGAACATGTTTTGGGGAGACAGTTACTTAAGTATATTTCCTCCTTTGGCCCTTAAAATCTGTATGTATCTTCCCTCTCACACCTAGAATACATTCATTCCCTCTTCAGGGGAGATAAGCCAATGCCCTAAATAGTTACTATATTCAACTCAAAATCAATGACCTCTAGATGATGTCATACCTCTCCATCAGGTCCACATGTAGATCCTTTTTAACTATAAATTCTCTGCCTCTTCCACATCCCCAATATACAATGGTGGAATAAGGACAGAATAAGTGCAGTAAAAACTCCCATTAAGATAATGGAGGAGGGGCGCCTGGGTGGCTCAGTCTGTTGAGCGTCCACTTCAGCTCAGGTCATGATCTCACACTTCGTGGGTTTGAGCCCCACATTGGGCTTTGTGCTGACAGCTCAGAGCCTGGAGCCTGCTTTTGATTCTGTGTGTCCCTCTCTCTCTGCTCCTCCCCTGCTCGTGATCTGTCTCTTTCTGTCTCTCAAAAATAAATAAATGTTAAAAAAAAAAGAAAATGGAGAAATGAAAGATATACTATGATTGCTGGCCCATAACAATGATGAAATCTTACTGATCCAGTACTCTGAAGAATTATGACCTGATAGTGGGGAAGATTCCCTAAATAGATACTGATTCTTCTTTCTGTGGGAAGCTCCCTAGTCCATTGCTCTACATTGACAGATCTCAAGTGGCTTTTGGGGAGATTTCTTTCATATCTCAAGCGGCTTTTGGGAAGATTTCTTTCCTTGGTGGATACATAATTTTCTATAGCCCTCTTCCTAATAGTACATTTTGGGGAACGAGGTTAAGCAGTGACAGACTTCTTTTAGAGCAAGGTTGTGGTTTCTTTGGCAATGCAATTGCCTGCCTCAAAACTCAATAAGCTTTCAGTTTATTTGTTTTCAATCAATCCCATATGACAGCAACTGCATCCAACTTTTCTCCTATATACAATTAAGTCTGCCTTATTTCTTTACTTCCACATTTTACTGCTCTTTTCTTTTCTTTTTTTAATGTTTATTTATTTTTGAGAGAGAGAGGGAGAGAGACAGAGTGTGAGCAGGGAAGGGGCAGAGAGAGAGGGAGACACAGAATCCGAAGCAGGCTCCAGGCTTGGAGCTGTCAGCACAGGGCCCTACGCTGGGCTCAAACCCACAAAGAATGACGTCATGACCTGAGCTAAAGTCAGACACTTACCCAACTGGGCCACCCTGGTGACTCTACTGCTCTCTTTCCTTAATTGAGGTCATCTGAATCTGTTGGGTTGGGTGAGGAGGAAGTAATCTTATTCTGATCTTTGCTGAATGACTGAATACATCTGTTTAAATGAAAACTATTAAGAAGGATGTTTTGTTCAAAAACTTTTTCTACTTGAGTTAATTAGATATCCTTCTACTTGGAGTTAATTTTTGTATATGGTGTGAGGTAAGGGTCCAACTTCATTCTTTTGTATACTGATATTCAGCTGCCACAGCACTATGTGTTAAACATTATAATTTTTCATTGAATGGTCTTGAGACCTTTGTCAAAAATCAATTCACCATAGATGTGTGGATTTATTTATAGACTCACAATCGTATTCCATTGATCTAACAAATGCCAGTAGTGCACTGCTTTGATTACTGTAGCTTGGCATAGGTTTAGAATTAAGTTCTAAACTTAATTCTTTTTAAAAATTATTTGGGGGATACCTGGGTGGCTCAGTAGGTTATGCCTCTGACTTCAGCTCTGGTCATGATCTCGTGGTCCATGAGTTGGAGCCCCACATCAGGCTCTGTGCTGCCAGCTCAGAGCCTGGAGCCTACTTCAGATTCTGTGTCTCCCTCTCTCTCTGCCCCTCCCCCATTTATGCTCTGTCTCTCTCTGTCTCTCAAAAATAAATAAACGTTAAAATTTTTAAAAAAATAAATAAAGATTATTTGGGCTATTCAGTGCCCCTTGCACTTCTTTATGAATTTTAGGATCAGCTTTTCTATTTGTGCAAAGACTGTTCATTAAAATTTTGGTAAGGATTGGATTGAATCTGTGGATCAATATGGGGAAAATGTCATCTTAATAATATTAAGTCTTCTAATCCATGAATTCAAGATGGCTTTCCATTTATTCATGTCTTCTTTAATTTCTTTCAACAACATTTTATAGTTTCAGTATACAAGTCTTGCATTTCTGTGGTTAAATTTATTTCTAAATATTTTAATCTTTATGATTTCATTATAAATGAAATTGTTTTCTTAATTTTATTTCCTATTATTCATTGCTAATGTATGGATATACACCTAATTTTTGTGTGTTGATTTTGTATGCTACAACATTGCTGAACTCATTTATTAGTTCTAATAGTTTCTTGTGGATTCTTAAGTGCTTTTTTTTATTAAAGATTATGTCATCTCCAGATAAAAATAGTTTATTTCTTCCTTTCCAATCTGTATGACATTTATTTTATTTTGTGGCCTAATTTCTTTAGCTCTAAGTTCCAGCAAAATGTTGAATAGAAGTAGCAAAACTGGGCACCATTGTCTGTTTCCTGATCTTAAGAGAAATGCTGCCAGTTTTTCACTACTGAGTATACTGTTAGCTTTGAGTTTGAGTTTTCAATAAATTACCTTTATAATGTTGAGGAAGATCTCTTTTATTCCTAGCTTGTTGACCACTATTATCATAAAAGTGTGTTCAATTTTTCAAATGCTTTCTCTTCAATTATTTTGATCATATTGTTATTTTTCTTCGTTCTATTAATAACTGGTATTATATTGATTGATTTTTGTTTCTTGAACCAGCATTGCTTACCTGAAATAAATATCACATGGACATAGTGTATATTTTTAATATGCTGTTGGATTAAGTTTACCAGTATTTTATTGAGATTATTTGCATCTATATTTATAAAAGTTATTGGCAGTTTGTTTTCTTTGTTTTGTGATGTCTTTGTCTGACCTTGGTATCAAGATAATACTGGCCTAATCGAATGTGTTAGAAGTGTTCCTTCTTCTATATTTTTGCAAGATTTTGAGAATAATTGATTTTAATTATTTTATAAACATTTGGTAGAATTTAACACTGAAGTCATTTGGCCCTCGGCATTAGCATACAATAGCTCATAGTACCCTCTCATAATCCTTTTAATTTCCTTAAGATAAGTAGTAATGTATTCACTTACATTTCCAATTTTATTAACTGGGTTATTTTCCCTTGGTCAGTCTATCAACAACATGTTAATATTGTTGACCTTTTTCAAAAAAACAACATTTGGTTTCTTTGATCTTCACTATTGTTTTGCTATTCTCAATTTTATTGATCTCTAATCATTTATTTCTTTTCTTCTGCTTGCTTCAGGTTCAATTTGCTTATGCTTTTCTAGTTTCTTAAGATGGAAAGTTAGGTTATTGAGAGATTTCTTCCTTTTCAAGCTTGGTGTTTGTAAGTATAAATTCCCTTCTAAGTACTGCTTTTCCATCATCCCGTAAATTTGAGTATGCTATTTTTTTCATTTTTATTTTTCTCAAAATATTTTCTTATTTATTTTGTTATTTTATCTTTGACCCATTGGTTGTTTAATAGTGTAATGTTTAATTTTCACATATTCATGAGATTTCCAGATTTCCTCATGTCATTGATTCCTGATTTTATTCCCTGTGGTCAGAGAAAAGATATGATTTCAATCTTTTAAAATTTATTAAGACTTGTTTTGTGAGTTAACACATAGTCTATCCTGTAATAGGTTCTATGGGTACACAAGAAGAATGTGTATTCTGTCCCTGGGTATTATGTTTTCTATATATCTGTTATGTCTACTTTCTTTGTAATGTTATTTAAATATTCTATCTCCTTACTAATTCTTCTATCTACCTGTTTCATCCAGTATTGAATATGGGGTATTGAACCCTCAAACTGTAATTGTTGAATTATTTATTCTTTGAATTCTGTCTGTCTTAATCTTATATATTTGGGGCTCTGCTATTAAGTCATATATATTCATAATTATTGTATTTTCTTGATCAATTGTGAATTTATAATTATGTCCTTTATTCTCTTGTAATAACTTTTGTCTTAAAGTATAGTTTTTCTGAAAATAGTACAACCACATAAGCTCTCTTTTGGCTCCTATTTGCATGGAAAATATTTTCTTCCTTTTACTATCAAACAATTTGTGTATTTGAATCTAAAATGAGTCTCTTATAGAGAATAAAAGGTTAGATCATGGTTTTTATCCATTCTGTACCTCTACACCTTTATATAAAAAATTTAATTCATATATATATATATATATAATGTATTGCTTATAAAGAAGGGCTTACATATGCAATTTTGCTATTGTTTTTATATATTTTATATATTTTTTGTTTCTTAATTATTTAATTATTGCTTTCTTTTCTGGTAAATAGATATTTCTAGTATATCATTTTAATTTTATGGTCACTTCTTAAACTGTATGTTTTTAGTTATTCTCCTAGTTGTTGTCCTGATTTTAAAATTAGCATTTTAATTTATAGCTATCTAGTTTGTATTAATACCAACTTATTTACAATAGCATAAAGTACTTTGTTCATATATAGCTCTGCCCCCTATAGTGTTATTGTCACAAATTATACCTTTATTATTATACTTTATGTGCCTATTAGCATGGTTTCATAATTACTGTTCTATCTAGTTGTCTTAAATAATATAGAAAAACAGAAGAGTTACAAATAAAAAATATAGTAATATTATACTTTTATTTTCCTAACTAGTTACCTTTGATGGTGTTTTAAATTTCTTTATGTAGATTTGAGGGACTTTCTACATAAAGTCCTTTCATTTCAGCCTGAAGGACAGCCTTTATCAATTCTTGTAGAACAAGGCTACTAATGACAAACTCCTTCAGCATTTTTCCCTTCTGGGACTATCTTATTTTCTCTTTCATTTTCAAAATAGTTTGATGAATATAGAATGCTTTGTTGACAATTTTTGTCTTTCAGTATTCTTGAACATATCAAAAGTCCCAACAGAGTAATTGCCTACTGGTCTCCATAATTTCAGATGATAAATCAATTGTTAATCTTATTGAGGATCCCTTGTAATTGATGAGATACTTTTAAGTTGCTACTTCCAGTATTATCCCTTTGTCTTTTCCTTTTGACAGTTTTATTATGATGTATCTCATTAAGCTTATCTGACTTGGGGTTCATTGATCATCTTGAATGTGTAGATTCATATCCTGCATCAAATTTGGGAGGTTTTCTGTCATTATTTCTTTAAATATTCTTTCTGGCCCTTTCCACCACCACCCCCACTCCTTCTAGACTTCCATTTTGTGTATGTTGGCACACTTGATCATATACTATAGGACTCTTAGGCTCTCATAAATTTTATTTATGTATTTTCCTTTCTGATTCTCAACTGCCTTATATTAAAGTTTGTAAATTCTTTATTCTGACTGTATAAATCTTCTATGGAGCTGTCCTAGTCAATTTTTAATTTGAATCAATGTACTTTTCAACTGTAGTGTATTTCTATTTGGTCCATTTTTATAATTTCTATCTCTTTACTGATACTTGGTGTAATATCATTTTTATGGTTTCCTTTCATTTTTATTATTTAATTTCCTTTAGTTCTCTAGGAACATTTAAAATAATTATTTTAAAGTTTTTGTTTAATTTCCATAGGGATAGTTTCTATTAATTACTTTTTGCCCCCTGATATTGGATTCATTTCCTTGTCTACTTTCATGTCATGTATTTATTTTTGATAAAAACTAGACATTTTGAATATTATAATGTGGCAATTTTGGATATCAGATATTTCCCCTATCCTCACAATTTGTCCTTGCTGCTTATTTCAATTGTTATTATTTATTTAGTGACTTTTCTGAGCTGATTTTGTGAAGTCTATGTCACCTTCAGGTGTAGTCAGTGAAATCTTTGCTCTATTAGCTTAGCAGTCAGTTAGTGAATGTACAGAGATTATTTTATATCCCTGAAACAAACAAACAAAAGGTAATTCCAAATGGGCTTCGCGTGGGTATTAATTCATGCCCTCAAAGCTCAGCATGAACATTTACAACTCTACTTTAGCCTTTACTTCCTTTCTGCACAGAACCTGAAGGTTAGTGAGAGGTCAGGCCTTGGTTCTTCTCAAGTATTTCCTGAGAATGCACTCATCCCTGGCCCTATTGTTGGACTTATAGGTTCCCAGGAATATACCAGAAATTTTGAAGACCCTTATTCCCCAAAGCATTACATTCCCCAGATTTGCTACCCAAGATTTTTGGTTAGTCTGCAGTTTGCCTCAACTGATATCAAGTTTCTCAGGCAGCAGTGACTGAGTCATTGGCCTTTAAAAGTTTTCAACAGGATTTGTTGGCAAGATGGCAGAGAAGTAGGGAGTTCCATGCTTCCCTCCTGCATCTCTCAAACAAAGAAAGTCTGAAACCAAAGGACTCTGAACCACAAGAGTCTGGGAGGAAAAGAGATGGAGTCCACTAAGAAGACAGCCTCATAGGTGAGTGATTGTGAACTGGGAAAGATAAAAACAGGCTGGGACATGGAGGCGCATAGGAGAGGGAGCTCCCTCTGTGGAGAGACAAAAAGAAGAAAAAGAGTGGCTGGGGAATCTTAGAACAGTCCCTGGAAAAGAGAAAAAGTGTGGCCCAGGACAGAGAGGGATCCCATCATTCCATCTCTAAATGCAGGGCTTTCGGAGAGAGATCCTATCTCTAACTGCGGAGCTTTCTTCCGGCCAAGGGATCTCAGTCACAGGAGGAACCAGTCCCCTAATCAATCCCCCGGGAGGAAGTTCCCGGCTGAAGAGATTACATTCCGGGCGGTATTATCAATGCAAATGGAGTAAGATCTAGAAATGAGGGGGGCGCAGGGCATAAAACATGGCCCACCTTGCTGCGCCCAAGGCACAGTGAGATCAGACCCAAGAGAGTCTTTTGCAATGCCTAGTTCGAGAAGGGAATGGAGGGTCACCATTTTTCTCCCCACAACCAACAAGGTGGGGCCCAAGAGACCCACAGTAGAGGTGAGCCCTGCCTACACCAAACCACACCCATCTGCACTGAGTAGCTGCTTTGTTACTGCAGCCTGGATATATAAACAGCCCCTCTTCCAAGATCAGCACTGACAAATTGCCATGATTGAATCTAGATCAATTCTTGATATTCAGATATATTCTCCCTTACTTCATTCTTATCTCTCCCCTCCTCTGGACCAGGTATTCTGGTTATAGGTTTGCTTAAATAGGCATATATAAGCCATTCGCTTGATGCATATTGTATCTCCATCATTACCTTCCTTTCTCTGTGAAATAATCAGACTATATAGTTTCTCTGGGTAACATTATCTACTTTTCTTTCTTCTCACCTCCTACCATATTCTCCTTTTTCTCTCTCTGAATTAAGCTTTTTAGTCTCTCTACCTGGTCAATGTTCAACTTCTCTTTCGCCCCACCTCTGTCATTTTTCTCTTTGTATATGCTCTTCCAGCAGCATCTGGCTCTTTACTTGTAGCTGGGATTTCTGATTTTATGCTTTTAGACTATCCATTTTCTTTTGTTGTTTTTGCTTTTTTTTTTTTACTTTTTCCTTTCAGTTTGCTTGTTTGTTTGATTTGTTTGTGCGTTTGTGTGCATTTGTTCCCTGTTTGTCTGTTTTCCTTTCCAAGGCTACCTCAAGAAACAAGCCAGAGTACATAGGGATTGGAGTCCCAAATATCTCTACAAGTAGGAAAATGAAATAACCAAAGTCTCAAAAAGAGAGACCAAGGGAGAGCGTTACAAGAACACTTCCTGAATGGATAGGTCCTGGAAAGTCTATGAACCTCCTTTAATATAGCAGTACTCGCAGGTGCAGAGTGCATAACAAGCTTTTAAAACTTACAAGAGACAGAAAGCTAGCCAAAATGATGAAACCAAAGAAATCTCCTCTAAATAAACTCCAGGAAGAAGTGACAGCTAAAGAATTGGTCAAAACAGATATAAGCAACATAACTGAGCAAGATATTAGAACAATTGTCATAAAATTAATCACTGGGCTTGAAAAAGGCATGGAAGACACCAGAGACGCTATTGCTACAAAGATTATGGACCTTAAAAATACCTGTGATGAATTAAAAAACACTATAAATGAGATGCATAATAAAATGGAGGCAGCCAATGCATGGATTGAAGAGGCAGAGAGGAGAATAGGTGAATTAGAAGACACAATTTTAGAAAAAAGGAATCTGAGAAAAAGAGAGATAAACTGATCCATGAGCATGAAAAGAGAATTAGAGAACTGAGTGATGCAATCAAACGGAACAATATCTGTATCATAGGAATTCTAGAAGAAGAAGAAGAAGAAGAAGAGAGAGAGAGAGAGAAAGGGGCTGAAGGGGTAATTGAACAAATTAGAGCTGAGAACTTCCCCAATCTGGAGAAGGAAATAGACATTGAAATCTAAGAGGCACAGAGTACTCCCCTCAGACATAACTTGAATCGATTCTCTGCACGACATATCATAGTGCAACTGGCAAAATATAAGGATAAAGTTAGAATTCTGAGAACAGCTAGAGGTAAAAGGGCCCTAACATAAAAAAGGGAGACCTATCAGAGTAGTAGCAGACCTATCTACTGAAACGTGGCAGGCCAGAAAGGAATGGCAGGAAATCTTCAATGGGATGAACAGAAAAAATATGCATGCAAGAATCCTTTATCTAGCAAGTCTGTCATTCAGAATAGAAGGAGAGATAAAGGTTTTCCCAAACAAACAAAAATTGAAGGAATTAATCACCACTAAACCAGCCCTACAAGAAATCCTGAGGACTCTATGAGGGCAATGTTGCAAGGAACACAAGGTACCAGAAACACCACTACAAGCATGAATCCTACAGAGAACACAATGACTCTAAACCCATATTTTTAAAAAATAACACTGAATGTAAATGGACTAAATGCTCCAATCAAAAGACACTGGGTATCACAATGGATAAAACAACAAGATCCATCTATTTATTGTCTATAAAAGACTCATTTAAGACCTGAGGACACCTTCAGATTGAAAGTGAGGGGATGGAGAAATATCTATCATGCTACTGAAAATCAAAAGAAAGCTGGAGTAGCTATACTTATATCGAACAAACTGGACTTTAAAGTTAAGGCTGTAACAAGAGATGAGAAAGGACATTATATAATAATTACAGGGTCTATCCATCAGGAAGAGCTAACAATTATAAAGGTCTACCCACTGAAATCAGCAGTCCCAAATACATAAAACAATTAATCACAAACAGAAACACTCTTATTGATAAGAATGTGCTAAATTGCAGGAGACTTTAATACTCCAATTACAGCAATGGGTGGATCAACTAGACAGAAAATCACTAAAGAAACAATGGACCTGAATGACGCATTGGACCAGATGGATCTGACAGATATATTTAGAACTCTACATGCTGAGGCTATGGAATTCACTTTCTTCTCAAGTGTGCATGGCACATTCTCCAAGATAGATCACATACTGGGTCATAAAGCAGCCCTCAATAAATATAAAAGAATTGAGATCATACCATGCACACTTTCAGTTCAAAATGCTATGATACTTGAAATCAATCACAGGAAAAGGTCTGGAAAACCTTCAAAATCATGGAGGTTATAGAACACCCTACAAAAGAATTAATAGGCCAATCAGGCAATTATAGAAGAAATTAAAAAATATATGGAAACAAATGAAAATGAAAATACAACAATCCAAACTCTTTGCATTGCGGAAAAGGCAGTCCTAAGAGGATGGTACAATGCAATCCAGGCCCATTTCAAGAAACTAGAAAAAGCACAAATACAAAATCGAACAGTGCACCTAAAGGAACTAGAAGCAGAGCAGCAAGAGCACCCCAAACCCAGCAGAAGAAGAGACATAATAAAGATCAGGGCAGAAATAAACAATATAGAATCCAAAAAAACAGTTGAACAGATCGATGAAACCAAGAGTTGGTTTTTTGAAAAAATAAACAAAATTGATAAACGTCTAGCCAGGCTTCTCAAAAAGAAAAGAGAGAACACCCAAATAGAAAAAATCACGAATGAAAATGGATCTATTACAACAAATCTCTCAGAAATACAAGCAATTATCAGGGAATACTATGAAAAAAAATATATGCAAACAAACTGGACAATCTAGAAGAAATGAACAAATTTCTAAACAAACACACACTCCCAAAATTCAAACAGGAAGAGATAGAAAACATGAACAGATGCATAACTAGTCAAGAAATTGCATCAGTTATCAAAAATCTCCCAACAAATAAGAGCCATGGGCCAGATGGCTTCCCAGGGGAATTCTACCAGACATTTAAAGCAGTATTAATACCCATTCTTCTCAAGCTATTCCAAAAAATAGAAATAGAAGGAAAAATTCCGGACTCATTCTATGAAGCCTGCATCACTTTGATTCCCAAACCAGAGACACAGCAAAAAAAGAGAACTACAGGCCAATATCTTTGATGAATATGAATGCAAACATCCTCAACAAGATACTAACAAATCAAATTCAACAGCATATAAAAAGAATTATCCACCATGATCAAGTGGGATTCGTTCCTGGGTTACAAGGCTGGTTCAATATTCGCAAATCCATCAATGTGATACATAACATTCACAAAAGAAAAGATAAAAACCATATCATCCTGTCGATAGATGCAGAAAAAGCATTTGACAAAATACAGCATCCTTTCTTAATGAAAACCCTCGAGAAAGTCAGGATAGAAGGAACTTACTTAAACATCATAAAAGCCATTTATGAAAAGCTCACAGGTAATATCATCCTCAATGGAGAAAAAATTAGAGCTTTCCCCCTGAGATCAGGAACATGACAAGGATGTCCGCTCTCACCACTGTAGTTTAACATAGTGCTGGAAGTCCTAGCATCAGCAATCAGACAACAAAAGGAAATAAAAGGCATCAGAATTGGCAAAGATGAAGTCAGACTTTCACTTTTCGCAGATGATATGATATTCTACATGGAAAACCCGACCGATTCCACCAGAAGCCTGCTAGAACTGATCCATGAATTCAGCAAAGTCACAGAATACAAAAATCAACATACAGAAATCGGTTGCATTTTTATACACCAATAATGAAGAAACAGAAAGAGAAATCAAGAAACTGATCCCATTCACAATTGCACAAAAAACCTAGGAATAAACCTGGTTTATTCAGGAATAAACCTGAAATACCTAGGAATAAACCTGACCAAAAATATAAAAGATCTGTAGGATGAAAACTATAGAAAACTTATGAAGGAAATTGAAGAAGACACAAAGAAATAGAAAAACATTCCATGCTCATGGATCGGAAGAATAAATATTGTTAAAATGTCAATACTACCCAAAGCAATCTACATATTCAGTGCAATTCCAATCAAAATTGCACCAGCATTCTTCTCAAAGCAAGAGTAAACAATCCTAAAATTGTATGGAACCACGAAAGACCGTGAATAGCCAAAGTAATATTGAAGAAGAAAACCAAAACAGGAGGCCTCACAATCCGAGAATTTAGCCTCTACTTCAAAGCTGTAATCATCAAGACAGTATGGTATTGGCACAAAAACAGACACATAGACCAATGGAATATAATAGAGAAATCAGAATTGAACCCACAGGGGCGCCTGGGTGGCTCAGTCGGTTAAGCATCCGACTTCAGCTCAGGTCATGATCTCACAGTCCATGGGTTTGAGCCCCGCATCGGGCTCTGTGCTGACAGCTCAGAGCCTGGAGCCAGCTTCAGATTCTGTGTCACCCTCTCTCTCTGCCTCTCCCCAGCTCACTGTCTGTCTGTCTCTCTCAAAATAAAATAAAGACATAAAAAAATTAAAACAAAAAAGAATTGTACCCACAAATGGATGGCCAATTAATCTTTGACAAAGCACGAAAGAGTATTCCAGGGAAAAAAGACATTCTCTTTAACAGACGGTGCTGATAGAACTGGACAGCAGCATGGAAAAGAATGAATCTAGATCACTTTCTTACACCATACACCAAAATAAACTCAAAATGGGTGAAGGACCTGAAGGTGAGACAGGAAACCATCAAAACCCTTGAGGAGACAGCAGGAAACAATGTCCTTGACCTTAACCCCAGCAATTTCTTACTCGAAACATCTCCAAAGGCAAGAGAATCAAGAGCAAAAATGAACTATTGGGACCTCATCAAGATCAAAAGCTTCTGCACTGTAAAGGAAACAATCAAAAAAACTAATAGGGAACTGATGGAATGGCACAAGATAGTTGCAAATGACATATCGGATAAAGGGCTAGTATCCAACATCTGTAAGGAACTCACCAAACTCCACACCCGAAAAACAAATAATCCAGTGAAGAAATGGGCAGAAGATATGAATAGACACTTCTCCAAAGAGGACATCCAGATGGCCAACAGACACATCAAACGATGCTCAGTGTCACTCATCATCAGGGAAATACACATCAAAACCACACTGAGATAGCACTTCACGCTGGTCAGAGTGGCTAAAATGAACAAATCAAGAGACTATAGATGCTGGCGAGGATATGGAGAAATGGGCACCCTCCTACACTGTTGGTGGGAATATAAACTGGTACAGTCACTCTGGAAACAGTGTGGAGATTCCTCAAAAAATTAACAGTAGAACTCCCCTATGACCCAGCAATAGCACTGCTAGGAATTTACCCAAGGGATACAGAAGTGCTGATGCATAGGGGCACATGTACCCCAATGTTCACAGCAGCACTTTTAGCAATAGCCAAATCATGGAAAGCACCTAAATGTCCATCAACTAATTAATGGATCAAGATGATGTGGTTTATATATACAATGGAATACTACATGGCAATGAGAAAGAATGAAATCTGGCCATTTGTAGCAATGTGGATGGAACTAGAGGGTGCTATGCTAAGTGAAATAAGTCAGGCAGAGAAGGAGAAATACCATATGTTTTCACTCATATGTGAAACAGGAGAAACTTAACAGATAACCATGTGGGAAGGGGAAGGGAAAATAGTTAAGGTGAAGGAGGGAGGCAAACCATATGAGACTCTTAAATACTGAGAACAAACTGAGAGTTGATGGGGTTGGGGGAGAGGGGAAAAGGGTTGATGGGCATGAAAGAGGGCACTTGTTGGGATGAGCACTGCATGTTATATGGAAACCAACTTGACAATAAACTATAAAAGAAAAAAATAATAAAAATAAAAGTTTTCAACAAATGCTCTTCTCTTTGCGTGGAAGAATTTAGAGTTTGGTGAAATAAAAGCAAATCTTCTCAACCTGTCTTTCAGGGAGCTACCAGACATACCAAAGCAAACATCCACAATTCGTTTCTGATTCCCCTGGTACTAGTATCTCTACCCAGAATGTAGAGGGTTGTCTTCAAGACCATGATTGAGCTATAGAGCAGGATATGGGATCAGGAGAATTTAAAATTTCACAATGATCACTCTTTCTCCTGAAATTCAAGTATGGTTCTCTTGATTGACCATTCACCTTGTTGCCAAATGCTTTTGGTTAGTTTCCAAAATTAGAAAATCTGATTTTAACCAGTTTTGCCAGTTTATTAGTTATTTTTTGTGGAGGAATGGGCTTTTGGAACTCTCTGTGTCGACATTTCTCTCTGAGGAAATTCAATGAGTATTTTTGCTTAAAGACTTTTCAGCCTGAAGTCTTTTTATTTGGAGTCCAGTATTCTTAGGAGTTGAGAAGGCAGTATGGAGACCCTGTGCTAATCTAATCCCTGAAATGCAACTAGATGAGCATCAAATCATTTTGAACACCTAGGAAACTGATCTGAGGATTAATGCAACAATCTGCACAACTTGAGCCACAGAAGTTGGCAGGTACACAGTGTAAATAGGTGAATTAGGGGAGATAAAAGCCATGGAGTTTCAGGATAGGTAGCCAATTTTGCAGAGAGAATACAGAGAGAGAAAGAGGATGGTGCAAGAAAAGCACTACCCCCAAAGTAGCTGGAGAGAAAGAGTGAGAGAAAGAGTGCAAACGCTTGCAGAGGAATGGACAAGAAATCTGTTCCCCAAAACCATTGACAGGGGAACGGAGAGGGTTTCAATACCACCAGTTTATATACAGTGGAGCACACAGTCTGAAGTTTCAGAGCTCATTACCTGGCGATGCTCTGGTGAGGAAGTAGGGTGAATCCCCAGGAGAGTGGTAAATAAGCTTAGGAATTCCCCGAGCCTGCACCTATGGGTTAACAAGGTATAAAGAATTAGAAAGCCATAGGATGTTCACATCCAAGTTTGGGTAAACAAGATTAGGTAAATAAGTATAAATAAATAAGTATAGATAGGACGGGGCAAAGGCCCCAGAATACAACAAAGGTATATGAGATAAACAAGATTAAGTATTCAGGCAGGACCCTCCCCTCCACCCCGACTTAGTACAATAAGAGAAAGCTGCACAGAAGGGCCAAATTAGTTACACAGATAAATAGGGCTATAGACCAGGGCCAGCGAAGTTGCCCAGAGCGGAGCTAATTAGCAAAAGTAACGTGCCTTGTTGAACCTGAGGTAGCATGCTCTGTCTTTCTTGTCCCCTAGAAAAGTTTAGGTAAACAGACGTGATGCCTCAAGTCTGCTGTTAACAACCTTCTGCCTGGCGCCAGGATTTTGTTTTCTATTAACCCAAATCCTTACCCCCACATATCTTCAAAACCTCCTTTCCCTCAGGTCCATGAGTTAATGTTCACAGTTTCATTGTCTCTTTGTGCACGTCCATCACCATGTTTGTAAGCCTTCTGATCCTAATAAAAATGGAGCAAGGACCCTTAATCGGGGCTCTTGTCTTCTCAGACATTAGCCACCTCTCTCATTTTTAATCCTGCATCCTGCTTTCTTGCTGGTTCAGACCCAAAGTCTATGACACAGGAGCAGGCAGCACAGTCTGAGGAGTCTGTGTGCCACACAGGGAGAAGCAGTTCCCCTGCTTGGAGTGCATTTGGTGGTGTGCATATGCCTCCCCACAGGCAAAGGTCCCTCCAGACCCTGGAGAGCAGCCACATGTATTGATATTGGGACAAAGATGCCAGAGTGCAGCAAAACCTGGCAATGTCTGTGTTGTGATTTGCCATGAATTCTGAACCCCTGCCACTGTGCTATCACACAAACATTTTCTGGGTCAAGCAGGAATCCAGTCATTGCTCAGTGACATCCTTCCCCAGAGAATCAGCACAGGTCAAGGGCATGGGGGGCTCTGAAGAGTGAGTTTTGAAACCGTTTCATCTGAGATAAAACTCTGGAGGGAGACACCCCCTTACAAGCTGAAAGCTTGAAAAAGGACAGGGTAAAGGCAGGGAATGGATGGAAGCCTAAGATAAAGGAGGGGTGCTTGATTGCAGGTTGGTGAGAGCTCGAAGTTCTTGTGCCAGAGACAACGGAGCTGGGTAAGGCTATTTTCATTCCTACTGTGAACACACACCTATCCACCCCAGTAAGCTAAGCAGCGCCACCAAGTGGAGAAGTTAGGTGTTACACCAAGCCCCGCCCAATTGTGCCCTCCAAGCACATCCCAAAAAAATAGCAGCAGAATCCTTCCACCTATTTGGTCCATGGACTATAGTGTACTTTAAAGTTTCAGTTCTAGAAGAAACTAGATGTAACTTCCTTAGGGTTTCATTGTGTTTGCTGGTTCCTTTATTTGTTCATTTTCTTTGCCTCCTTTTTTGCTTAAATTGTTTTCTTATACCTTTTTTCTTTCCTTTTTTCTTTTTTGTGAATACAGAAAGAGCAAATTGTTCTTTAATTCTTTATTCTTTTAAATTAATATTCTATTTTAATTTCTTCTTTTCATTTTTACTTTTTATTTTTTTTATTTTAAAATGACAAAATTTTTTCTTTCCTTTCTCATTTTTTCTTTATTCTATCAAGTTTATTTCAACAAGCAGACTGAAACACACATATGATCTAGCTTCCTTTATTTGATTTTTGTTTTGTTTTTAACTTTCTAATTTTAATTTTTTATTTCATTAATTTTTTTCTTCCTCCAAAATGACAAGATGGAAGAATTCACCTGAAAAGAAAGAATAGGAAGAAAGGATGGCCAAGGATTTAACACAGATATAAGATTTCTGAACTAGAATTTATTTTTTTATGTCTTTATTTTATTTTGAGAGACAGAGACAGAGAGTGAGTGGGGGAGGGGCAGAGAGAGAGGGAGACACAGAATCTGAAGCAGTCTCCAGGCTCTGAGCTGTCAGCACAGAGCCCGATGCGGGGCTCCAACCCACAGACTGTGAGATCATGATCTGAGCCGAAATCGGACGCTTAACCAACTGAGTCACCAAGGCGCCCCTGAAGTAGAATTTAAAACCACGATTATAAGAATATTATCTGGGGTTGAAAAAAGCATAAAAGACACCAGAAAATCCTTTTCTGCAGAGAAAAAAGAACTAAAATCTAGTCAGGCTGAAATTAAAAATGCTATAACCAAGATGCAATCTTGAATGGATGCAGTGATGGCAAGGATGGATGAAGCAGATCAGTGAAACACAAAGACAGACGATAAAGTTATGGAAAATAAGGAAGCAGAAAAAAAGACAGAAACAAATGCAAAAGAGCAGGATACAAGACTTAAAGAACTCAGTGGTTTATTAAAAAATAAATAACATTTAGGGGGTGCCTTAGTGGCTCAGTTAAGCATCTGACTCTTGATTTGGGTTCAGGTCATGAATTTATGGGTTTGTGGGATCGAGCGCCACACCAGGCTCTTCACTGAAAGCACAGGGCCTGCTTGGGATTCTCTCTCTCCCTCTCCCTCTCTCTCTCTGCCCCACCTCCTTTATTTTGCTATCAAAATAAGTATAAGATTCAGAAAAAGAAATAACATTTGAATCATAGGAGTCCCAAGAGATGAAGAGAGAGAAAAAGGTGCAGAAGTTTTATGTGAGCAAATTATAGCTGAAAATTTTTCCTAATCTTGGGAAGGACACAAGGATCAAAATCCAAAAAGCACATAAAAGTCCTATTAGAGTCAACAAAAACCGACCATCACCAAGAAAGATCATAGTCAAATTCACAAAATACACAGATAAGGAAAGAATCCTGAAAGCAGCAAGGGAAAAAATGTCCTTAACCTCCAAGGGTAGACAGATCAGGTTTGCAGCAGATCTATCCACAGAAAATTGGCAGGCCTCAAGGGAGTAGCAGGATATATTCAACATGATGAATTTGGAAAGTATGCAGCCAAGAATTCTTTATCCAGCAAGGCTGTTATTCAAAATAGAAGAAGAGATAAAATGTTTCCCAAACAAAAAGTAAAGGAGTTCATGACCACTAAACCACCCTGCAAGAAATTTTACGGGGGAGTCTCTGAGTGGAGAAAAAACAAAACAAAACAAAACAAGACCAAAAGCAACAAAGACTAGAAGGGACCAGAGAACATCGTCTGAATCACCAACTCTACAGGCGGCACAATGGCACTAAATTCATATTTTTAAATAATCACTCTAAATTTCAACAGACTAAATGTTCCAATCAAAATATAAAGGGTATCCGAATGGATAAGAAAACAAGACCCATCTATATGCTGCCTATAAGAGACTCACTTTTAGACCTAAAGAAACCTGCAGTTTGAAAGTAAGGATATGGAGAAACATCTGTCATGCTAATGAATGTCAAAAGAAAGCTAGAGTAGCCATACATATATCAGACAAACTGGATTTTAAAACAAAGACTTAACAAGAGATGAAGAAGGGCATTATATCATAATTGAGGGTTCTATCCTCCAAGAAGATCTATCAGTTGTCGTTATTTATACCCCCAACTTCAGAGAACACACAATTATATATATCAATTAATCACAAGTATAAAGAAATTCATTGATAATAACACCATAATAGTAAGGGACTTCAGCACCCCCCTTACAGCAATGGACAGATCATCTAAGCAGAAAATCAACAAGGAAAGGGCTTTGAATGACGCACTGGAATGAATGGACTTAACAGATATATCTGGAACATTTCATCCTAAAGCAGCAGAATACATATTCTTATAGAGTGCACATGGACCATTCTCCAGAATAGATCACATACTGGGTCACAAATAAGCCCTCAACAAGCACAAAAAAATCAAGATCATAGCATGCATATTTTCAGACCACAACACTAAGAATCTTGAAATTAATCACAAGAAAAAATTTGTAAAGATGACAAATACTTGAAGATTAAAGAATATCCTACTAAAGAATGAATGGGTTAACAAAAAAATTAAAGAGGAAATTTAAAAGTACATGAAGCCAATGACAATGAAAACACTACAGGCCAAAACAAATGAGATAAACCAAAGGCACTCAAAAGAGGGAAGTATATAACAATCGAGGCCTTCCTCAAGATGGAAGAAATGTCTTAATACACAACCTAACCTTACATGTAAAGGAGCTGGGAAAAAAACAACAAAGCCCAAAACCAGCAGAAGAAGGGGAATAATAGAGATTAGAGCAGAAATCAAAGACATCGAAATAAACAACAACAACAACAACAACAACAACAGTAGAACAGATCAATGAAACAAGGAGCTGGTTCTTTGAAAAATTAATAAAATTAAGAACCCCCTAGACACATTGATCAAAAAGAAAAAAGGAAGGGACCCAAATAAATAAAATCACAAATGAAAGAGGAGAGAACACAACCAAGACTGCAGAAATACAAACAAAAATAAGAGAATATTAAGAGCAATTATATGGTAATAAATAGGCTAATCTGGAAGAAATGGACAAATTCCTAGAAATATATAAACTGCCAAAACTGAAATAGGAAGAAATAGAAAATGTGAAAAGACCCATCACCATTAAAGAAATTGAATCAGTAATCAAAAATCTCCCAACAAACAAGAGTCCAGGGCCAGATGGCTTTCCAGGGGAATTCTACCAAACATTTAAAGAAGAGTTACCTATTCTTTTGAAGCTGTTCCAAAAAAATAGAAATGGAAGGAAATCTTGATTCCAAAAGTAGACAATGACCTCACTAAAAAGGAGAACTACAGACCAATTTCCCTGATGAAGATGGATGCAAACACCTCAACAAGATACTAGCAAACTGACCAACAATACATTAAAAAGATTATTCACCATGATCAAGTGGGATTTATTCCTGGGCTGCAGGGCTGGTTCAGTATGTACAAATCAATCAATGTGATACATCACATTAATCAAAGAAAGGATAAGAACTACATGATCCTCTCAATAGATACATGAAAAGCTTTTGACAAAACAGCATCCTTTCTTGATAAAAAAAAAAACCCTCAAGAAAGTAAGGATAGAAGGAACATACCTCAAGATGTTAAAGGCCATATACAAAAGGCCTGCAGCTAATATCATCCTCAATAGGGGAAAACTGAGAGTTTTTTCCCCAAGGTCAGGAACACGACAAGGATGTACACTCTCACCACTGTTTTTCAACATAGTGCTGGAAGTCCTAGCCTCAGCAATCAGACAATAAAAAGAAACAAAAGGCATTCAAATCAGCAAGGAAAAAGTCAAACTCTCACTTTTCACACATGACATGATACTTTATATGAAAAACCTAAAGACTCCACCCAAACTGCTAGAACTGATACATGAATTCAGCAGAGTCTCAGGATATAAAATCCACTTACAGATACCTGTGGAATTTCTATACACCAATAATGAAGCAACAGAAAGAGAAATCAAGGAATCGATCCCATTTACAGTTGCACTAAAAATCACAAAATAACTAGGAATAAACTTAACCAAAGAGGTAAAAGATCTATATACTGGAAACTATAGAAAGCTTATGAAAGAAATTGAAGACATAAAGAAATGGGGGGGAAAACGTTCCATGCTCATGGATTGGAAGAAAAAAATATTGTTAAAATGTCTATACTACCCAAAGCAATCTACATGCTCGATGCAATCCCTATCAAAATAACACTAGTATTCCTCACAGAGCTAGAACAAACAATTCTAAAATTTGTATGGACCCAGAAAAGAGTCTGAATAGCCAAAGTAATATTAAAAAAGAAAACCAAACCTGGAGGCATCACAATTCCAGACTTCAAGCTGTGTTACAAAGCTGTAATCATCAAGATATTATGGTATTGGCACCAAAACACACACATAGATCAATGGAACAGAATAGAGAACCCAGAAATGGACCCACAAATGTATGTCCAACTAATCTTTGACAAAGCAGGAAAGAATATCCAATGGATATTTATCAAATGGTGTTGGGAATACTGGACAGCAACCTGCAGAAGAATGAACCTGGACCACTTTCTTACACCATACACAAAAATAAACTCAGAATGGATGAAAGACCTAAACGTAAGACAGGAAGCCATCAAAATCCTAGAGGAGAAAGCAGGCAAAAACCTCTTTGACCTCAGCCTCAGCAGCTTCTTTCTCAACAGGTCTCTGGAGTCAAGGGAAACAAAAGCAAAAATGAACTATTGAGACCTGATCAAAATAAAAAAGCTTATGCACAGTGAAGGAAACAATCAGCAAAACTAAAAGGCAACTGACAGAATGGGTGAAGATATCTGCAAATGACATATCAGAAAAAGGGTTATTATCCAAAATCTATTTAAAAACTTACCAAACTCAACACCTCTGAAACAAAGAATCCACTGAAGAAGTGGGAAAAAGATATGAACAGATATTTTTCCTTTTTTTAAATTTTTTAATGTTTATTTATTTTTTAGAGAGAGGGGGAGACACAGAATCCGAAATAGACTCCAGGCTCTGAGCTGTCAGCACAGAGCGCAATGCAGGGCTGGAACTCACAAGCCGTGAGATCATGACCTGAGCCAAAGTCAGACGCTTAACTGACTGAGCCACTCAGATGTCCTGAACAGATACTTTTCAAAAGAAGACATCCAAATGGCCAATAGACACATGAAAAGATGCTTAGCTCATCATCAGGGAAATATAAATCAAAACCACAATGAGATACTAGGTCACACTTGCCACAATGATTAAAAGTAACAACTCAGTCAACAACAGATGTTGGCCAGGATGCAGAGAAAGGGGAACACACTTTTACACTGCTGATGGGGATGCACACTGGTGCAGCCACTCTGGAAAACACTATAGAGTTTCCTCAGAAAATTAAAAATACAACTACTCTATAACCCAGCAATTGCTCTACTAGGTATTTATCCAAAGGGTTCAAAAATGCTGATTTGAAGGGGCACATGCTCCCCAATGTTTATAGCAGCACTATCAACAATAACCAAATTATTTTGGAAACAGTCCAAATGTCCATCCACTGATTAATGGATAAAGAAGATGTGGTATATATGTACAATGTAATAATAATAGTCAACAAGCAAAAAGAATGAAATCTTGTTATTTGCAACTATATGGATGAAACTAGAGTGTATTATTCTAAGCAAACTAAGTTAGAGAAAGATAAATATCATATGATTTCACTCATATGTGAAATTTAAGAAAGAAAATAGATTAATATATGGGAAGTGTAGGAAAAATAAGATAAAAAGAGAAAGGGAGGCAAGCCATAAAGGAGTCTTAATTATAGAGAACAAACTGAGGGTTGCTGGAGGGGTGTTGGGTCGGGAGATGGGCTGAATGGGTGACAGGAATTAAGGAGGACACTTGTTGGAATGAGCACTTTGTGTTATATGTAATTTATGAATCACTACATTCTACTTCTGAAATTAAAAAATAATTGTAAAATAAAATTAAAAATAAAAAAATGATTCCAGTGTTTTAAACCCTGCAAGGCCATTCCTATGGACTGAATTGTGTCCCTCCAAAATTTACATGTTGAAACCCTAGCCTCCAGGGTTACTGTGTTTAGAGATTGGGTTTTTAGGATATAATTAAGGTAAAATGAGGCCATTGGGTGAGGTCCTAATCTGACAGCATTGGTGACTTTACAAGAAGGTCTCCCTCTCTCACTCTCTCTCTACACATGCACACTGAGGAAAGATCATGTCAATACAGAGTGAGAAGGTGGCTGTTTGTAAGCCAGGAGGAAGGAACTCATCAGAAACCAACCTAAATGCATCTTGATTTGAAGCCTCTAGCTTGTATAACTGTGATAAAATAAATTTCTATTGTTTAAGCCACCCAGTCTGTTATTTTGTGGTGGGGACCCAAGCAGACTAATAGATGTTTTCTTATAAGGTTCATGCACACTGAGGAAAGGTCATGTCAATACACAGTGAGAAGGTGGCTGTTTGTAAGCCAGGAGGAGGGAACTCATCAGTAACCAACCTAAATGCATCTTGATTTGAAGCCTCCAGCTTGCATAACTGTGATAAAATAAATTTCTATTGTTTAAGCCACCCAGTCTGTTATTTTGTTGTGGGGACCCAAGCAGACTAATAGATGTTTTCTTACTGAGAAGTAGGGCACTGCTATAGTAAATGCCTAAAAATGTGGAAGTAGTTTTGGAACTGGGTAATAATAGAAGCTAGGAGAGTTTTAATGTACAATCTAAGAATATGGACATTAAGATGATTCTAGTGAGGCCTCAACTGGAAATCAGAAACATATTATTGGAAACTGTAGAAAAGGAGGTCCTTGTTATAAGGTGGCAAAGAACTTGGTTGATTTTCTATTCTAGTTTTGTGGAAGGTAGAACTTGCAAGTGATGAAACTGGATATTTATCTGAGGAGATTTCTAAGCAAAGTTTTGAAAATGTGGCTTGGTTACTTATGACTGCTCATAGTAAAATGCAAAAGAAGAGATAAATTGAAAAAGAAATTGTTAAGGCAAAGGAGCCAGAACTTGAAGATTTGGAAAATTCTCAGCCTGTATTTCAAAAATAAGAAAGCTATTTTGGCTAGACTATAATCTGATAAAAAGTTTATGGGGTTATATTAGTAGAAACATTGCCAGTTTAAATTGAAGGGGATGCATATGAGAAAAAAATGAAGGAAATTTTCTAATTGGATTTGACAGAATGGGGCAATAGAGCAATTTGGCTGTGAACATTTGCTTGTCTTCAGAAAAAAAGAAAAAATATCCTTGAATGTGATTCAGAAATCATCAGAGCCATTGCCCCAGTTTCAATATGAGAAATGGCCTCTCTCAAAGCTTTGAGGGCAGGCAGGATTACGCGGAACCTTGTGGGTGGGAGCCTGACTTAGCAGAACTGTGGGAACACAATCTTCCACCTAGAGCCACAGGGGTGATGCTGCCATGCCAGTGGACGGAGTGCTGAACTGAGAGGATTATTTCTGAGCCTTAAAAGCTAATGACATTTGTCTTGCTAGGTTTTGGACTTGCATGGGGACCTATCACCTCTTTTCTCCTTCTAACATGTCCTTTTAGGAATGGAAATGTCTATCTTATACCTATTCCACCATTGTATTTTGCAAGCACATACATTTCTGCTTTCACAGTCACAGGGAGAGAGGAATTTTGCCTCAGGATGAATTTCACATTGGGTCTCATTTATATCTGATTAAATAATATTTAGAAAAGACTTTGGACTTTAGAACTGACACTAGAATGAGTTAAGACTTTGGGAACTGTTGGGATGGATTGAATGGATTTTGCATGCAAGAAGAACATGAATTTTAGGAAGCTAGTGGTAGAATTCTATGGATTAAATCATGTTGCTTTGTGGCTCAATTGGTTGAGTGTCTGACTCTTGATTTCAGTTCAGACCGTGGTCCCATGGTCATGGGACCGAGCCCTACATTGGGGTCCACACCAAGCATGGAGCCTGCTTGGGATTCTCTCTCTTTCTCTCTCTCTCTCTCCCCCCCCCATCTTCCTCTCTCCCTCTGCCCCTTCCCTGCTCATGTATGTGTGCTTTTTTTCTCTCTCTCTAAAAAAAATTAAAAAAAAAATTTAAACTATGTTCCCTTCAAAATTCATATGTTGAAGCCCTTATGTCCAATAAAACTATATTTGGAGATAGGGTGATTAGAAGGTAATTAGGGTGAAATGAAGTCATCAGGGTTGGAGTCTAAGTCTGATAGGATAGGTGACTGGAGGAGGAGGACAAGGACGAGGAGGAGGAGGAAGATGAGGAGGAGAAGAAGAAGGAGAAGAGAAAAATCTATGTGCATGCACCAAGGAAAGACCATGCCAGGACACAGTAAGAAGGCATCTGTCAAGAATAGAAATCAAGGAGAGAACAATCAACAGAAACTGAACTGCTGCATGTTGATCTGGGTCTTCTAGTCTTCCGAACTGTGAGAAAATTAATTTCTGTTAAGCCACCCAGTCTGTTATTTGGTTGTGGCACCTGAGAAGACTGACTCTCTCTATTGCTTTCTGTCTTTAATTTCAAACTAGATAATTATTGTAATGTACATCCTTTCTTGACGCATCTTGCTAAATGCAGCAAGTAACAACCAGTACACTTTATCAACATTCTATTATCCAATCTTTCCTCCTAGAGGTTCAGGCTTGGTAGGTCTTTGGTCTGACTTCCAAGTGATGATGGTTGATACATTCACCCAACGTTTGCTACTACACTTGAGTCTCCATATCTCCAGTTTCTGATTTCAACTTCCTCACTGCATACAATTTGACCACTAAGCCAGACCCACATGTAGATTTTTACTATGGGTTAATCCCACTTCAAAGTTCCAGTCTTATATCCTCCAGTATAATGGTAGCTGCTGTTACAAATACATCCCAAAATTTCTATAACTTAAAACAATAAAAAAATATTTTTCACTCATGAAACAGTACAATGTGAATGTTCCTGGGCAGAAGGTAACTTTCCTCCACATGGTGACTCAAAGAAAACAGTATTTTTTAGTGCAAGCTGATGGGACCTGAGAAACTTCTTCTAAAAGAAGAAAGTAGGCAGACAGTCTCTCCCTTGCTGTCCTGCCCACTACACGCTTTCAGTGTATTCAGTAAGCTTCTACCTCTTTTGTTCTGCTTTGGGTGAATTCTTTCACCACCCACGCTGCCGGCCTCCACCTGATTGGGTTGTCCCACATTTGGTGGACCCTGCATGAGGAGCCCTTGCTGGCCGAGGTACTCTCCCCAGATTCTCCAGGAATTTTGTAGGACTTCCCCTCAGTGGAATGACTCTAGTACTGCTTGGGGGAACTGATGACCTCTGGCAGAGGTTACTCCTTGGTGAGGATCTGAAGCCGCAGGGGGTGGGGTCAGAGAGAGGCAGTTGAACCACCCATGCCCAAAAGGGTGAGGGATTTCCCCTCTTGCCTTTCAGAGGGATCCTTTCCTCCTTCTTTCTCTTTTCCGTCCTTTGACAACCTAACTTTAATACTTCTCAGACAACTGAAGATCTCTGGCCAGGGCAGCTCCCTTGTGTGGTCTAAAGGTCTGAGACCAAACAGGTTGGACTGTCCACACCTGTGAGAGTGAAGGACCCCTTTTCCTCTGCTCTCTCATTCCGTCCCCTGAGGCCTCCATTCCCAACATGTGGCACAGCTGAGAGTAGCAGTTTGTCCAGGGTGAATCTGCACACATTATGGACTCAGTTAGGACCCTTTCCTGACACTGGCTGACTCTCAGCCACCTTACTTCTGTTGGCTCTCTTCCCTTTATTCCTTTGTTCCTGCAGATCCAGCCAACACCTTGATCTATGGCCAAACGCATTCCTACACATCTGAGTAACAACATGAGGTAAACTTCAGAGAACTTGACACAAAACTCATGTAGAGACAATATTCATGACTGTTTCTCTAAAAACCATTCGAAAGGACCACCAGAGACATTTGAATTACAAGCCAGAAAAACCCATCTAATTCCCACTGCCTGTTCCAATTCCATTTGAGGATGCTTCAAGCCTGACATCTAAAAATCTTCTCACTGGCAGTACTCGAGACTCACTGGCAGACTTCAAGACTCAGATACTGCGTTTGTAATTTGCTTCAATGATTAACTTATATTTTTCTTTTGTTTCTCTAAAGATGTCTCTTATTAATTAACTGATTTCTTGCTAAACAAAACAAAGTATATGATGGCTAACACCACCTGCTGTACAATTAAGGCCTAAAATGACTCTAACAATGGCATTATATTATTAAACACGGAAATAAACTCAAATGCATAAAGCAAGCAGTCCTACAAAATAGAATGGCATTAGATGTTTTAACTGCTTCACAAGGTGAAACACGTGCTATCATAAAAAACAGAATGCTGTGTATACATTCCATATTATCAGAAAATATTTCTAGGTTTCTAACTGACATGAATACGCAAATTGGTGCTCTAAAAGACCTCTCTTTTTCTCTTACTGAGTGGTTAAACTCCTGTATAGGAGGATTTTTGTCAACTATCAAAAGACTCTTATTTGGGATTCTTTTTCTTCCTGTTATTCTAATCACATTTTGCTGTTTTCTCCCATGCCTCTCCTCCTAGTGTTGAGACTCCTTCACTGCCATAACTTCAAGCTGACAGATGATCCTCTGCTCAAGGAGACTCCCATAAGTTATCAACTCTAGACACAGCTGCCTTGGCCTTCCATAACTCCTATTAAATTCCCAACTGACCAATGTTGACCCATAGGTAGGGAATTCTCTACTCCCCTCATTCAGCATGAAGCAGCTACTAAAGATAAGGCCTCCACCCAAATGCCAAAGATTAGTCATGGTCAATCTCTCAGTGGGGAATGTACAGGTCACTTTTAGGCAACCAACTTGAACAATGGAAACCTGAGTAAGGTAGAAGAGCCCACAGTGACCCCCCTACCCACTGACTAAATACAAACAGGCTCATTAGGCAACCCACCTCACAGTATCCATAAGCCTTAGCTGACCAATGGGTTACTTATACCAATGGGTACCAGAAAAGGAGAATAAAAGGAGAATTCCATACATTCCGATACCTCCTCACCTTCCTTCTTAACTATAGCCCCCAACCACTGCCTTGTGATAGATAGTCTCTCCCTTGCTTTCTGCCACTCCCTTGTGGTGTATTCAATAAACTTCTATATCCTTTGTTAAAAAAGAAAAGAGAGAGAGAGAGAGAGAGAAAGTAGAGAAGGAATACTAGCTCTATAACCTCCATGGTTCAGAAGCAGCACACATCAGTGATCTTTTGTTAGGCACAGTAGCCACAGGGCCTACAGTTCATGATATTCTTAGGGGGCTCATAAAAATGCTTAATTTTAATTTCTTTTAAAACCAGAATACAAAATAAATATATAATAATGGACATATAATAATGAATTAAGCCTAGATTATATGTATATTTATAGTAATGCTTTCATTATAATGGAAGAAAGGGACCATGAAATCTAAAGAGCCTAGGGTCCTTACAAATTACAATGTGGTCCTGGTGACATTTTCATTCATATTTCATTGGTGAGAATTGTATTAGTTTTCTTTGACTGCTACAACAAATTACCACAAACTTAGTGGCTTAAAACAACAGAAATTCATTTTATTTCAGCTCTGGAACCCAGAAGCCCAAAATAGTTTTACTGCATCAAAACCAAGAGGTCAGAAGGGCTGTGCTTTATCTGTAGGATATAGAAGATATTTCTATTTCCTTGCTTTTTCCAGCTTTTAGTGCTGTATTCCCTGCATTCCTTGGCTCATAGCACCTTCCATCATTTTCAAGGTCAGCCACATAGCATCTTCAAATTTCTCTCTGCTTCCATTATTACATCACCTTCTCTATGGTCAAATGCCCCTCTTAAAGGGACACTTGTGAATGCATTTAGGACCCACCTGGAAAATCCAGGATGAACTCCCCATCGCAAGGTTCTTAAGTTTTTCATAGCAGCAAAGTACTTTTTCCATGCAAAATTAATACTTACAAGTTCCATAGATTAGGATATAGATAACCTTCAGGGCCATTATTCCCTCTACCACAGAAACTAATCACATTACTCCATTTAACTGCAAAGGAGTGGGTGAAATATGTAGCCCTTCATTGAATAGCCACTTGCCAGAAATAACCCTTCACTATGGGGGCGCCTGGGTGGCTCAGTCGGTTAAGTGTCCAACTTCAGCTCAGGTCATAATCTCACGGTTCGTGAGTTCAAGCCCCATGTCGGGCTCTGTGCTGACAGCTCGGGGCCTGGAGTCTGCTTTGGATTCTGTGTCTCCCTCTCTTTCTGCCCCTCCTCCACTCACACTCTGTCTCTCTATAGATAAAAAATAAATAAACATTTTATAAAATTTTTAAAAAACTTTCACTGTATGAAAGTGAAAACAGGAGTGCTACCTGACTCTATCACACTCCTGCATAGTATTGTCACAAAAATTAATTGAATTAATGTATGTAAAATGCCTTATATGGTAATATACATATAGTACCTTGCTCTTAGTAAACCCTTGATACAGTATATCATCTATTATTATGCTGTTCACTCCTGTTACTCATTTGCACTACTTCTTTTTCACTATCTCTTACCCACTCCCTCCTTTACTGATTAGTTCTTGACTCTTTGGGGTCAAATGTTAATGTTGGGAAATATTTTCACAAACACACGTTTCACCCAAATTGGGTAACCTCAGAGTGGTACATTACTTTCTCAGGCTACTTAAATAACCTTGCTTGTCAAGGAATTTGGACTATTTTCTAAAGACCAGTTTCCAAACATTGTAAGAGGACCACACAATGCCAAATCAAATTGGTTTCCCAAAATGGGGATTATTTACCCAATTCATGAACTTATAATGTTTTCTGCACAGCAAGGACCTTTGCCCCAGAGGCCAGGAAAGCCTTGTGTCCTTTCTTTTAGCACCTCTGTCCTCCTGACCCAAGTCCTGATCAGCTCCAAAGTTACTGTCATTCTATTGTCTCAACAAGCCTTGCATTCTTCACACAAATACCCTCCTAGTGACTTTTTAAAAAAAATATGGCACACTTTGCATGTCATCCTTGTGCAGGGGCCATGCTAATCTTGTCTATAAGATTAGTGGTTGTTCTAACAGCTTAGTGTCCCTACACCATATGTACACATTAGTATTGACTGTGACCTATAGTGCAAACCTCTTCAGGTCAGGTCTATTGCTCTGCAAAAGCATTTATTTTCATCTAAGTACTCTCTTATTTCTTTTTTTAAGTTTTTATTTATTTATTTTGAGAGAGAGAGTGAGAGAGGGGGGAGGAGGGGCAAGAGAGAGAGAAGCCCAAGCATGCTCCATACTGTTATCACAGAGCCCAATGCAGGGCTCAATCTCACAAACTGGAAGACCATGACCTAAGCCAAAATCAAGAGCTGGTCACTTAACCCACTGAGCCACCCAGGGGCCCGGAGTACCTACCCCTTTCAACAATGAATCTCAGGCACAGCTTCCACTAAGGTACATGAGAGACTTCCTTAAGCTTGATTTCCAGGTCATAATATTTCCCCACATTCCAGGAGGTACCAGACTGTGTGCATAAACTGTTTTCTCTGTACCACCCCCTCTAGGCAACAGACCTTAGCAGATACACCAGCCTTTGAGGAAGGAACCCACACTCTACTCTTACCTTTCTTCCTTTACCTGTTTTAACTGAGCCCCAGGTAGAAAGGATAAAAAACTCCAGGGGTACCTGGGTGGCTCAGTGGGTTAAGCATCTGACTCTGCCCAGGATCTGGCTCTGCGTTGACAATTCAGAGCCTGCTTAGGATTCTCTATGCCCCTCCCTCCCTCACGTGCACATGTTGGCTCTCTCTCAAATAAATAATCTTGAAAAAAAAGAAACTCCATAAAAGTTATACGAACTTTGTCTCAATTCCTGGGAGTCATCATGGAAATCTGAGAGCTATGTGGATATGCCAAGCATCCAAAATAATTCTGTTGCAGGTGAGTAATAATGGCTGAGAAATGTTAAGATGTATGTACATGGGGACAACCATACAGACACCCTGGAAGCCTTATGTGTTGTGGAGGGAGTGGGTCTTATGTCCCTGGGGGAGGGGGTGTACATAAAAGATTGAAGGAGGATGAGGAGATAAAAATAGAATTTGAAATTGGCATCAGACAATGCATTAAGTAGTCCCTGTGAACTGAAGGTCAAGACAGGATGGAAAACAACTCAACCAATGCCCATAGGGATGGATAGCAGCCAGTGTGTAAGGAAAATATCAGCAGAAAACAATATGGACAGATGCTGAATCATGTTTTAGCATGACTTATCCTTCCTTCTATGTTAGTTAAATCATTGTGGGGGTTAAGAAGGAGAAAAAAAAGGGTTGGAAAAAGCCTTGAATTTATCTATGTGTTCACCCAAAAGAGAGAGGAAATATTTGTAAGTGACTGAACTTGCCTTGTGGTGACCAGATACATTTCTGTGCTATTATAAGGACAGAGTGGTCAAGAGCATAGTTCAATGAAGTATAGGAAAATAAAGCAACATTTTTTAACCTCTATAAGCTACTTCAGGGAATATGCTCAAAGTTACTGTATTTGTCAGGGTTCTTAAGAGATTTATTTATGTATTCATTTTAGGGTTATTCATTTTAGGCTTATATGATTTTGGAAATTGGCAAGTCTGAAGTCTACAGGGCAAGCTGGAAGGATGGAAAGCTATAGAAGAGTTGATATTGTAGTCTCATGTTCAAAGGCGGTTCAAAGACAAAGGCGGTTCAAAGACAGAAATCCTTCTTCCTGTCCCCAAAACTTGGGGCTCTGTAGGTTGCAGGTTATCATAATCACCAAAGGACAAACCTTCTGCCACAAAACTCAGGAAGAATCACATTGAACTCTAAGCTATAGATGCTTCCTGAACACTGCAGGATTCTTTTGCTCAGGGAATAGCAGGAATCACCACCTGTTGTGACCATCCTACCAACACAGGACGGACCCCTGTCCCAAATTGGGTTCAGATGTCAAGGCTGGTGATGCCACACGCACACACACACACACACACTAACAGAGTGTTGAAGCATTATTACTTACATAACGAGGCTTTTTCAGGAAAGCAGGGCAGACTTTCTAAGCTTGCCCAAAAATGGCTTGAGAAATCAGGGAAAGGGAAGTGACTCGGGGTGTTTATGGTGATTAGGGATTGGGAGTTCCTTTGTGCAGGAAGAGGCTTACAAGGTTTGAACCTTCCATTGTCACAAAAGGAAGGAACATCTTGGCTTTCTTATCAGCTTTCCCAGATGTGGAGCACAAGGGGAAGAAGAAGAGATGAGGCTTAAAGGATGTCAGCAGTCAAACATCAAAAAATGGTATCAGACTCTATTACACCATTTGCACAGGGGGGAATTAACCTTGGCCATCAGGAGGAGGAAGAGATGCTGTTATATGATGGGGGCAAGCTGAATATGCTTGTCGCCCAAGCAATCCATATGGGCGCCTCTTGGTACTCCTTTGCCCAATTTTTATAGGAAATGGAAATGTGCAATAACTTTGGGCCAGAGAAGAGCATGGTAGCCAGTGGCTAAAGATTTGTCAGAAATGTCTCAGTCATGTCACCATGTGAGCTACACAGACCAGGTGAGAGGAAGGGTAATCTGGAATGGATAGTGGAGAACCTTGGAGGATCTTATTTCTGGACTTAAATGAAGAAGTAGATTTTAGCTGCATAAGGAGTGGGCAGTATTGGACATGGAGGTGCACCATACAAATTTCTCTTCAAGAAATGACTTGCAGGACACCTGGGTGGCTCAGTAGGTTGAGTGACCGACTTCAGCTCAGGTTATGATCTCATGGCTCAAAGCTCATGGGTTCGAGCCCCACATCAGGCTCTATGCTGACAGCTCAGAGCCTGGAGCTTGCTTCCAATTCTGTGTCTCCCTCTCTGTCTGCCCCTTCCCTGCTAGTGCTCTGTTTCTATCTCTCTGTCTCAAAAATAAATAAACATTAAAACATTTGTTTAAAAATGACTTGCTATAGATTCTAGGGGTCCTGTCAATAGAAAGCCTTCATCTTTTAGCCCCTTCAAGACAGCTTTAGTTGCAAAGAGATATCTGGCCTATATCCAATGACTGATTGAGGTGGGTGTGTAAAGGCCCAACTATTTCAAAACATCAATCCCAAGGATACTCTTTAATAAACATTCTGTACAATAAATTGTTTCAGAGTCTGCTTCCTGGAAAGTATACCCTGAAACATCCCAAATAGTGCCATCAATTTCTGTATTACTTGGAATAAAGCTAGTGTTATGGACTGAATGCATAATTCATGTGTTGAAGCCCTAAACCCCAGTTTGGCTGTATTTGGGGAAAAGGAAATAATTAAGGTTAAATTGATAGGGAAAATCTGTTGTAAGATGGCTGACAGGACTAATAAGAAAACACCTGTCCCTGATCAAAGACTCCCCCTTCCGGGTTCTTCTTCCCACCCTGCTTGTTACACGCATTAATGAGGAATGCACAAGTAAAGGCTATATATTGTTCCCTCTGATAATGCTCTGGGCTCAGACCTCTGGAGAATAATTTCCTCTGAGCCCACCAGTGTAAAATAAACCTCCTGCCTTCCAAGATCTCTGAGTGTTGCTTGGTTCTTCCACCGGGTGATCCAGACCAGATTCCGTAACAAAACAAGGTCATAAGAGTGGGGCTCTAATCTGGTAAGATTAGTATCCTTATAAGAAGAGATACCTGAGAACTCTCTCTCTCTCTCTCAGTTCGGCATGGAGGCCGAAACCAGGAAGAGAGATCTCACCAGAAATGAAATTTGCCAGCACCTTGATCATAGTCTTCTAGCCTTTAGAAACGTAAGAAAATAAATTTATCTTGTTTAAGCCAATCAGTTTGTGAGATTTTTTTATGGCAGCCTGATCAGACTAATATAGCCAGGCTGCTTAGTAAATAGACTCAACAACAAATCCGATTCTTGAAAAAGATAGTTTATTTCTGCTCACCTAATCATGTAGGATAAGCATTTTATGTCAGTTGGTAGCTCTCCTTCATGAAAGTTTTTAGATATCAAGATCTCTTCCATCCTGGTTTTTTCTGACAAGACAGTTTTTAATCTAGAGTCCATTGAACTTTCAAGGAAGTATAAGGATCTATAAATCCTTAGTCAGAGGATCTATGAATTTTGTTTATGAAAAACTTCATCTTTAATTTTACCAACTTCCAATCATAATCTATCCTTTTATTCATTTATAGGTGTGAACCACAAACCACAGTAGTGGCAGCTGTGCCTGTAATTTTGTCACATGCAAAATTCATATAATTTCAAAATATATTAGTAGGGTTACAGATATCTTAAAATATCTTGAAATATTACTTTGAAAGTAAGGTATTTATTATAACTATCACAAAGTTTTATTAGTTAATATGTTGTAGAAACATATATTATTATATCAGTAATATTAATTGTATTATTTTTATAATTATATTTCCATATTACTGATGGCCTTAGTAATCCTAAAATAATTTTGTCATTTAAAATATTATTTTGAAAAGAGGCACATACATTTCATCAAATAGCCAAAGAGCTCTTCATCTGTTTGGTGGCCAAACTGGATCATAATTAAGTCCACAATCCAGATCAAAGGAGATGGAAAGAAAGTAAAAGAGGTACCCAACGATTGTAACATCTTGGTCAGTAAATGTCACACAACACTTACATTCATATTCCATCAATGAAGACTTAGCTTTATGGTTTAACCTAACTGCCAGGAAGGCTAGGAAATGTAGTATATCAGGGAACTAATGGGATTCTATCACAATAGAGAATGGTAAATAGAATGGTGAATTCTGTACAAACCATAACATTACCTTCTTGTACATTGTTCTTTAATAAATTGTTTTTCTCCTTTTTGTTTTAAAAATTTATCCATAGATTCTTTTAGTCTTTCTGTGTAAACAGATTTGTTTCCTCCTTTCCAATTCATCCTTTAGAATGTTTATTTCTTTTTCTTGTCTTGCTGCAGTGACTAAAACCTCCACAATAATGATAAATAGAAGCAATACTATAGAGAATTCTTATCTTGATTCCAGTTTAGCAGCAATTCTGCAAAAACTTTCACTATTAATTATTTTCAATAGGTATTTTATGAGTAACCCTTATAAGGTTAAAGAAGTTCTCTTCTAGTCTTAGTTTGCTATAATGAGGTGAGGTTTATAAGATGAATAGTGGCAGTCCTTCATGATCAGGCCATAGGACTGAATGATTTGAATGAGGTTTAGTTTCTAATGAGATACATAAATTACTTGAGGGACAGTGTCTTTGTGATTCCTGATTTCCCTTTAGGGATACTGATATTCCTCCCAGAACAGCTTCTGATTAAATACATTTTGGGAAGCTTATGAAGGGGCTGGTATGGCATTTACTCTGACCTCTGGAGGTAGGGCCTGAGCTAGAGAACATGAATCTGCAAACCAAGAGACCCATACTACAACCTTGGTTCTGATAACAGCTTGCTGCCTCATGTTGATCAACAGGAATAACAACTAATATTTACAAGAATATTTATCAGGCTCCTGTCTCTGTGATAAACACATTACATATTTTGCATCATGGAATGTTCACAAAATCCTGATGACATGGATATTACTGTTTCCATTTTACAGATGAGGAAAATAAGGTGCAGAGTTTAAGTACCTTGTCCAAGATTACAAAACAGTATAAGTAGCAGAATCAGGATTGCAGTATAACTTCAATGAAACTAAACTCCATGCTAGCCATAAAATTTCTGTACCACAAGTCAATTTCCTTCTCTAGGCTTCCAATTGCTTATCCACAAAATCAATATGTAAACTATACAAACAGTAAGCAAATCTCCATGTAAGTGGGTCTAATAAGAAAGCATTAGAATGTTTGTGGACTATATACTTTTCTAAACATACATATGTATTTCGTCCTGGAAGCACAATATCTGCAAAAGCACGTATGCATTTGTTATTATTTCCCTGCTGCTGAAGAGTTTGACCTTAGGGCTATAATTTCAGACACTATATCATTAACACTCACTGTGACATTTATAAGTGTACTGAATTCTAATACTGGGGCTTTGAGCACGTATTGTCTGAAATCAAATCTAGTTAGGTGAGTAGCGGTAGGATGGCCTTCACAGGTAAGGGGAAGAATCTGGGGATAAGGAAGTATCAAAATTCATTAAGAGTAGAGACAAAAAGATTAAGCAGGAGATTTCTACTTGAGCAGGTGAGACAGAGTGCAACATTTGAAAAGGAGTCCGATTAGGATACAGAAGAGGAAGGGCTATGAGATATGATATGATCAAATGAATGACTTTCCTTCTCTACTCTGAGCTCATAAATTAGCAACAAGGAAAATATTTTTGGAGGGGAAGATGGGGTTGCACAGGAAAATTTATCTCTGTCTCTTTTTCCCTTTTGTCCCATACTTGTTAGGTCACAAAAGTCAGATCCCTAGCAGTAGCTATCAGTCTGTTACTCAGCCCTGGAGTGGAAGCACCTTTTTACAATCCAACAATGGCAGTTCTAGCAAGAATGATTATTAGAATCTTATTATAATAATGAAGTATGATGGGGCATCTGGGTGGCTCAGTTGATTAAGCATCTGAATCTTGATTTTGGCTCAGGTCATACTCTTGGGGCTTGTGGGTTCCGCCCCTATGTTGGGCTCTGCATTGACAGTGCGAAGCCTGTTTGGGATTCTCTCTCTCTCTCTCTCTCTCTCTCTCTCTCTCTTTCTCTGTCCCTGCTCCCAATAATAATGAAGTATGAGGATCTGACCTGAATTTTAGCTATTCTCCAGAAGGCAGAAGAGGGTGCACTTGCCACCTCAAATTCCTTAGAGCTAACTAACTTTTGGGGTGGGGGTAGGGGATTTTGACAAAGAGGAATGCACTGACAAGGTACCTTTTTGGTACCTTTGGCCTCTTTCACACCCAATACAGTTTGGGTAGGGTCCAATCTCCATCCCTGCAAAAAGGAAAGCACATACAAAACCATATCAATCATATCAGGCCATACTATTTATTTTATTTATTTATTTATTTATTTATTTATTTATTTATTTATTTATTATTGCAACAAGCACATGCAATTAGCCAACAGCCTATTTCCCAATTATTCTTCTGTTGGATCCGCAACTTTCCCTAGAAAGAGGATGCTCCTGTTGCTTTTTTCCAAAATCAATAACAGAAAGGATCTATCAAATTGGATGATGGAGTGAAGGAGAGTTCTCTCAGGCTGATACAGGAATCTAACTTCGGGGATAACTACAGCTTCAGTTCCTCTTTCACCATTGTGCAGGACGGCCTTGTGGGCAGCCTGTGGGGAGGGGGCAACAAACACTGCTGATCCCAAGTAACAGGAAAAGTCTCTGGAACAGTTTGGAAGCAAGAAGAGAAATGGGAAAAGGCAGGAGTACCCCTTTATCACACTGTTGATGGTGCTTGAATATGAAAGCTAATTGGAGAAGTGTAGTTAATGAATCTCTGGTGGTTTTAGAGCTAGCTGTCAGGGAACCACCTCTTTTTCCATGATTTTCTGCCTCTATAAATCACTTTTTATGGTTTCCTCTTCCCCTGCCACCTCCTCCAGAACTCTATCTCACCAGAATTAATTCTATTCATTAAGTTTTTCTATCAGAATTGTTTCAGGACATGAGATCAGGGATGAAAGTAACTGTCACAGTGACTTGTTTGAGGGTAATGAGAATGACTCTGGAGTGAATCTGGCATAGGAGGAATCATTCTTCTTCTCTGGGTTTCAGAATTCTCATTAATAAAATGAGATAATTGAACTAACTGATTTTCAATGGCCTTTCCAGCTCATACATTCAAGTGACTCTAATCTACCAACTTATATTGGAAAGTTGCAGACCACTGTCCCCTGTGAGTCCAAGAAAATTGGCATTATCAGAAAAGGCATGCTCATCTTCATAAAGATGGCTCCAAGGTCATATGTGGCAGAAATGGAAAGCTTTGGAACAAGTCAATCCACCTGTAGGGGGAAGGGAGAGGTAACACATGGCTATTAGCACACCAAACTCCTCATTCCCTTCCTATGTCTGTCACCACTGTATCATATTAAGATCTGCTCCTCCCCTAGACATTGTCAACCATTGTTATTCAGGTCAACACATAGTGTCAAAATCTTAGAGGTTTTGGAATAAATGGAACAAATGAGCTCTGGTTCAGCCAATGTTGGACTACAGCACTGGAAGTAGGGAGATGTGACTCATTTACAATAAAAAAAAAATCTCTGGAGTGTTGGCCAATGTTGGGGAGCCAGTGGCATAAATGTCAATTGATAGCACCTAGAAACTTTCATGGTTTTCCATTTAACACTCCCAGCCCAGTCTGACTTCCCACCTACTTCTTAATGTCGAAACCCTACCCACCCTCTAAGCTCTAGCTGGCTTCTGGGAAGACATCAATTTTCTAGCTGACTGGCTTTGGAGACTTCATTTTCTCTTTCTAGTCCTGACTCTTCATTTGAAAAAGGCCTATGATATTATCTCCTTTGCAGGTTTGTTGGTGTGCTTAAATAAAATGAAGTATGTAAAGTGCTTGGTAAAGGGACTGACACAGAGTATGATCTAGGTATACTTTAGTAGTCATCACACAGCTGTTCAGTGGTTCAGGGTAATTCTCCTACCTCTGGGTTTCTGCTGAACTCTGTTTCGCCAGTAACATTAGGCCCACCCTCTACTTCTCACATCGTCTAAGATGTTTACCCCTTCTGCAGCAAGCAGTTCCACTTCTTTGGTGTTTTAGATGACATGGCCCCTTCTACCCACTCCATCTGACCCTCTTTGGAAAGGACAAAGAGTGCCAGAGCATTATTGCTGTAGTCCATTTGAAGCACTGTGCAGTTCAGCTCTGTATCCACCAGGTAATAGTATTGTTACATATGGTGCATCATGGGCACTTGCACTATTGTGGTCTTGTCTACTGAGAAGCTGGAGCCCTCTTGGATGGATCAAAAGGATTTGCCCACTGGGCTTAAAATACAGAAAGAAAAGAGTTATTTTTAGAAACCAGTATTAATGCCAATGTGACTTTTTCCATTAGTCATCTCATGTGGTACTTAGACCACCACATAGGTAGGTACCTATTGTCAACCAGTTTTACAAGTGCGTAACTGAGGATCAGGAAGAGAAAGGGACTTTACATGGTCTCCAAGATAGCCCATGGCAGAGCCAGGAGTCATACCCAGGGCTGTTGGACCCCATGCTCAACAGCTGTTCCACCTATGTTCAAAACCACTATACTTACACTAAACCCATCAGAGCCACAGTTTCTTCTTCTATAAAAAGGTATAAGCACATCCAACACACAGGGTGAAATGAGACAGCACATCTGCTCTGCCGTTTTATCCATCTATAAGTGTGTGGTTTGTGGCCAAGAATTGTTCACTCCTCCACCAAACGTGGCTGACATGTTCTGTAGAACCAGGAGAAATCATTTGGGCATAGAACCTTCCGAAAAGTGTCACATGTTTCTTGTTACAAGCACGAGCTTTAGAATCAGACAAACCTGGGTGGGAATACCAGCTCTGAAACTCATTAACTGTGAACTTAGGCCCTTGTAAGGATTAGATGAGACAACGTGTGCAAACCATACATGTAGCATGGTGGCTGGGACATAGTAGATGCTTTGTACATGATAGAAATATTTATGTAACATGCCCAAGAATGCACAGCAAGTGAGGGTAACAGTAGGGTTTAAGCCCAAGTCTATTTACCTTCCAAGTACAAGTTCGTCCAACCTCACCAAATCTTTTGGAAACCATGATTTTCTAGCTAGAGGTGAGCAGGATTTTCATACCATTGTCACTCACCTCTCTGAAAGTGTCCTTTCTCTAGAAATTTCCTGGGTTCATCCACAGAGCTGTGTCCCTCCTGGAAGATCCAAAACTACACATAGCTATATCCAGTGGAGCAGGTCACTGTGGTGTGAGGCACACCTACTGGTGCTAGTGAGAAGAGACCATGAGCTCCCCAGAATGACCCACATGATTATGGGAATACTGACCTACAACTGCATATCTTAGAGACTTACCCTTAAAGTGAATATCGTTCACCAGCACCATCATGGTGTTTGGTTTGAGGTCTTCAATAAGGCCTACAACTTTCCCTACATGATTGTTGATCTCCTTCTGGGCTGCAAAAACATTGGAGAAGTCGGTAGAAAATACCTCAGTCTCACAGAGGCTCTTGACATCATCCAAAAACTGCCAGTGGCTTAAGCTGCTTCCCAATGAAGAAGGTATTTCCCACTTGTAATTCTAATTCCTTCTTTGGAAAATTCGGTGAACAGATCAGGTGCCGGAAGCCCTGCTGGATCTCTGCTATTGGGGTGTCTGTGAAGTTAAACCCCAAGCTGTCGATGATTTGAGTTTGGGTGCTGTGGCAGGCCCCAAGGGAGAGCATGGCCAAAGCTGCAGAAATGCTCACAGGGGAAAAGAAAATGTTCTGATCTGTGGTCTCCACAGTGAACCTCCAGTACAAGTTAAATCCAAAGTCGGCATTGATGGATCACATCTTATAAAAAGTGGCATTTTGTTGGGAGGAATTGCAGATGGTTAATTTGCCTTCAGATCTGTAAGGTGGTGCACAATGAAGCTCAAGTACCAAGAGAACCAGATAGAGGAACAGTGGCATTTTGGAAGGAAGGTAATCTATAAGAGATGCGGTGAGAGAACCATTGGGGGATCTTAGTGGAAAAAACTCTGCTCCAGAAACATAATTTCCCATTATAATTAGTAAAACAATAGAAAATATTTAATGGTGTACTCACCAGGGGCTGTGTGGAGGCCTATCTCCTCTGAAAAACTGAAGACCCATCTAATAGGGACAAGGAGTAGGAAATGTGGCTTACTGGGGCCATCAGTGGCATGGGCTGTCTTTCAAATGTAATAGCAACATATGAAAACTCTGTGAGTAAATTACATTTATGAAAATTAAATTATTTTTTATTTCAACCAGATGCAGCCTTTTACAGAGGGAGGTATCTTTTGATAAAACTAGCACTCCCTCTATGTTATTTTTTGTAGATTAGAATTTTGGATTATTTGGTATTTTTCTTAAGATAAACTCTTTAAGAAATGAGATGAGAGAATATCTGTACATTTCTTTGGATAACAGACAAAGGAGAATAATTTTCACAAGATATGTTTAGTTGGGATGGAAGGTTTATGGAGCCATGTACAAGGTCATGAGCTGAAATTAAAGCATTCATGCAATGCACAGAAGCCACAGAACTATTTTTCAAGCAACAGAAAGATGAAACTATAACTTTTTGCATTTTAGATCTCTCTCACCATCAGTATTATCTAAAGAGTCATTTCTAAATTTCAAGACATCTCAACACTATTATTCTTATAGGAATTCATGTTATTTTTTATTATTAGACAAGAAGCCAGAAAATATGATGTAATATTCTCTGAGTCTGGAAGGGTACAAGGCTGTAGAGTAAGGGATCTGGCTGTGAAATCCAGTAACCATGGACATAGTGATCAGAAGGAAAAGATCCATGGAGTCAGGACAGGAGTCCTTACTCAGTCCCCTATTCTCTTCCTAAGTGATCTCATCCACTCCTAGGAACTCACCTGCCACCACACAAAACTACATACTCTAGTACAAATGACTATCCTGTTACCAGACAGTTGTCCAACTGCCTACTAAATATAGCCACCAGAATGTTCCACACATAACTCAGTTTCAATTTGGAAATCTCAAAGTTTCCAAAGGTAAACACATCATCTCCTTAGCTCTCAAACCTGCTCCTTCATCTTCATTCTACAGCACTATCTACTGAAACTCCCATGCCAGAAACCTGGGAGTCATCCTAGGGCCTTCCTTCATTCTCTTTCCCTATATCTATTGAGTAATGATGCCCTATGAGTACTACCTTCTAAATGTCTCTGAAAATATCTCCTTTATTCTGCTACTACCTCAGTTAATGGCCTTAACTACTTGACAAGCTTCTAGAAGGTCACACTATCTCTAGTTTCTCCCACCCCAACCCTGCTTCTACACCTCTATCCTATCTCTACATGTCACCTGAGCCCTCTTTCTGTAAAAGTTGCAGAAGTTGGTAGGAGGTCAATTATCAGATGACCACACTTAGACCTTGGCCTCTGGAGCTAGGAATTTGGAGATCATAGATATATAGGAGTCTGACTAGCTGATAGAGATGTCCAAAGTTCCCAAAGAGAGAGAAAAAAAATGCTTGTCCAAGAAGCTACTTGAATCTCTCAGAAAGCAAAATATTTCCATCTTTGTAACATGCCTTGCATTGCAAAAGTAGAGCATTCTTACACATTAACCCCAGCATTAAATCTGGGATGATATTTTCGAAGCTGATGCACAAAATCAAGGCCAAAAGGAAGAAATGAAAAATGATAAAGACAGAACTTTGAATGATTGCTTTACCTGCCAAATCCTTCACCTATAACAAAAGAAAAGGATAATTTTCAGAGCTGAGAGGTCTAGTTTCATGTTAGAAAATGTGTCTTTTCAGCAGCCAGGATAAAGACCATGAGCAAAAATGCCAAGAGGCAGAAGAGTAAAGACTGTTTTATGCATCAGGACCAAACAGTGCTGGGATTGGCAACATTTTGAGGGAAAGGTACATACAGGCAGAGGCTGGATGAGCCTCTCTAACAGTTGCTATAGAAATTATTTATGCATTTGCTTGGAGGAGATGATGTAAAAAGTAGCTTCCGGAGGGCGGGCAAGATGGCAGAGAAGCCGCGCACGCCCGTATGGATTGAACTGAGAAGGACTGAAGTGATAAAACTCGGATTTGCAGGTGGGGGAAGAAAGAGACAGATGCCAGAAAGAAGACAACCTCAAAGATGCCTGAGTGAGTGACTGTGATCTGGGAAATTAGGGGACGGGCGGGTCCCGGTGGTGCAGGCGGAAGGAGCCCCCGAGCCCAACACAGGGAGAGCGCGCTGTGCCCCGGAGAGACCAGGGGAAGAGAAAGAGAGACGGAAAACGCACCTAGAACCATCTCTAAGGGAGGAAAAACTCGCCCGTCTCCATATATATAACTGCCGGGCGCCGGGAGAGAGGTCCGTCCCGTCTGGCCGGCGAATTCTTCCTTGGGCGCAGAGGCAGCAGCATCCATTCCAAGCGGCACCAGAAAAGGCGGCGGCACAGATAAAGGCAGCGGTGGGGCGAAACGCAGTGGCGGCGGCGCCAAGAAATGCGCCTTGAAAAGCGGCGGAGGCAGCTCCGCGAAAAGGGCGGCGCAAGCCAGGCCGGGAGGCCGGCTGCCAGCGGGAACGCATCTCATCCCCGGTGATGGTGATGAACTGCACGGACTGGGATTTGGAAGTGAGGCAGAGCTTGGAGAATACATTTTGGCTTGCCTGCGGCACAGGGAGATCGGACTCAGAAGGGCGGTTGCAACTCTTGGTTCCGGCAAAGCTTTGAAGCGGCCCCATACTTCTCCCCCCAACCACCGAGGCGGGGCTTCGGAGAGAGCAGCCCCCGAGACCTGACCTGACGCCAGACCACGCCCATCCGCACAGGGGAGTTGTCTTTTTTTTTTCCTTTCCTTTTTTCTTTGCTTCTTCTTCTGTTCTCCTGCCATCCAGATATATATCCCGTAGCATATTCTTATCTCTCCTCTTGGCTGGTTATATGCTTTTAGACTGCCCACAGACTTTTGCTGTCTCTGTCCCCACCTTGTTTTACTTTTTCTTTTTCTTTTTATTTCTTTTTCTTCTCTCTTTTCTTCTTTCCTTTCCTTTCCTTTCCTTTCCTTTCCTTTTCTTTACTTCTTTCCTCTTTTGGCTTGGTTGTTTCTTTGATTTGTCTGTGCGTTTGCGTGCTTTTGTTCCCTGTATGCTGGTCTGTGTCCTTTTCAGGGATGCCTCAAAAAACAAGCCAAAGTATACATGGTGGAGAGTCCCATATAACTGACCAGGGAAATAAAATAATCAGAAGCACAACAAGAGAAACAGAGGGACGCCATTAAAAGAACACTTTCTGAAACGACAGGCCCTGGACAGTCAATGCGCCTCCTTTAA
>CM053579.1:36900352-36917968 GCA_028646485.1 Cryptoprocta ferox | reverse complement strand
TTTTTTATTTATTTTTGAGAGACAGAGAGAGACAGCGCGAGCAGGGGAGGGTCAGAGAGGGAGACACAGAATCCGAAGACAGGCTCCAGGCTCTGAGCTGTCAGCACAGAGCCCGATGCGGGGCTCGAACCCACGAACCGTGAGATCATGACCTGAGCCGAAGCCGGACGCTTAACCGACTGAGCCACCCAGGCGCCCCTACCTCCTCCCATTCCTGACTGCTGTTCCGTTCTGCTTTCTGGAAATACATTCTACCTAAGATGAAACTGATTGATTGACAACTAATGCGTAAGATCTTTTTTGAAACTTATATTTAAAACAACAATCTAAGTCTTGTGTAAAGCTACTAAAGTTAGCACATTGAATATAGAATCTCTAGGAAGTGTAACAATATCAATATTTTTATTCAGGTCTAAAATGAAGTATATCTCTCTTTGGATGAACACCATCATAATCCATTTTCATGCAAATTGCTTAGAATTTTGTTTTGGAAATTCCATAGTTCAAACTTCTACTGTTTCATATTCATTTTAATGTGTAAACATTTTTCTCCTACTTTTGAGTTGATATTTGATCTTAAACCTCAGTTTGTGAGTAAATGATGGTATCTTACCCTAGTTATAGGTCTGGAGACATTAATGAGTATGGAGTGGTGACATTAGGAAAATTGGCTTCTTATTACAATTTAAATTTCACAAGCAAGAAAAATACTGTGTATTTAAGCAAAAGGGAGCCTCATTGGACAAGGAGAGGGACTTTTTCTATAGTCAAGGGGAGCGTTTTGGGCTTGAGGTATTCTTTAATTCTCTCAATTTTCCTATTCTTAAGTTCGTATTCTTTTTTAATTCAATGACTAACTGACAAATATGACCTGTCAATGCTGGGAACCAAATTACTTCTATAATTTGGTAATTTACAATATCAAGTGCTAATTTAACCTTCTAACTGCATTAGATAAGAAATTTTGGGTTGGTAGGGTAAGAGAATCCTAAATTCACCTCATCCTATGAACACGCCAAGATAACAGCCACATCAGAGCACATCAGTCACTTTATCAGTGACTTGCACTGATAAAGACTGTCAGAACAGACTTTCCACAGTTAATCTTAGAGAGGAAGCCACATGAAAAGAGTAGGAGAGGCAGAGACATGGTCAGCAACAAAACCTCTGTTGAGACCAACCACAAATAGGAGGTACACTACAAGCAAGGAGAAGTGAGAGGATCAGAACTCACCCCAGGCATGGGGACCTGCACTGGTAAGGCAAGTCCCCATGTTATTTGGCTTTGAAAACCAGTGGGGCTAAACTTTTTTTTTACAATCATCAGGTCTTAGCTCCAGGAGAACCATAGGGCAACAGAAAACTGAATACCTGGTCTTAAAGAGCCAGCATAACAAATAAACCACCAGGATACAACACAGACACAAAAGTTTGAAAAGTGTCTGTGTAAACAAGAAGATTAAATTACTTATCTCAGACTTGAACTGAAGGGGCAGAGCTCTTTAAGAGACTTCTCCAGGAACAAAACAGCTGACTTATGCCGTTTCTCACCCACCCCCACCACTCTGCACCATGCTTAGATAGCCAGACATTTGCAGAAACCAGCCGAAACACTCTCCACCTATTTTCTCAACACTGCACACCCTGTTCCCACATTCTCCTGCAGATCTTCCTCCAGCCAGCCAGCCCCACTTGGCAGGCATGCATCCAAAGCAGCTCCTCCCACAACACACTTTTCATGCAGCACCAGCAGGGACTTCCACCTCTCTTGCCCTAGGGAGAGGGGAAAGATAACCACATCCACCAGTGCAACTGCAGCCCCAACAGCTAAACCTCATAACTGGCAGTGCAGAGAGAGTGCCCTGCTGATCAGTGCAACTGCAGCCCCAGAAGATGGTCTGGGGGCAGGAATTTGATCTGAGTGCCAGCCCCACACACCAACAAAAAATTCTCAGGTACAGCACAAAGAGACAACCCTTAAGATTGGTGCATCTGCAGCCCCGACAGATGGGCTCAGAAAGCATGTGATATGACTGCCAACACTGCCCTACTACAAGCCCACAGCAGCCCCAGACTGGCCATTTAACAGCACAGAAACCAAACTCTGCCCAGGGTGCCCACAACAATCAAAGAGGGACATTGCAGCTGACTGGACTGAAAGCAAATGCAGCTCATTCACAACAATCAGGTGCACATAACAGACAGAGAAGACACCCCTGAAGCACAGAGGACGTTGTGCTACAGGACACCACAGGACCTGCTCTTCATAAGGCGACTACTTTCAAGATCAGGGGATGTAGCTGACTTTCCTAATACATGGAAACAAACACAGAGTTGGAAAAATTGAGAAAAAAGAGGAATATTTAATAAATAAAAGAACAGAACAAAAACACAGCAAGAGACCTAAGTGCAATGGACACAAGTAACATGCCTGATAGAAAATTTAAAGTAATGATCAGAAAGATAATCAGTAGACTTGAGAAAAGAGTGGAGAGCATCAGTGAGACCCTTAACAATGAGCTAAAAAGAATAAATCAGATATAAAAAACACAATAAGTAAAATTAAAAATATACAACATAAAATAAACAGTAGACTAGAGAAAGCAGAAGAATGGAGAAGCAACCTGGTGGGGGGGGCAGTAATAGAAAGCAATCAAGCTGATCAGGTGAGAGAAAAAAATAATAATACAAAATGAAAATAGACTTGGGGAACTCAGTGACACCATCAAACATAGTCACATTTGCATTACAGGGATCCCAGGAGAAGGGAGAGAAAAAGAGGCAGAAAAGTTATTTGAAGAAATAATAAGTAAAAACGTTCCAAATCTGCAAAAGGAAAGAGATATCCAGATCCAGGAGACAGAGAGAGCTTCCAAAAAATTCAACCAAATGAGGGCCACAGAAAGAACCTAGTAATTAAAATGACAAAAAGCAGTGGTATCGACTTTTCAAATTAGCAAGAAAACTGAAAACAGTTACATACAAGGGAAGTCCCAAAAAGCTATCAGCAGATTTTTCAGCAGAAAGTTTGCAGACAAGAAGGCAGTGGCATGATGTATTCAAAGTGCTGAAAGGAAAGAAATATGCAGTCAAGAATACTCTATCCAGAAAGGCCACCATTCAGAATAGGAGAGAGAGATTTTCCCAGACTAACAAAAGTTCAAAGAATCCATGACCACTAAACAAGACCTACAAGAAATGTTAAAGGGGACTCTCTGAGTGGAAAGAAAACACCATAAGTAGGAATCACAAAAGCAGTCAAAAATAAGTATATCTGGGTGTTGTATGGAAACCAATTTGACATAAATTATATTAAAATAAATAAATAAATAAAATATAAAATAAGTATATCCAAAAACTCAATCAAGGATATCACAAAATAAAAGGATATAAAGTATGACACTATACCTAAAATGTTGGGATAGGGGAGTAAAGAATGGGTTCAAACTTAAGCAACAATCAACTTAATATAGATTACTATGTGTATAGATGCTATATGCAATATGAATGGTAACCAGTTATCAAAAACCAGTATTACATATGCAAAAATTAAAGAGAAAGGAATAAAAGTATATAACTAAATATAGCAAACTAATTGTGAAAGCAGATAGCAGGAGAAAAAAGGAATAGAGGAGACTTACAAAAACAACCATAAAACAAGTAACAAAATGGAAATAAATACATATCTATCAATTTCTTTGAGTGTAAATGGACTAAATATTTCAATCAAAACAGGGTGATGGAATGGATAGAAAGGCAAGACACATCTATATGTTGCCTACAAGAGACTCATTTTAGACGTGAAGACACATACATATTGAAAGTGAGGGATGGAGAAGCATTTATTATGCAAATGGTTGTGAAATGAAAGCTCGGGTAGAAATACTTATATTAGACAAAATAGACATTAAAACAAAGACTGTAACACGAGACCAAGATGAACACTATGTAATCGAAAACAACCCAATAAAAAGATATAACAGTTGTAAATATTGAAGCACCCAAAATGGGAGCACCCACATACATAAAGCAGTTAATAACAAACATAAAGGAACTAATTGATAGTACGTCATACAATACAATTAGGGGACTTTAACACCACACTTACATAAACAGACAGATCATCCAAACAGAAAATCAACAAGGAAACATTGGATCTGAATGACACATTGGACCAGATAGATCCAACAGATATATTCAGAACATTCCATCCTAAAACAGCAGAATACACATTCTTTTCAAGTGCACGAGGAATATTCACCATAATGGATCACATATTACACCACCAATCAAGTCTTAATAAATTAACACATCGAAGTCATACCATGCATCTTTTCTGACCACAACACCATGAAACTAGAAATCAACCACAAGAAAATATATGGAAAGAGCACAATACATGGAGGTTAAATAACATGCTACTCAACAATAAATGAGTCAACCAAGAAATCAAAGAAGAAATAAAAAATACATGGAGGCAAATGAAAATGAAAGCACAATGGTTCAAAATCTTTTAGGATGCAGCAAAAACTGTTCTATGAGAGAAGTTTATAACGATATAGGCTTAACTCCAGAAGCAAGAACAATTTGAAATAAAGAACCTAACCTTTTACCCATAGAAGCTAGAAAAAGAACAAACAAAACCCAAAGCCAGTAGAAAAAAAAAGAAATAATAAAGATTAGAGCAAAAATACACAAAAAATTTTAAAAAACAATGTAACATATCAATGAAACTAGGAGCTTCTTTGAAAAGATCAACAAAATTGACAAACCTCTAGACACACTTACAAAAAAAAAAAAAACCTGAAAGGACTCAAACAAAATCACAAATGAATGAGGAGAAATAACTAACACCACAGAAATAGAAAAAAAGTGATATTATGAAAAATTATACATGAACAAATTGGACAAACTAGAAGAAATGGATAAATTCCTAGAAGCATATTACCTTACAAAATTGAGGAAGGAAAAAATAAAAATGTGAATAGACTATGAACACCACACTTACATCAATGGACAGATCATTTAAACAGAAAATAAACAATGAAACAATGGCTTTGAATGACACATTGGACCAGATGAACTGAATGGATATATTAAGAAATTGAATTAGTAATCAAATAACTCCCAACAAAAAAAGTCCAGCATCAGGTGGCTGCACAGGTGATTTCTGCAAAACATTTAAAAAGGAGTTAATACCTATTCTTCTCAAACTATTCGAAGAATTATTCTATGAGGCCAGCATTACCCTGATACCAAAACCACATGAAGACACTACAAAAAAGGGATCTACAGGCCAATATATCTGATGAATACAGATTCAAAAATCCTCAACCAAATACCGACCAATTGAATCCAATAATATGTTTAAAATATCATTCACCACAATCAAGTAGGACTTATTTCCAGGATGCAAGAGTGGTTAAATATTTCCAATCAATATATCACATCAACAAGAGAAAGAATAAAAATCATAAGATTATTTCAATAGATTTGCAAAATACATTTGACAAAGTACAACATCTATTCGTGATAAAAAAAAAACCTCTCAATAAAGTAGGTTTAGAGTGAACATACCACAAAATAATAAAAACCATATGTGAAAAATGTACGGCTAACATCAAACTCAATGGTGAAAACAGGGTTTTCCTCTAAGGTCAGAAACAATACAAGGATGTCCAGTCACACAACGTTTATTCAATATAGCATGGGAAGTCCTACATACAACAATTAGACAACAAAAAGAAATAAAAGGCATTCCAATTGGTAATGAAGTAAAACTTTCACTATTTACAGATGACATGATATTATACACAGCACATTCTGAAGACACCATCAAAATACTACTAGAACTGATAAATGAATTCAGTATGTTTGCAGGATAAAAAAAATAAATGTGCAGAAATCTGTTGGATTTCTATTCACTAATAATGAAGCAGCAGAAGGAGAAATTGAGAAAACAATCTCATTTCCATTTACAGTAAAAACAGTAAAATACCTAAGAATAAACTTAACTAAGGAGGTGAAAGACATGTACTCTGAAAATTATAAAACACTGATGAACAAATTGAAGATGACATAGACAAATGGAAAGGTATTCCATGCTCATGGACCAGAAGAACCAATATGATTAAAAAGTCCATACTATCCAAAGCAAACTAAATATTTAATGCAGTTCCTATCAAAATTCCAACAGCATTTCTCACAGAAGTAGAACAAACAATCCTAAAATTTGTAGGGAACCACAAAAGACCCCAAATAGCCAAGGCAATCAGGAGAAAAAAAAAAAAACAAAGCTGAAGGTATCACAATTCCAGATTTCAAGTTATACTAGTAAGCTTTAGTAATCAAAACATTATGGTACTGGAACAAAAATAGACACATAGATTGATAGAACAGAATAGAGAGCCCAAAAATAAACACACAATTATATGGTGAATTAATCTTCAACAAAGGAAGTATGAATACACAATGGAAAAAGAAACTAGTATCTTCAACAAATAGTGTTGGGTAACCTGGACATCTACATGCAAAAGAATGAAAGTAGACCACTTACTTAAACCATACACAAAACTAAACTCAGAATGGATTAGGGACCTAAATGTGAGACCTGAAACAATAAAAATCCTAACAGAGAGCAATGGCAGTAATTTCTCTGACATTGGCCATAGCAACATTTGTCTAGATATGTCTCCTAAAGCAAAGGAAATAAAAACAAAAATAAACTATTGGGACTACATCAAAATAAAATATTTCTGCACAGCCAAGGGAAACAATCAACAATACTAAAAGAAAACCTACTAAATGGGAGAAGATATTAGCAAATGACATGTCCAATAAATGGTTAATATACAAAATATATAAATAACTCATACAATTCAACACACAGAAAAAAGAAATAATCCAATAAAAAAAATGGGCAGAAGACATGAACAGACATTTTCCCAAAGAAGGCGTCCATGTGGCCAACAGACAAATAAAAAGATGCTCAATATCACTCATCAATTGCACTACTAGGCATTTATCCAAGGGATACAGGTGTGCTGTTCCAAAGGGGCACATACACCGCAATGTTTATGGCAGCGCTATTGACAATAGCCAAAGTATAGAAAGAGCCCAAATGTCCATCAACAGATGAATGGAAAAAGATGTTGTGTGTGTGTGTGTGTGTGTGTACACACACACAATGGCTTATTACTCGGCAATCAAAAAGAATGAAATCTTGCCATTTGCAACAATATGGATAGAACTAGAGGGTATTATGCTAAGCAAAATTAGTCAGTCAGAGAAAGACAAATATCATATGACTTCACTCATATGTGGAATTTAAGATATAAAACAGATGAACATAAGGGAAGGGAAGAAAAAATAATGTAAAAACAGAGAGGGGTACAAAACATAAGAGACTCGTAAATATAGAGAACAAACTGAGGGTTTCTGGAGGTGTTGTGGGTAGGGCGAAGGGTTAAATGGGTAAGGGGCATTAAGGAAGACACTTGTTGGAATGAGCACTGGGTGTTATACATAGGGGATGAATCACTGGAATCTACTCCTGAAATCGTTATTGCGCTATATGCTAACTAACTTGGATTTAAATTAAAAAATAACAAAAAATTTTTAAAAAATATATCACTCATCATAAGGGAAATGCAAAGCAAAACCACAATGAGGGGTGCCTGACTGCTCAGTCAGTTAAGCATCCGACTTTGACTCAGGTAATGATCTCACAGTTCATGGGTTCTAGCTCTGCACTGGGCCCTGCGCTGACATCTTGGGGCCTGGAGCCTGCTTCGGATTCTGTATCTCCCTCTCTCTCTCTGCCCGTTCCCCACTCATGATCTGTCACTCTCTGTCTCTCAAAAATAAATAAATGTTAAAATTTTTTAAAAAGAAAACACAATGAGATATCACCTCATACCTTTTAGAATGGCTAAAATAAAAAACACAAGAACAAGTGTTGGTGAAGAAGTGGAGAACACAAAACATTCTTGCACTATTGGTGGGAATGTAAATTGGTGCAGCCATTGAGGAAAACACTATGGAGGATCCTCAAAAAATTAAAAAATAAGAGGAGAGGAAGATAGCAGTGGGGTAGGAGGACTCTAGGCTCATTTCATCCTACAAACACAGTTAGAAAACTATCAAATCATTCTAAATACTCCAGAAATTGACCTGAAGACTGGCAGAACAAACTCCACAAATAAAAGAGAAGAGTCCTCATCAAAGAAATTAGAAATGTGGAGATGTGGTTTAGGAGAGAAACGGATGATGGGTGCTTTAGAGGGGAGAGAGCTATGGTCATAAAGAATAGTGAGAGAGAGGTGCACACAGGGAAACACGAAAGAATGTTTCCCAAAAGCCATTGGCTCGGAAAATGAGAGGCGATGAATTTTGTGAGGTCCTGCAACCAGGGGAGCTTACAGCCTAGAGTTTTAAAGTGGGGCTTGATAGGGATAGCGCCCAGAGGGCCCTGCACTGCTCCTGGAAAGAATGCAGACAAACAACCTGAGGGTAGACTGTGGAAACAAAAATTTGAAGAATACCTGGGGGCACACGTAGGTATATTATTGGCTCTTCTCAGAGCACATCTCTGAGAGGCAGCGTTCATGGAGACAACTCTCTGGGAACAAAGGAGCTGGCTGGTCTCATTTCTTTCCCCTGCCTCTTGGCATAAACAAAAAGCCAACTGTGAGAAGCAGTGCAGAGCTGACAGTGGCTGCCTAACTTGCTTACACCAAGTGCCACCACTCTGCATTCTGGCAGTACTGCCCTTCTCAAGCAAGCTTGCCTCATCCCCAGTATGGTGAGCACTGCCCCCAGACAACTAGTGGATGTGCCACCAACACATCTCCTACCCAGCTAGTTCTGCAGAACAAGTTCTTGTAGAAGTGGTGCCAGGTCTCATTTTAGAAGTAGACCAGACCACTACTACTTAAAACTCCCCACATTCAGACCTGGGACCAAACATTTCCCACAACAGGCAGGGGAAGCCTCTGTAGACAACTGGCTCGAAGGATAGAGAAGCCAAAACACAGCAGCAGAGTGCACACAGCATACACTGGAGACACACCCTGAGCACCAAGCCCTGGGCACTAGATGACCTCTTCATAAAGACATTACTTTCAGAAGCAGGAGATATAACTGGCTTTTCTAACACAGAGAAGAAGGCAGAGATGTGGACAAAATGCAAAGATGGAGGAATTTATCCCAAATAAAAGAACAAGATAAGGCTATGAATAGAGATCTAAGTGAAACAGATCCAAGTAACTTGCCTGATGGAGAATTTAAAGCAACAATCTTAAGGATACTCACTGGCTTGAGAAAAAAACAGAAGACATCAGTGAAACACATACCACAGAGATAAAAGAGTTAAAGAAGAATCTATCAGAGATAAAGAATGCAAGAAATGAGATTGGAAACAGGGTTTATTCAATGAAGAGCAGGCTGGAAGAAGCAGAGGAATGGATTAGTCACCTAGAAGACAAAATAATGGAAAATTAGAAAGTTGAACAAAACAGAGAAAGAAAAATTAGGCAATGCAAGAATACACTTAGGGAACTCAGTGACTCCATTAAACACAATAACATTGGTACTATAGGAGCCTCAGAGGAAAAAGAGGGAGTGAAGGGGGCAGAAAATATTTGAATAAATAATAGCTGAAAATTTCTTTATTCTGGGAAAAGAAATAGACATCCAAATCCAGGAGGCACAGAGATCTCCCATCAAAATAAAAAAAAGCAAGCCAACACTAAGACATTGGAATTAGTGCTCACTTTGGCAGCACATAGACTAAAAGTGGAATTAAATTTGTAAAATACAGTGACAAAAAAATCTTAAAAGCAGCAAGAATAAAGAAGTACTTAACTAACAAGGGAAGACCCATAAGGCTAGCTGGAGATTTCTCAACAGAACCTTGGCAAGCCAAAAAGGAGTGGCATGATATATTAAAAGTGCTGAATGGGAAAAATCTGCAGCCAGGAATACTCTATCCAATAAGGCTATTATCCAGAGTAGAAGGAGAGAAAAAGTTTCCCAGACAAAGAAAAATTAAAAAGGAGTTTGTGACCACTAAACCAGCCCTGCATGAAATATTAAAGGGGACACTTGGAGTATAAAGGAGAGACCAAAATGGCAAAGAAGTGATCAAAGAAACCTCCCAAAACAATGACAAAACAAATAATAAAATGGAACTAAAGACATAACTATCAATAATTACTTTGAATGTAAATGGATTAAATGACCCAATAAAAAACATAGGGTGTCAGAATAGATTTTAAAAACGTAAGACCCATCTATATGCTGCCTACAAGGGACTAATTTTAGACCTAAAGACACATTCAGATTGAAAGTGAGGGGATGCAGAAACATCTATCATGCAAATGCATGTCAAAAGAAATTCAGAGTAGCATAGTTTATCAGACAAACCAGACTTTATTTTTTTTTAATTTTTTTTGACTATTAATTTGAGATTTTTATTTTTTTTATTTTTTTTTATTTTTTTTAACTTTATAGTTTATTGTCAGGTTGGTTTCCATATAACACCCAGTGCTCTTCCCCACAAGTGACCTCCACCATAACCATCACCCCCCTTTACATTTCCCCCTTCCCCTTCCGCCCTCAGTTTGTTTTCAGTATTCAAGAGTCTCTCATGTTTTTCAGACAAATGAGACTTTAAAACAAAGGCTGTAACAAGAGACAAAGAAGGGCACTATATCATAATAAAGTGTACAAACCAACAAGATATAACAATTGTAAATATTTACGTACCCAACATGGAAACACCTAAATATATAAAAGATTTAATAACCAACATATAGGAATTAATTGATAATAAAAATAGTAGGGAACTTTAACACAAAACACATCAATGGACAGAATATCTAAACAGAAAATAAACAAGGACACAATGACTTTGAATGACACACTGGACCAGATAGACTTAACCAGATGGATATATTCAGAATATTAATCCCTAAAACAGGAGAATACACATTCTTTTCAAGTGCAAATTGAACATTTTTCAGAATATATTACATATTAGGTCACAAAATATACCTCAACAAATACAAAAATGTTGAAATCATACCATGCACCTTTTCTGACCACAAAACTATAAAACTAGAAGTCAACAACAAGAAAAAAATTGGAAAGACCACAAATACACGGAGGTTAATCAACATACTGCTGAACAATGAATGAGTCAACCAGGAAATCACAGAAAAAATAAAATATACATGGAAACAAATGAAAATGAAAACACAATGTTCTTAAAACTTTGGGATACAGCAAAAGTGGTCCTAAGAGAGAATATAAAAATACAGGCCTACCTCAAGAAGCAAGAAAAACCTCAAATAAACAATCTAATCTTACACCTAAAAGAGACAGGATAACAACAACAAAAGAAGTCTAAATCCAGCAGAAGGAAAGAAATAATAAAGATTAGAGCAGAAATAAATAATACAGAAACTAAAGGGGGAAAATGAACAAAGAAATCAGGCGTGGGTTCTTTGAAAAAAATTAATAAAAGTGATAAACCACAAGCCAGCCTTATCGAAAAGAAAACAGAAAGGACCCAAACAAATAAAATCACAAATGAGAGAGGAGGAAAAACAACCAACACCACAGAAACAAAATTATAAGAGAATATTATGAAAAACTATATGCCAAAATATTGTCTTCAAGGACAACCTAAAAGAAATAGATAAATTCCAAGAAACATATAACTTACCAAAACTGAAATAGGAAGAAATAGAAAACTAGACATATAACCAGTTAAGAAATTGAATTGGGGGCACCTGAGGGGCTCAGTCGGTTAAGTGTCTGACTCTTGATTTCAGCTCAGGTCATGATCTCACCTTTCATGAGTTTGAGGACCATATAGGGCTCCTCGCTGACAGTACAGAGCCTGCCTGGGATTCTCTCTTTTTCCCTTTCCCTCTGCCCCTCCCTCACACTTGCGCATTTGCGCGCGCGCTCTCTCTCTCAAAGAAAAGAAAAGAAAGAAAAGAAAAGAAAAGAAAAGAAAAGAAAAGAAAAGAAAAGAAAAGAAAAGAAAAGAAATTGAATTAGTAACCAAACAATTACCAACAAACAAAAGTTCAGGACCAGATGGCTTTACAGATTTATTACACCAAACATTCAAAGAATAGTTAATACATTCTCTTTTTAAACTATTCCAAAACATATAAGAAGGAAAACTTCCAAACTCATTCTCTGAGGTCAGCATTACCCGGATATCTAAACCAGATAGAGACTCCACTAAAAATGAAAACTACACACCAATATCATTGATGAACATGGATGCAAAAATTCTCAATAAAATACTAGCAAACTGGGGGCACCAGTTAATCAGTCAGTTAAGCGTCCAGCTTCAACTCAGGTCATGATCTCATGGTTTGTGGGTTAGAGCTCCTCATTGGGCTCTGTGGTGACAGCTCAGAGCCTGAAGCCTGCTTCAGATTCCGAGTCTACCACATTCTTTGCCCCTGCTCACACTCTTTCTCTCTCTCAAAAATAAACATTAAAAAATATACCAGCAAACTGAATCCAATGATACATCAAAAAAAATCATTCACCATGATCAAGTGGCATTTGTTCCCAGGATGCAAGAGTGGCTTGATATTTGCAAATCAATCAACATGATACACTACATTAATAAAAGAAAGTATAAGAACCATATGATCATTTCATTAGACACAGAAAAAGCATTTGACAAAACACAGCATTGATTCATTGAAAAAAATGCTCAACACAGTAGGTTTAGAGGAACATACCTCAATATGAAAAACTCACACTTAACATCATATTCAACCGGGCAAAAAAGAGCCTGCCCTCTACAATCGGGAACAAGACAGGGATGTCCATTCTCAAGACTTTTATTCAACATTGTTATTTGGTTGGAGTGATAAAGGAGATGTATAAATAATTGTTTTCTAAAATAAGATTTTTAAAAATAATTTATTGTGCTTTTTATTACAAAATATTTGCAGTTAAAACATTTTACTTTTCAAAATTAATAAAAATCTCCATAATTTTACGAATTATTTACTCTTGAGGTTTTGGCTTAGTGGAGTTGAATGCAACAGTAAGTCTTAGACTGTTCACTCAGAAATCATCATAGAAAGAAATCTGTTTTCAGTATCTGCCAAGGTTACCTTTTGAGAAATATCCTCATTTTCTTCATTCCTTTGACATTCAATGTGAATTTGGCAATGTTTATTCTAGCTCCTATTTTTTAACACTTTTTAAACTGTGTTTTCCACTCTCCATTCTGATTATACTTTTTTTATGTTTTAACACTTTTTTTTCACAATGTGTGCAACTCTCTATTGTGATTATACCAATTTCAACTTTATATGTTCTAAGTAGTTTTAATGATGTCAAAATATCCAAATTCTTTCTCCCTCTCTTATGGGAGTTTTGTTTTTGTTTTTTGTTTTTGTTTTCCTTTTTGTTTTTTTACCATTGCTGCTATTTGATTTACCCGCTGAAAAAAATTGTCTCAATTGTCATTAACCAACCCCAGGAGGAACCTCGGAAACAAACCAGTTTGCATGCCCCAACGTCCTCTCATATCTAGACATTAAATTGTCTCAGTGGTAGAATATAAAGGCCAGGATTTGTGTGGGATTGAAATGTAACCCAAAAAGTACCCTAGAGCCTTGAGAGAAGCGGAGGACCTTGATTACTCATTGGACGCTGGGCATGTCAGTCATTGCTTCTCAGCAAATGAGCGTCCAGCTGGCGATAGGGGAAGTGGCCCTTTGTTGATGCTTCCAAGTTCCGCCTCCTGTCACCATCCCAAAGGAGTCTTCCCCCTCCCTTGTCAACTATCGCCTGAGGCGCGGTCTGGCTCCACCGCTCCTTGGGCTGCCCCTCTGCCCTTGCTGTCGTGGGGCTTCCACAGGCACCTTCACAGACTGTTGTGTCCTCTGAAGCCATCTTCTCTGCCGCCCCCACCGCCTGGGCACAGGCAATGATGCCAACAGCCTCTCTTTGAGGGCAGTCACTTCAGCGGACGCCATTTTCACCAGAGTTCTCGCTGCAGTCCAGTCAAGGCTCCAGCTGAGGGACTGACTGGCGAGTCCCTCGGGCCTTGTCTGCAACAGAGGAGCAAAATCTGGTCCTAGGTGGCCAGGACAGAGCCGGTGGTGGGGCCCCCCCTCGAGGTCTGTGTGTCACCTTCAGAAGGGAAGGGCAGAGTCGAAGAGGGTGCAGCCTTCCTGCCTCCCGAAGAGGTTTCCAGAGCCCTTCCTGAAGAGGAGAATGGGCAGGAGGCCACCTGGGCCGCAGAAGAGAGTTGGATTATAAAGCTGCTAGAAGAGGAGGATGAGGGGGAAGAGGAAGAAGACAAGGGAGACGGCGAGGAGGAAGAGGAGTTCGAGTTGGAGTCCTTATTCATTAGGGAAATGCAAACAAAAACCACCATGTGATGCCACAGCATACTCACAAGGGTGGGTGTAACAGAATTATTTTTAAATGAAAAATAAAACATATTGAGCAGAATGTGGTGAAATTGGAGTCCTTGGACATTACTGGTGGGTATGTAAAATGATGCCATCACTGTGGGAAAAGTTTGGCAGTCCCTCAAATAGTTTAATGTAGAATTGCCATATGACTGACTCAGAAGTTCCACACTTAGGTAAATACCACCCCCCATCCCCCAGAATTGGAAGCATTTATTCAAGCAAAAACTTGCACACAGATGTACATAGCAGTCCTTTTCACCCTAATCAAAAGGTGGAAACCTCCCGAGTGTCCAACAACTGAAGGATGGACAAAAAAAATGTGGTTTATCCATATAATGCAATATCATGCAGCCATAAAGAGGAATGGAGTACTGATACATGCAACACCATGGATGAACCTCAAAACCATTATGCCAAGTGAGAGAGGCCAGACCTAAAATGCCACATATTGTATGATTACACTTGTATCAAATATAGGTAATATAAAATAAATGTAGAATAGGTAAATTCATAGAGAAAGAAAGCAGGATAAATGGTTTTCAGAACCTGGGGACAGAGAGGGGGAAATGGGGAACTAATTAATGGGTATGGGGTTTCCTTTTGGGGTGATGATGTATTTTGGAACTAGACAGAGGGGATGCCTCGACAACATTGTGAATATACTAAATGTCACTGACACGTACCCTCCAAAATGGTGAATTCCTCCTCCTCCTCCTCCTCCTCCTCCTCCTCCTCCTCTTCATCAAAAGATAAAAGTTGCTGATTGGCTTTACTCTTTTACAAATAGACTGAATTAACTTCAACATCTGCTAAAATGCATCATTTAGGAACTCCTTATGTTCTCATTGTGGGGCTCAAATTAGAGTCATACCTGAAAACCACACTAAATTTTAAAAGGAAGCCCCTACAATCTTAGGGGAGCTACTGATAGAGGACAAATAGGTTTACCTTGCCTTACACATTGGAAGTATTTCCTGGCCTCAATTCCCCATGGTCATGGCACCCATTGTGCTAAAGTATCTCACAGTGGGCATAGGCACTCTGACACAATGGTTAATAAAGTTAAATTAAGTCTTTGCCACTTGTAAATTGGCTTGGCAAAATGGGTCCCAGTGGACTATCCCCACTGAAAAACATTGATTATGGGCTTAGAGAAAATAAAACAGGGTCTATAAAGATCGAAATCCGCGAGATACGTCCTCTGTAGAGAAGGAATGATTTCCCCCACTGCTTCTCCATTTAACCTTCTCCGGTTTGGCCTGTTCTTGAACTAGGAAAGAAAGAATGGCACCTTAGGATGGATTATCGCAGCCTTGGTACCTCAGTGCCTGGTCTCACACATTAAGGCCCCCATACCCAAAGTTATTGAAATTATGGACTCCATCCAATCAGCACCCAGTAAAAGCTTTGTTATTATAGACTTGGCTAATGTGCTCTGTTCGGTGCCTATATATCAAAAGCATCTCAGTTTCGGTGTGCCTTCACTTCTGAGGGGGCACAATACACATTTACCTGACTACACACGGGGTACCTCTGTAGCGGCCCTGCCATCGTACACAGTCTTTAGAGGCAAGATTTTAACTGCATCCACATTTGTCTAGGATCACAGGTATGATATTACATAGATGACCTCTTCCTCCAAGGGATAGGTGTTTGAAAGACTCAGGACATGCAAATACTCAAAAAGGGGCTTACAAAGAGGGGATGGGCCATTGTCCCACACATAGGGCAAGGCCGTGCTACCTTGGTTAAATTCCCAAAAATTATTTGGTAAACCAAGGGCTGCTTCTTCACTGACACTGTCAAGAACCAGCTATTGGCCCTCTTAGCACCCACAGTGTTAGAACAAACCCAGCATCTTTTAGACGTTGGTGGGTCCAGTGGGAAATTACTCATTTGCCGGTGTTAGGGAAGCCCATCAATGCTGTTATTTACAAATTGACTTGCCTTGAAAGGGTCCTCTACAACAAAAGACTCTAGAATCTGTCCAAATTATAAAACAGCAGGCATTCCTCTTAGGGCCTCCCAGAGAGTCCTTCACTGCAGATGCTTTAGCTACCTCTTCTCAAGCCTCCTGGAATCTCTGGACCTCCCATGATGACCGTAAGTTGCCAGTGGGAAGCTGATGTAAGAAACAACCCTCCCTGGGGGGTCCCTGGGTGGCTCAGTTGGTTAAGCATCTGACTTCAGCTCAGGTCATGATCTCACGGTCTGTGAGTTCCAGCCCCGAGTCAGGCTCTGGGCTGACAGTTCAGGGCCTGGAGCCTGCTTCAGATTCTGTGTCTCCCTCTCTCTCTCTGCCCATCCCCTACACTCTCTCTCTCTCTCTCTCTCTCTCTCTCTCTCAAAAATAAAAAAAATATAAATTTAAAAGAAAAAAAAGAAAAAGAAACAGCCCTCCCTGGCTTCACTATACAAGACATCTGAGTAGCAATTGCTGGATGCATGCTGAACTCTCCTGGATTTAGAAGTTCTCATGGGCCCCAGGCCTGTGACACTCAGGGGCGAGTTGCCCATTAGGCCTTGGGTTATGGTAGCAGCACCCCCACCACTTTGGCAAAGCCACCAAGGTCTCCTTGTTACAGATGGAGGCAAACCTGGGCCCTCTGGCATACCCTGCTTGCAGGAGGCCTTCGCCTTCCCCATTGTCACTCCTTTGCAAGATGCCATGGTACTGGAGGAGGTCACCCCTCTCTCAGACCCCTTGGCTACCACAGGTGCCTCTTGGAATCACCTGAGTGAAGAGCAATGGGTGTTGGTCAGCTTGATGACTGGAATTGTCACTGTCACTCTGGGCACCTGTGATGGAGCTCTCAGCCCTTAACCAGGACATCACTAATATACGATGGGACGCACGGGTCAGCACAACTGACTGAACTTCAGGCAGTCACCTTAGTACTGGATGTGCTGGCCAACAGTCAGCCCAATCTGTACATTTTTACAGACTATCAGGCCACTGGCATTGGTCTGGCTGACTGATAGGGCCAATGGCAGCAACGACAATTCCTTGTCCAAGATTGTCCCCTTTGGGGTAAAGCACTCTGGGAATCTCCTGCCCCGCAGACTCCTAAAATATAAATCAAGGTTACACCTAACTCGGCATATGCTAAAGCCACAATACAAGGCCTCGCCAAGACACTCCTTATCC
>CM053579.1:36885078-36899852 GCA_028646485.1 Cryptoprocta ferox | reverse complement strand
TAATTTAACTTACATCTCATCTTTATTTCCCTCTTTTCTTTCTCCATTCACAGATATGCACACTAAAGGCCTGGTAGTTTAAAAGATTATGGCTTATGAAAAGAGCAAATGCTTCTAAGGTGGAAAAACATTTATAATCCTAAATGGTCTTCTCCCACCTCCCACCAAAAAAACAACAAGAATTTTTGGTGTTTTAGATTGGTGTGATCAGGTGATTGAAGACATCAAATGGTGAATGAACACCCTGATACCCAAGTGTCAGGGTTGCAAGAAGAAAATTACATTGTTTTCTCCTGTTGAGAAAACAGATATACACAGGATTGACTATGCTTCGATTCAGAAAGTCACTGGTGTATGCTAATTATGTTCAATTGTTAATATTCTCTTATTTCTTCCTACAGTGTGAAGGCATAGAAAGACATGTATGAGGAAAAGACAATGAATTTATTCTTCATGAATTTCAGATTTTCTGATTTCAGCAGTCCATGGGAAATTTTATCAAAACTGATTTTGCTCCAAAGTTCTTCACCCAAAAAGTAACATCCATTGATATCTGACTTTTCTCTTACATCTTTCAGATATATCTGAGAGTATTTGTTCAGGTTCAAAATAAAAGTTTGTTTGAGGGGCGCCTGGGTGGCTTAGTTGGTTGAGTGTCCAACTTCGGCTCAGGTCATGATCTCACGGCTCTTGGGTTCGAGCCCTGCATGGGGCTCTGTGCTGACAGTTCAGAGCCTGGAGTCTGCTTCAGATTCTGTGTCTCCCTCTCTCTCTGTCCTTCCCCTGCACTCTCTCTCTTTCTTTCTCTCTCTCTCTCTCTCTCTCTCTCTCTCTCTCTCAAAATAAATAAACATTAAATTTAAGAAAATTTTTAAAGTTTGCTTGAAATACATAAGTTTCAGATCTTTTAGATAAATAATGCTCACTCAAATCTATATATATTTTGGTTTGTCTCACCTTACCATAATTGAAAAAGATCACTTTCAACCATGTTTTAAGTTCTTTTACTGCAACCACAAATTAATTAAAATATCAAGTTATAAACAATTTATGTAAAGAGAGATAGAGTTGCCCCTCCCTTTTGCATTTTATTGAAATAACTTATTGGATGACCTAGCTTACCTGAAGACCAAATGATGCTGGGCTGGTACTGGACTGGTATGGACAAGTAGCATTAACATTACATGAGAACTTGTTAGAAATGCAAAGTCTAAGGCCCCACTCCAGACCTACCAAACTGTAAATTTGAAGATAAGCTTGTAATTAGAGTTTTACAAATCCTTTAGATGATTCTGAGGTATACTAAAGTTTGAGAACCACTGGTTTGAGCATCACCTATGTTATGACAAGCCTTACTTCAGTGTCTTGAGACTGTTTCAGGTAAATGAACAGGGTAATACAAATTGGACTGGGGAAGAGACTAAAATTCTCAGAGGTAGAGACACAGAGAAAGACCTACAGGTGCAAAGATTGGGTGGTAGTAGTGAAAAAAATGGATAAGGTAAAAAGCTCGTTCCAAAAGTATACAAAGTTTGTAATGCCATGTATGCAAAGTTTAAAAACCATTTTTTAAAGTGTCATACATTGATTATAGTAAATATACATGTGGTAAAAATAATACATAAAAATCATGCATGCATATGTAGCATGCAGAAAGTCATGCATGAGAATAACTTATTTAGGATAGTGGCAACATCTTGTGGAGAGAGAGTAGAGACAATTTAGTTGGGGAGGGTTACATGGTGGCCTGCAACTTTGCGAATGGTCAATAGTCCCATTAGTGGGGTTAAGAGGATATGCATACCCAGAAACCATGCCCCCCTACCTTGAGCCATGCTCCATATATCTGGGGCCTTGAATTTTCTCCTCATGTAGCCCTAACGCCTAAGCCCCAAGAGGCTTGCATGCTCCTCTTCAGTGGGTCTGTGCTTCTGAGGGTTGTATTCACTTCCAATGTATATATAATCCCAGGACTGCAAATTGACTAATAAGTGGTGGTTGTATACAGGCGACAGAGGATAAGCGGGCTGCGTTATCCACACATATGCACATGAAGCCTCTTGAGGTGAGGAATGGAGCTCAGTGTGTGTGGAGAAGGGATGAAGAAGAGGCTGGGCCCTAGAACCTGGGGCTTGGAATGAAGACCACGGGCTAAGTATGGAGACTCCATTCTCCCTACATCATTGAAATAGAACTTAGAGGAGTTCAAATATGGTGGACAGACCATAAACTGGCCCCCAATAATTCCCACTTTCTGGTATTCATACTTGTATAATCCCCTATTATTGAGTTTGGAGGCACCAATGACTTCCTTCTAACCCAATAGAGTATAGAGGGAGGGGTGCCTCGGTGTCTCAGTCAGTTAAGCATCTTACGTCAGCTCAGGTCATGATCTCACAGTTCATGAGTTCAAGCCCTGCATTGGGTTCTTTGCTGTCAACACAGAGTCCGGTAGGGATCCTCTGTCTCCCTCTCTCTCTGCCCCTTCCCTACTGGCTGGCTCTCTCTCTCTCTCTCTCTCTCTCTCTCTCTCTCCCTGTCCATATTCTTTTTTAAGTTTATTTATTTATTTTGAGAGAGATTCTTTGTATGATAATTTGTTATATAACAACAGAAAATTAATACACTGTACTTAGCAGTCCTAAAGACTCCAGGCATCTGTATGTGTGATCTTGAATATCACCCAACCATTCCTGACATGAACCTGTTACTGAAAGATTTGTGTTAAAATTCCTTCAATAAACTATATAAGAAAACGAAATATTAAAATACACTGAATAGCGTAATTCGAACCTGGCCATTCAGATTAATACAAAGGTATATTTCTCATGGTAGGAAAGATATTTTATTTAACAGTCTATTAGTTGATTTAAATCTTTCACATATTATACATGGCAGGTAGGCCCCCAATTGAACTCTTGCTCTGAGAACTTTGAACATTATAAATGTTACATGTGGTCCAAATTAAGTATTTGGTGTATCACCCTTTTCCCCTTCCTCACTCCCTGTCAACGTGGTTTCCTAAGTAAAAATAGAGTGCTACCCTTTGCTCTGGAAATGGCCTCTGCAGCTCAATCTCATGGCCCATCATTCTACAGGGCTTGGACCTATGGACCCAATTCCCAGACAAGGCTAAAGTATAACTACCAACCATCCTGCCCCTCTGCCCACACCGGACAATATCCACCCTCTTTCCCACACATCTCACTTTCTCTGCACATATTGAGTACAAAAATTCTGTTATTCAAGACCACTTATGCCCCATGAAAAGAGCCAGCTAGAGGCTACCTGCCATCATCTCATTCAGGCACACCTGTATGGAACCCATTCAGGATCATACGTAACAGTCCTTAAGAACAATTCTTCTGGGAGAAAATATTTGCAAATGGCATATCCAATAAAAGGTTAGTATCCAAAAAATATATAGAACTTAAACTTAACACCCCAAAAACAAATAATCTAATTAAAAATGGGCAGAAGACATGAACAGACATTTCTCCAAAGAAGATCTATAGATGGCCAACAGACACATGAAAAGATTTTTATCATTACTTAACATCAGGGAAATGTAAACAAAACTACAATGAAATATCACCTCACACCTGTCAGAATGGCTAAAATCAACAACACGAAAAACAATAGGTGTTGGAGAGGATGTGGAGAAAAAGGAACAGTCCTGCACTATAAATGCAAACTGGAGCAACCACTCTGGAAAAGAGTATGAAACTTCCTCAAAAAGTTAAAAATAGATCTTCCCTATTTCCAGTATTTGCACTACTGGGTATTTACCCAAAGAATACAAAACCACTAATTCGAAGGGATACATGCACCCCTATATTTATTGCAGCATTATTTACAATAGCAAAGATAATGGAAGCAGCCCAAGTGCCCATGATTGATAAATGGATAAAGAAGATGTGATATATATAGAATAGAATATTATTCAGCCATAAGAAGGAATGAAATTTCATTTGCAACATCATGAATGGAGCTAGAGAGTACAATGCTAAGTGAAATAAATCAGTCAGAGAAAGACAAATATCATGTGATTTGACTGATGTGGAATTTAAGAAACAAGACAAATGGGCGAAGAGGAAAAAAGAGAATGAGAGACAAATCAATAAACAAACCCTTAATTATACAGAACATACCGTTACCAGGTGGGAGATGGGTGGGGGTATGGGTGAAATAGGTGATAAGGATTAAGGAGTGTACTTGTAATGATTAGTATTGGCTGACGTATAGAATTGCTGAATCACCATATTGTACACTTGAAACTAACATAACACTGTATGTTAACTAACTGGAATTTAAAAGAAATACATTTCTGTTGTTTGTAAGCTAAACAAATTTAAAAATGAAAATAAAATGGGAGTAACTACAATTGATGCACTAAAAAAAACTCTTTTTAAGAAAATTTTGCTTCTCTGGCAATCTTTTGGTCTGACCTGTCAATGTCTTACGTGATTTATCTCCTCTGTTACACATATTGAGATGGGCTACAGAACAGTTTTTATTTCTGTAAATGTAGGTTTTTTAACAGATCAAAAGACCAAGGAAGCTACAAAGAAGTTGGAAAACATCAGAATGTGCCTCTATGAATTGAGAAATCCTTAACCTCTTTATTAAAAAAAAAGTTACATTGCTAATTTTGGAAAATAAAATATTAATGTGGGAATTGTCACAGTGAGAATAACCTCATACTGGCCACCTCTGAGAAAAAGTAAAGGGGTGGGAAGTAAGGCAGTTATATACCATCATTATCTGTAGAATAGTATCAACCTAAATAAATTGTTTGCCATACGTATTTGAAGGAAATATAATCAAACTAATATTCTGAGTTGCCACAGTCACTGCAAGTGCCATTGGATCTTGTGGCCCATATTGACCAAGTGGTAGAGCAGTTAGCATGGCAGCCTGGGTATACTACAGATCCTTTACTTGTTCTGGGCCCCATTCAAAACTGAAAGCCTTTTAGCATACTCCCTAAATGGGTATGATTAGCACTCCCAAATAAGATATATGATGGATTTCAAAATCAAAAGAAGCCCACTAGGCATTTTGCCTGGTAGTAGGGGCCAGTTGCTACAACTTGTTCTTCCCCTTGAAGGGTATTTCAACATTCTTTTTACCTCCAAACCCCTGAAATATTCAACAACGAGGCCAGTCACTGAATTTTTTGTGGGGTTCATTTTCCATTCTCCAGGATGTATTCGTCTTGCCAGGATTGTTACTACATCCTGCTCATCAGGCCCAATCAGCATGACATCATCAATGTAATGGGACAGTATAATGTCCTGTGGTATGGAGAGTTGATAAAGCTCTCTGAAGATTAGATTTTGACATAGGACTGGAGAGTTCATATAGCCCTGAGACAGAATGTTAAAGTAACTTGCTGGTTCTGCCAGCTAAAATCAAACTGCTTTATATGGTCTTCACTGCTAAGCATAGATGGAAAAAAAAAGTTTCATACCAGGCTTCAGGGGATATGTTGCTTTCCTCCAGCAGAGAAACCACATCTTGAATAGCATGTACATTTGGAGTCATCATCTGACAGCTTTTACAATAATCCCCTGTTAATCTTAAAAATCCATCCCTCTCCTGCACAGGCCAGATCAGAATGTTGAAAGGAATGTTATGATAATCTCTACTCTCTGAATATTTCAAGTACTTGATGGTGGTGCTAACCTCTGACGTTTCCTCCATTTGCTTTTGGTTTACTATGTTGGTAGATAGAGACAGTTTTAATTTTTCATTTGGCCTTCCCTAACATCATAGCTCATATTCTATGAATCAGGAAACCAATATGAGAATTGGTTTCAGTTCAGTTTCTGAGTATGTCTATTTTACTTATGCCTTCTGTAAAGAGTACAACAAAAGGTTAGCAGGAGCTGTGTCATTTACTTGAGTCAAAATTCCACAGTGGCATTTTGGGTCTCTGGGATTTAGAGTTACTTCAGACTCAATGTCTAGTAATCTATGACAAGTTTGATTTCTTCCCTGTTTCCTCGATGCACAGTTACCCTGGTAAATGGAAGCAAGTCCCTTTACGGAAGGCTAGATGAAGATTTAAATATTTATTTTGGCTGGGTAGCAGAATCCCTTTTCAAGGAGATCTGGCTTCTCCCTTTTTATAGTGCACTGGGTCTGTGATGTGGCTTCAGTATAGAAATTGATGAGGGGCTCTGACTATTATAGTGATTCAAGTTAGATTTCAACTCATTAGATATAGAGTCATTTGATGTATACAGATGAAGTAGAATTGAGTAGGCTGTCCATCTAGGGACACCATAATCAACTTGTCAATACCAAAGATCACTGAGAGTCAGAAAATTATTATTACTCCTTAAACTCTGCCACTTATTATAGTAACCATACCCGTCTTGTCTTTGGCAAATATATGTCTCCATTTGGCTCCTTCCAAACCAGGAATACAATGTCCCTTTTCAATTCAGGAAGCCAAATTTGATGGCAGCAGTTTCCACTCTTATTCATGCCCTATCAAGATTATACATCACAAATCCTTCAATAATGCTGGGGCTCCCCTCAAGAATGTGTTTCTGACAGCTTTGGTAAAAAGAATCTTCTGGGCTTTTCTGGACACCATTGTGGAGGTCTTAAGTGATAAATCCAGTCTATCTTTTCAAACCCTCTAAACCTTTGGATACTTTTATCTCCACTGTTCTAAGGAAGTTCTGACATTTTAATTTCATTTACTATAGGATGTCTTTGGGTCCATGTTTCTGTCAAATAACCAAACAAATTATAACAATATACCACAATAAAAGTTATGTGAATATGTGCTCGCTCTCTCTCTCTCTCTCTCTCTCTCTCTCTCTCTACCTCTCTCTGTCTCAAAATATCTTATCTTACTATACTCATCCTTCTTGTGATGATGTTAAATGGTAAGGTGCCTACATGGTGAGATGAAGTGAGGTGAATGACCCAGGCATTGTGACATAGCATTAGGGTACTATTGGCCTTTTTATGGTTTTTCAAAAAAAAGAATACTCTGCTTTCAGACTGCAATTGACTATGGATAACTAAAACCATGGAGAGCGAAACTGCGGGTAAGGTGGGGGACTACTATATATATAAGTATATCAAATCAACACATTTTAAACTTACATATATTATATGTCAATTATATCCTAATAAAGTTGTAAAAATTAAAATGAAAAACAAAAGCAATGATACATGTTATGTGTAGGTCCTGAGGCGGATCAGTAGTCGCTTGTAAGGCCATTAGAAGATTTTGATGCTAGAGGAGACTGATCTTCTCAGACATGAGTGTAAAGGCTGCTACTAATAGCAAAGGTAGAGCAGCAGAATTTAAGATTCCAAGGATTTTAGCTTCAACCTGACTTTCCTGTATGTCCTTGTCTAAATCTTCATTGTTTAATCTCTTCCTTATCAATGTTCTAACTTTAATGTAAGAGAACCCAGGAGGTTGGAAAATAAATGTATCATACTTCAGCACTCCACAAGATTACACTTCAGTATAACTTTCAGAAATTTCAGCCTTCTGACTAAAAAAGATAATGACTATTTTTGGAGCAGTCAGAGATGCGGTTTGGTTCCCTACCCAAAATTTGATCTGGGAATTTAAAGCCCTGAGCTCATCATTTTCCTTCTCAAGTTCTCTGGAACATGTAGAAGCAAACAACCACCCCTTTATAATACTTATTTTCACTAAAATGTTTTATAGCTACAAGTGTGTTTTGGTCACCCAAAGTCTTACCATGTATATGTATTTGCTTCCAGGTGTCTACAGGTGATAATATTAAAAAAAAACTGTTTTGTTGATGTACACCATGAACTATCATTGTACCCTTTGCCAGTGGAAACAGAATCATTGATGTCTTTAAATATAGTAAGAGCAGAGAACCAACTTCCAATTATCAAGAACTAGTTCAGAGAATGCATCTTTAAAATGGTTCCTCTAGAAACACTTCTGATGCCAATTCCTGTTCTGGTTATTATTATGTGTAAAGAATCATCCAAAATATAGCAATATAAAACAAAAACTGTATTATGCTATCAGATTTTTTTTAGCCAGAAATTCTGAGATGGCACAGTAGAAAAGACATCTCTGCTTCATTATATCTGGGTCCACAGCTGATAGACTTGAAATCTGGGGGTCACTCATTTGCTGGGGAATGGAATAATATAAAGGCACATTCACTCACACATACAGTGCCTGGATTAGAAGAACTCAAAAGGTGATTGTCAGTCAGAGCACATGTTTGCATGTGAACTCTGTACATGACTTGGCTTCCTTATATCATGGTGGCCTCTGGATAATTACTTATTACATGGCAGCTCAGGATTCAAAAGCAAGTGTCCCAGAAAGCCATATGGAAGCTGCATTGACTCTTGTTGTCTATCCTTGAAAGTCAAATAATGTCACCTTCACCAAAGTCTATTAGGTGAAACATTCTCCCAAACCTGCCCAGTTGGAAGGAGAAGTAACATAGACCCCCCCCCAAGTCTCAATGGGGTACAACAATGTTCTTGAACAGCTTGTAGGATGGAAGATGAGGTAGTCACCATCTTTGGAAAATATAATATTCTACAATCTGCCATATGGCCACAATTATTTATATTCTTTCAGAATGCAAAATACACTTGTCTCCTTTTTTGTTTTTTTTTTAATTTTTTAACATTTATTTATTTTTGAGAGACAGAGAGAGACAGATCATGAGCAGGGGAGGGGCAGAGAGAGAGGGACACACAGAATCTGAAGCAGACGCCAGGCTCTGAGCTGTCAGCACAGAGCCCGATGCCAGGCTCGAACCCACAAACTGTGAGATCATGACCTGAGCCGAAGTCAGATGCTCAACTGACTGAGCCACCCAGGCGCCCCTACACTTCTCTCCTTTAAGAATTTCCAAAGTCTCTTACCACTAAAAAATTCTGTGCACCTCACTAAAAATCTCATCACCTCAGTTAAATCCCAGTACACATGAGGCTCTTCAGGTATTGTTCTTCAGGTTCACTTATTTGAGTACCATTCTTCCCAATCTGAAAATCTGTGAATTAATAAGACAAATGATTGCTCCCTCCCTTCCCAACATGATATTTGAAACAGGTACAGGAAAATTACCATAGACACTACCATTCAAAAGGGGAAATAATAGGCACGTAACAGCCACTGGACATGGCAATTCAAATTCGGCCTCCCTGAGTTATATTTATTTTCTCCTAAGAAGCAACCTGTGTTTAAAACCGAGTAACCTGCGGTGCTTGGGTTGCTCAGTTGGCTAAACGTCTAACTCTTGATCTCAGCTCAGGCCATGATCTTCTCCACACTTACAGTGTGAGACCTGTTTGGGATTCTCTTTCTCCCTCTCTCTCTGCCACTCCCCCACCTCTCAAAATACATAAACAAACTTTAAAAATGAATAAATAAAAGTTAGTAACCTGACTTCTACACTTTAAGGAAAGTTTGAATGCTCCAAATGCCTCTTTTTATTTTGTATAATACCTATCCCTTTCTCTCTTTTTTTTGAGAGCAGGGGGAGGGGCAGAGTGAGAGAGAGAATCTTAAGCAGGCTCCATGCTCAGCAAGGAGCCCGATATGGAGCTTGATCTCACAATGTGTGATCATGACCTGAGCCAAAACCAAGAGTCAGAGGCTTAACCAACTGAGCGATCCAGACCACCCCAATCCTTATCCCCCTCAGTTCAAGTTGAGGCGATTTTTTAAAAACCTTTGGGGCCTTCCTGTGTATCAATTTATAATCTCCATGAAAACAAAAGAAACTCCTTCTCTACCTTTGGATTCTAAGAGGCTGCTATGGCATATATCTTTGAGATTATGAAAAGCTTTTAATTTAATTTGAAATATAATCTTATAATCCTTAAAAAATGTTTTGTCTGTTTCCTAGTGTCTATGAGCTACGGACTTAGGATCATTCTATGATTAGGCCAAAGTCTCTTATGTAGGGTTAAATGAGGGTTAATAAATGTGTGTGTGTGTTTTGTTTAAGGTTGTGAGTTTAAAAATATATGAATGTATATGAGTGAGTGTGTAAGTGTTAGCATATAAGAATGTGAAGTTTGGAAGCAACCTAAGACTGAATTTGTGAGAACGAAGGTGAGAGTGTGAAAGCATGACAGTGTGAAGAAGAGTGAAAAAATATGATAGAGATGACCAAAAATAGAGTTTTCCTAAAGTGGTCTTGATGATCACTTTAGGCCATGAAATTAAGCAAAACCTGTGCTGAGGTTATAATCACAAATTTTCTCTATGGATCAACATCATTCTGGTTCCTAACACAACGCCTTGTTCCTCACACAGGTTTGGGGAAAGGGTGGTGGAGAGAACACACTTGACTACTATGGAGGAGTCATATCTGGGTCCAAGTTGGCCTTTCCTGCTTCCCACCTGTGTGACTTTGGGCACATGCCTAAGAGTGGCCTTTCCCTCACACTTTTGCTAATTCCAGATAGGTTTAAAAAGTGGAATAACTTTGCTCTTTATCCTCTCAGTATTTTATTTCTGAAGATGGATCTCCTTTTATGTGATTCTTCTTACCAAGAATAGTAAAAACTGTCCTGCGTGGCTACATATATAATCTTATCCTGGATGGCTCTTCTTTTGTGGGTTCCAGAGGTATGAGATGGCTTCATCTTGTTTAGAGCACCCAAGCCTAAACAAAGAGTGTATTTTCTTAGTATTATTAATTAAAAATTAAAATAAATATTTGTATTGATCTCCCCAAATCAATCAAAGCCATACCACATTTCTGTCTTTATAACTGGAATGACTCAAATTTGTGTAACAGCATGCTTATTAATGTACTTTAATGGTGAGGTTGTGAGGTCCTCTGCAAAACTACTTACTTATTTGTTTGCTAGTTTCATCACAGAATGACCAAATATACTTAACTCTGCACAGGATATTGGCTTAGCATTTCCTGAGGAATGCAATTTCTTAAGTATGACAGGCTCAGTTTCTCTCTTTGTAGTCACAACAACATAGAGCACTTTGTTAGAGTTCATTTCTCTTCTCCAGAAGCTTAAATTTTTCTCCACATTCATGATACACGTTTGTGCAATGATTATCTACACCATTTGGCTTTAGCATTGCCTCAATGTTGATTTGTTTTCTCTGTATACCTGTGTAGCTCATCTGAATTAAATTTTCTCCTCCTTATTAGACTTCTAGTGACTGTTGTAACTGGGAAATTTTCACTCTTGATATGGATCTCTTTCTAATAAAAATTACTCACAAATATTACTTAGGTTCTCCTTTCTCATCTGAGTCTTCTTTATCTCCAGGTTTTGACTTTTTCATATTTTTTCATCCATTCATTCATTTCTAGCTTTGAAACAAATGTATGACCATTGAGTAGTGTTTTAAGGCAGTGCTTGTGAAGGTGCAAGAGAAAAGATATGTCAATGGTATGACCCATGTATTTATACCCATGTGTATGTTAATCTTGTGACCCATCTGTATTATAATTTTTATGTTGCCTGGATAAAGTAATTTATGTTTGGAGGTTCAGATACTGAACATAATTATGCACTGAAGTTTTATGCTGTATAGCACGATCTGATATTGAGAGTCCCTAATGACTCAATCTTTGCAGATTTTAATGGGTGTGTTTGCTTGGGGATTTCAACTGAGGGTCCAAGGTCTGTTGGTAAGTGACACAGACCTGAGGCCTTTAGGGAAGGTCATCAGATATATCTAAGATATGCCTCCATTCTCTCATCTTTGGGTTTTGAAGTCATTTTGGAAACTGAGTGCTGGGATTGGATTTGGGGCTTTGTGGGCATTAAAATCTGTTCCACCCTAGATGTCCATTACAGCCATCCTTAAAATACACTGAAACCCAGGTCTGTGTGTATGTAGGAAAGGACACAGCTGTTAATGTTCCTTCATGTCTTCCATAACTCACTGTTTGAAAAGCTGTTTTCCTTCAATGCATTTTTCTGAGAATTTTTATTACTTGTAATATTTTATTTACTAATTCATTAAAGGACTAGGAAGGTTACATTTAGTTTATGGCTCATGTTCAGATTAAGGGTCTACCTCTGAGGATGAATTTGTATTTTCTGGTTTGCATAGAAAATGAACAACAATCAGAACTTCATGACATTCAGTTTTCTACAACACCTGGGTTATGCCCATATATCCTGGAAACAGAAATATGTGGTAGCATATTTACAGGCAGGAGAAGGAGCAATAACTGCATCCACACCAGGTCTATTGAATATCTACCGCTATTACGAGCTTTTGTATTTTTTAAGGGGCTGTTTTACTGGGGCCAAGAGCCACCTGATCCTTTCTCTTGTGTAGGGAATATTGGTTGCTCCTGCCAAAAATTGACGTTCTAATTGTATCTGTATGCCTCTTATTCTGTGACTTAAGATGACATGACACCTGTGATGGGAGGGTCTGGTGATTTTTGAGTTCCAGAACTAGAGGTTTCAAAATTTTTGAATAACTCCAATATCTTCCCACTTTTTCACCCTATCCCTGGTGGTAGTAATTGATTCCTGCTGTTTGTTATTTTCTCTGTGCTATCTCAAATTCTATTTTTGTTCACTTTCACGATTCTAACATTTTAAAAATTATATACATACATATATGCTTTTAAAGATTTATTTTGAGAGACAGAGAGTGAGCAAGAACATGTGTGCAAGCAGGGAGAGGCAGAGAGAGGGAGAGAGAGAATCCCAAGCAGGCTCCATGTTGTATTCATGGATCCTGATATAGGGCTCAATCTCATGAACCATTAGACTATGACCTGAGCCAAGATCAAGAGTTGGATGCTTAACCAACTGAGCCACCAGGCACCCCATGAACTTTTTAAAAACAATACATCATTAAAGTCTATTTAAATAATGTGTGCTATGTTTTCCTTTGCACTTGATTTTCAATAATTTCACCATAATGTGTTTAGGTGTGATGTTCTTTGTATCTCATTTGGAGTTTCTGGCATTTCCTTTTTTTTATTTTTCTTTTTTATTTTATTATTATTATTTTTTTTAACTTTATAGTTTATTGTCAAGTTGGTTTCCATATAACACCCAGTGCTCTTTCCCACGGGCTAAAGGGAGATGTAATTGCTGTCTCAGAATGAGATGAAATACGAATGAATGGAAGAAATATAGGAAATGAAAATAGCAGAGAAATCCTAAAAATATTGAAAGGCATCCAAATGCTTAGGCGCATTTCTTAAATTTTCCTTTGGATAAAAATAGCAGAGAAATTTTAAAAATATTGAAAGCCTTCGAAATGCTTAGTCGCATTTCTTAAATTTTCATTTGGATGCCTTTCAATATTTTTGGAATTTCTCTGCTATTTTCATCCTATATTTCTTCCATTCATTCTGTATTTCATCTCATTCTGAGACAGCAATTACATCTCCCTTTACCCTTTGTATCAAAGCTGTTATGTCTAAGGCAGAGGACCTTAATTCAGGCAGGTGATACAAAGCTCGGATTCAAACTTTGAGAGGGCTGATCAATTTCCAGTTAATTTTTATAGTTAGTACCCAGTTCTTCATAATTTTTTATTGAAATTGTTGGGCATTCATAGGGCTTTTTTCTGCATACCAGACCCAAAAATCCAGTTTTTGTTTCTCAAGCCCCATGATGCTGCTAGAAGATCTACTCAGATCCAAAATCTCTTAGATGCTGCTTTCAAAATCAGCAAATATCTTATGGGGAAACACCCTTAAAAATTCTGGCAGAGTCACGCCTTTTCATGTTTTTTTTGGATTCTTGTCTCCTGCAGATTTTTTTGCCTCACTAATTTTCTTATACCTTCAAACAGGTAGTTTTTATCCTTCTTTCTTCTTCCTTTTATGTGTTTCTCAAGAAGCGAGGTTGTCATTTCCAAAACCAGAAATCTAAATAGTCTAATTTTATTTTTTATTATTTATTTTACTTTATTATTTTTATTGAAGTATAATTCACATACAGTGTTATATTAGGTGCATACTATAATGATTTAACAATTCTATACATTATTCAGTGTTCATCATGATAAATGTACTATTGATCTCCTTTACTATTTCACTCATCCAACACACATCTCCTGTGGCAACAACCAGTTTGTTCTCTATATTTAAGAGTCTACTGTTATGTTTGTGCCTTTTTTCTTTGTTCATTTCTTTTCATTCTTTATTTATATTTTTATTTTTTTAATTTATTATATTTTTTATAGTTTATTCTCAAGTTGGTTTCCATATAACACACAGTGCTCTTTCCAACTAGTGTCCTCCTCCAAGACCATCACTTCCTTTCCCTTTACCCCTCCCAATCAGCCCTCAGTTTGTTTTCAGTATTCAAAAGTCTCTCATGATTTGCCTCCCTCCCTCTCCCTAACACTTTCTCCCCCCTTCCCCTCCCCATGGTCCTCTGCTAATTTTCTCCTGTTCCACTAATGTGTGAAAACATATGGTATCTGTCCTTCTCTGCCTGACTTATTTCACTTACCATAACACCCTCGAGGTCCATCCACCTTGCCACGAATGGTCAAATTTCATTCTTTCTCACTGCCATTGAGAATACACTGTAGTATTCCATTGTATAGATAAACCACATCTTCTTGATCCTTTCATTAGTTGATGGACACTTAGGCTCTTTCCATGATTTGGCTATTGTTGAAAGTGCCGCTACGAACATTGGGGTACATGTGCCCCTATGCCTCAGCATTTCTGTTTCCCTTGGGTAAATCCCTAGCAGTGCTATTGCTGGGTCATAGGGGAGTTCTGTTGTTAATTTTTTGAAGAACCTCCACACTGTTTTCCAGA
>CM053579.1:36858565-36884978 GCA_028646485.1 Cryptoprocta ferox | reverse complement strand
GGTGAATTCCTTGTAGATTTTGGATACTAGCCCTTTATCCGATATGTCATTTGCAACTATCTTTTGCCATTCCATCAGTTGCCTATTAGTTTTTTCGATTGTTTCCTTTGCAGTGCAGAAGCTTTTTATCTTGATGAGGTCCCAATTGTTCATTTTTGCTCTTGATTCCCTTGCCTTTGGGGATGTGTCGCGTAGGAAATTGCTGTGGTTGAGGTCAAGGAGGTTGTTTCCTGCTTTCTCCTCTAGGGTTTTATGGTTTGTTGTCTCACATTCAGGTCCTTCATCCATTTTGAGTTTATTTCTGTGTATGGTGTAAGAAAGTGATCTAGTTTCATTCTTCTGCATGTTGCTGTCCAGTTCTCCCCGCACCGTCTGTTAAAGAGGGAGTCTTTTTCCATTGGATCCTCTTTCGTGCTTTGTCAGAGATTAATTGGCCATACATTTGTGGGTCCAGGTCTGGGTTTTCTATTCCATTGGTCTATGTGTCTGTTTTTGTGCCAATACCATACTGTCTTGATGATAACAGCTTTGTAGTAGAGGCTAAAGTCTGGGATTGTGATGCCTCCCGTTTTGGTTTTCTTCTTCAATACTACTTTGGCTATTCGGGGACTTTTGTGGTTCCATACAAATTTTAGGATAGTTTGCTCTAGCTTTGAGAAGAATGTTCGTGCAATTTTGATTGGGATTGCATTGAATGTGTAGATTGCTTTCGGTAATAATGACATTTTAGCAATGTTTATTCTTCCGATCCATGAGCATGGAATGTTTTTCCATTTCTTTGTGTCTTCTTCAATTTCCTTCATAAGCTTTCTATAGTTTTCATCATACAGGTCTTTTACATCTTTGGTTAGGTTTATTCCTAGGTATTTTATGGTTTTTCATGCAATTGTGAATGGGATCAGTTTCTTGATTTCTCTTTCAGTTGATTCATTATTGGTGTATAAAAATGCAACCGATTTCTGTACGTTGATTTTGTACCCTGCAACTTTGCTGAATTCCTGGATCAGTTCTAGTAGTCTTCTGATGGAGTCGGTCCGGTTTTCCATGTAGAGTATCATGTCATCTGTGAGAAGTGAAAGTTTGGCTTCATCTTTGCCAATTCTGATGCCTTTTATTTCCTTTTGTTGTCTGATCGCTGATGCTAAGACTTCCAGCACTATGTTAAACAACAGTGGTAAGAGTGGACATCCCTGTCGTGTTCCTGATCTCAGGGGGAAAGCTCTCAGTTTTTCCCCATTGAGGATGATATTAGCTGTGGGCTTTTCATCGATGGCTTTTATAATGTTTAAGTAAGTTCCTTCTATCCTGACTTTCTCGAGGGTCTTTATTAAGAAAGGATGACATATTTTGTCAAATGTTTTTCTGCATCTATCGACAGGATCATATTGTTTTTTATCTTTTCTTTTGTTAATGTGATGTATCACGTTGATGGATTTGCAAAGATTGAACCAGCCCTGTAACCCAGGAATGAATCCCACTTGATCATGATGGATAATTCTTTTTATATGCTGTTGAGTTCGATTTGCTAGTATCTTGTTGAGTATTTTTGCATCTGTATTCATGAAGGATATTGGCCTGTAGTTCTCTTTTTTTGGTGGGTCTCGGTCCAGTTTGGGAATCAAAGTGATGTAGGCTTCATAGAATGAGTCCAGAAGTTTTCCAAACTTCTCCCTTTATTTAGGGAGAGGGAGGGAGACAAATCATGAGAGACTCTTGAATACTGAAAACAAACTGAGGGCTGAAGGGGGAGGGGGAACAGGGGAGGGGAATGATGGTCATGGAGGAAGGCACTTGTGGGGAAGAGCACTGGGTGTTATATGGAAACCAACTTGACAATAAACTATAAATTAAAAAAAAGAGGTAATCCTAAGAGTTCTCATTACATGGAAAAACTTTTTTTTTCTTTTCTTCTTTTTATTGTATCTATATGAGATGATGGATGTTAACTGGACCTGTTGTGGTAATCATTTCACAATACATGTAAGTCAAACCATCCTTCTGTATATCTTAAACTGATACAGTGATATATGTCAATAATAAATAAGAAATAAATGTCCGGTAGAATTCCCCAGGGAAGCCATCTGGCCCAGGGCTCTTATTCGTTGGGAGATTGTTGATAACTGATTCAATTTCTTCACTGATTATGGGTCTCTTCAGATTTTCTGTCTCTTCCCATTTGAATTTTTGTAGTGCATGTGTGTTTAAGAATTTGTCCATTTCTTCTAGATTGTCCAGTTTGTTGGCATATAATTTTTCATAGTATTCCCTGATAATTGCTTGTATTTCTAAGGGATTGGTTGTAATAGATTCATTTTCATTCATGATTTTGTCTATTTGGGTGTTCTCTCTTTTCTTTTTGAGAAATCTGGCTAGAGGTTTATGAATTTTGTTTATTTTTTCAAAAAACCAACTCTTGGTTTCATTGATCTGTTCAACCCTGTTTTTGGACTCTATATTGTTTTCTTCTGCCCTGATCTTTAATATTTGTCTTCAGAAGAAGACACCCTGTGTTTGGGGTGCTCTTGCTTCTCTGCTTCTAGTTCCTTTAGATGCGCTGTTAGATTTTGTATTTGTGCTTTTTCTAGTTTCTTGAAATAGGCCTGGATTGCAATATACGTTCCTGTTAGAACTGCCTTTGCTGTTCCCAGAGTGTTTGGATTTTTGTATTTTCATTTTCATTTGTTTCCATATTTTTTTAAAATTTCTTCTCTAATTGCCTGATTGGCCCAATCGTTTTTTAGTATGTTGGTCTTTAATCTCCATGTTTTTGGAGGCTTTCCAGATTTTTTCCTGTGATTGATTTCAAGAATCATAGCATTGTGATCTGAAAGTGTCCATGGTATGATCTCAATTCGTTTATATTTATGGAAGGCTGCGTTATGCCCCAATATATGATCTATCTTGTAGAATGTACCAAGTTCCCTCGTGAAGAAAGTGAATTCCATAGCCTCATAATGTAGAGGTCTAAATATATCTGTCAAATCCATCTGTTCCAATGTGTCATTCAGGTCCATTATTTCCTTCATGATTTTCTGTCTAGTTGATCTATCCATTGCTGTAAGTGGAGTATTAAAAATCCCTGCAATCAACCCACATTCTTATCAATAAGATTGTTTCTGTTTGTGGCTAACTGTTTTATGTATTTGGGTGCTCCCGAATTCGGTGTGTAGATGTTTATAATTGTTAGCTCTTCCTAATGGATAGACCCTGGAATTATTATATAATGCCCTTCTTCATCTCTTGTTACTGCCTTTACTTTAAAGTCCAGTTTGTCCGATATAAGCATGGCTACTCCTGCTTTCTTTTGACTTCCAGTCGCATGATAGATATTTCTCCATCCCCTTACTTTCAATCTTAAGGTGTATTCAGGTCTTAAATGAGTCTCTTGTAGACAGCAAATAGATGGATTTTTAAAAAATTTTTTAAATACTTTTTATTTTTGAGATAGAGAGAGACAGAGTGCAAACAAGGGAGGGGCAGAGAGAGAGGGAGACACAGAATCCGAAACAGGCTTCAGGCTCTGAGCTGTCAGCAAAGAACCCAATGCAGGGCTCAAACCCCAAACCACGAGATCATGACCTAAACGGAAGTCAGACACTTAACTGACTGAGCCACACAGGTGCCCTGGATTTTTTTTTTTTATCCATTCTGCTACACTATGTCTTTTGATTTGAGCATTTAGTCCATTTACATTCAGTGTTATTATTGAAAAATATGTGTTTAGAGTCATTGTGTTCTCTGTAGGCTTCATGCTTGTAGTGGTGTCTCTGGTACTTTATGTTCCTTGTAACATTTCCCTCATAGAGTCCCTCTTAGGATTTCTTGTAGGGCTGGTTTAGTGGTGATCAATTCAATTTTTGTTTATTTAGGAAAACCTTTATCTCTCCTTCTATTCTGAATGACAGGCTTTCTGGATAGAGGATTCTAGGCTGCATATTTTTTCTGTTCATCATATTGAAGATTTCCTGCCATTCCTTTTTAGCCTGCCAAGTTTCAGTAGATAGGTCTGTAACTACTCTGATAGGTTTCCCTTTGTATGTTAGGGCCCTTTTATCCCTAGCTGCTTTCAGAATTCTCTCTTTATCCTATTATTTTGCCAGTTTCACTATGATATATCATGCCGAAGATTGATTCAAGTTACGACTGTGGGGAGTTCTCTGTGCCTCTTGGATTTCAATGTCTGTTTCCTTCCCCAGTTTGGGGAAGTTCTTGTCTATAATGTGTTCAAGTACCCCTTCAGACCCTTTCTCTCTCTCTTCTTCTTCAGGAATTCCTATGATACAGATATTGATCCATTTGATTGCATCACTCAGTTCTCGAATTCGATTTTCATGCTTCTGGATCAATTTATCTCTTTTTCTCGGCTTCCTCTTTTTCTATAACTGTGTCTTCTAATTCACCTATTCTCTCTGCCTCTTCACTCTGTGCAGTGGCCACCTACATTTTATTATGCACCTCATTTATAGCATTTTTTAACTCGTTACAACTATTTTTAAGGTCCATAGTCTTTGTAGCAATAGTTTCTCTGATGTCTTCCATACCTTTTTCAAGCCCAGTGATTAATTTTATGACAATTCTTCTAAATTCTTGCTCAGTTATGTTGCTTATATCTGTTTTGAGCCATTCTGTAGTTGTGACTTCTTCCTGGAATTTCTTTAGGTGAGAATTGTTCCATTTTGTCATTTTGGGTATCTTTCTGTCTCTTTTCAGTTTTAAAAATCTTGTTATGCACTCTTCACCCACGAGTATTGCTATATTAAAGGAGGCTCGTTGACTGTCCAGGGCCTGTCCTTTCAGGTGGTGTTCTTTTAATGGTGTCCCTTGGTCTCTTTTGTTGTGCCTTTGGTTATTTTGTTTCCCTACTCAGTGATATTTGGGACTCTCCACCATGTGTACTTGGCTTGTTTCTTGAGGTAGCCCTATGTGGCTGTCTTCTTAGTGGATTCTGTCTTGCTTCCTCCCAGACTTTTGCAGTTCAGTGTCTTATGGCTTCAGTCCTTCCTGGTTTGAGTGATGCGGGTGGGAGAAAAAGTACGGAGTTCCCTATTTCTCCACCATCTGGCTGGGACCTCTTCTTTCTTTTTTTAAAAATTTTTTAACATTGATTTCTTTTTGAATGACAGAGACAGACAGGACACAAGTGGAGGAGGGCCAGAGAGAGAGGGAGACACAGAATCCAAAGCAGACTCTAGGCTCTGAGCTATTAGAACAGAGCCTGATGTGGGGCCCAAACCCACAAACTGTGAGATCATGACCTGAATCGAAGTCGGATGCTTAACCAACTGAGCCACCCAGGTACCCCTGTTTTCTTTCTTAAATTCCACATATGACTAAAATCATATGGTATTTGTCTTCTCTGTCAGACTTATTTCACTTAACATTATACTCTCTAGGTCCATCCATGGTTTGCAAATTGCAAGACCTCTCTCTTTTATAAAAATGTTTATTTATTTTTTGAGAGAGAGAGCATGAGTTGGGGACAGGCAGAGAGAGAGGGAGACACAGAATCTGAAGCAGGCTCCAGGCTCTGATCTGTCAGCACAGAGCCTGATATGGGGCTCAAACTCATGGACCACGAGATCATGACCTGAGCTGAAGTCAGACGCTTAAATAACTAAGCCACCCAGGTGCCCCCACTTTTTATTTTAATAGCTGACTAATATTCACATCTTCATTATTCATTCATCTATGGATGGACACTTGGGTTGCTTCTAAGTCTGGGCTATTGTAAAGAATGCTGCAATAAACATAGAGGTGCATATATTTTTTCAAATTAGTGTTTTGATTTCCTTGGGTAAATACCCAGTAGTGGAATTATTGGATCATATGGTAATTCTATTTTTAATTTTTTGAAGAAATCCCATATTGTTTTCCATAGTGACTACACCAATTTGCATTCCCTAGGTAGGCTACTTTAAATTTCTATAGAGACTGCTAATTTTCCTCTCAAGGTGCTTTATTAAGTTCCTACCTAGGCTATACAAGTTATGTGTATACTCATTTCTATATATCTTCATCAAGATGTAATATTATGAAGCTTTAAAAATATTTAACCCAATAGATGCTATGTGGTACATCATTGCTGTTTTAAAATATATGTTTTCCAGTTACTATTAATGCTAAGCAAATTTTCATATCCTTTTTGGGGATTTGCCTCTCTCATTAACCCTAATTTTTTTGGAATTGTAATATGTTTAATTATTTTCTGAAGTTGCTCCAAATCATGATCACTTGGTCTGCAGAAAATAATTCCTACATAGTTCCTATCTATATGTGGATATAATTTATTCTTGCTGTATTTAAAATATTTTTGCTACATTTCCAGATATGTAGTCTTAAATGAATGCATTTGGCTGTTGATGATTGATTTACAAGTTGTGTTCAAAAATGGTATACTGGATGATATAAAAATTTTTGTATCTTAGGGTATATTTTGTGAATGTCTTGCCAAATTTTGTCAATGTTCTAATATAAGTGTGTATAATATGTGAGTTTTAGGGCACATGATTGGCTCAGTCTGTAGATCATGTGACTCTTGATCTTGAGGTCGTAAGTTTGAGCCCCATATTGAGTGCAGAGATTACCTGAAAAACTAAAAATAATTTTTAAAAATGTGAATTCTCTTTTTTTCAGATACAAAGTTCTATATATTTCTATTAAATCATTCTTGCTATTTGTGTTTTCTACTCATTTCTATTCTTACACAATTTTTTTTGTTATATCTCTTATTTTCTGAGAAAATTATGTTATAACCCCTCAAGATGACCATGTCAACTTTTTGTAGTTTTATCACTGTACTATATATCTTTTTTATGATTCAAGGATTTATTAACTCATAAATTCAAAACATATCTGCTAATTGCATTAGCAAAAGATCACTGTAAAAACACTTCACAAGTCTGCAATGGTCAATTTGAAAAATTTTTTTCTATTGGTTGAAAGGTCCAACCTTGTATTCTTGCCAGCGGCTAAGTTGTACAGAGCTTGGTTAGCATGAGCACGGGCTTACAGAACCTCACAGACCCAAAGGAAGGAGGTTAATTAGGCAGAGCGACAGGAAGCCTTTGTCCTGGAGGGTGGGGGGAGACGAGGAGGAGGCTCAGCATTAGTCAAGGTACAGTACTGGTGATCTGGAGAGACAGTGATGTTAAGAAAGTTAGTAGTTTAGGAACATCTAAAAAATTTCAAAAACTGTAAAGCTGCAACACATGATTTTTACATCTAGTTACTAGAAAACTAAGGAAAGCACTTATTAGCTCTGAATAAAGTAACAAGGGAACAGGAATGCACTTTCCCTAATCTACAAAAAAAATGTCTAATGAATTATCAGTAAGATTTTATAATACAAGGAGGCATATTCCTCATTAAGAAGAAATCTTTAATTGTAAGTCCATAAAGGATTATATATTGACTTCTTGATGTTTCTTATTTTCAACATTTGACATTCATAAAATTTGTATGGCAAAGAAAAGTTTCATAAAGAACCAAGAATGATATTATTAAAGGGAATATTAAAAACTGAATTTTTATTATAATAAAAAGATTTGCTAAATATTACTTTTAGGAAATATTTCTATGAAATATCTTTGCTTGTCCAAAGGCTGCAGCTCAGAAGTACTCTCATAGTAAGAGCAAGGAGTTTCCGACATTGGGGTAAATGGAAAAAAGAAGGAACTGTTACATTGGGGTCATAGTTGTGTTTGGGAATGGGATTAAAGTAAGTGCTGTTATTTTAAAGCAATTCATTATCCGGATTTTCCCTTCTGCATATACTTTTTAATCTACATGCTTGGAAGTGGTGATTGGACTATACTATCTAATATAAGAATCCATTAAAATTTTGATTGGAGAAATGCAGGCTACTTTTTCAATAGGCATGTCTTTTTCAATTAAAAATCAATGGTGGCAGAGTTAGAATGCATGAAAGAAATGAGGACTTTTATGGGGAGAAATTTACATAACATAACATTCAAAATTTTAAACATTTTAAAGTATACAATTCAGTGACTTTAGAACATTCACAATATTGTGCAAGCATCACTGTTTTCTAGTTCCAAAACATTTTCATCACTCCCATAGAAAAACTCCTACACATTAAGCAGTCACTCCTCATTTCTTTCTACCTTCAGCATCTAGAAATCATTAGTCTTCTTTCCATCTCTATGGATTTATATATTTTGTATATTACACAGAAATAGAAACATATGTGGTTTCCTTCACTGAGCATACTGTTTACAAGCTTATCCATGTCATCGCATGTATCATTTCATTCCTTTTTATTCCTGACTACTATTTCAATGTATGGATATATCACATTTTGTTTTTCCATTCATTACTGATGGACATTTATATTCTTTCCACCTTTTGACTGTTCTCAATAATGCTATGAGCATGCATGTACATGTTTTTATTTGTCTGTTTTTAATTTTTTAAATTCATTTTTATTTTTTTAATTAAAATTATTTTAATTTACATCCAAGTTAGTTAGCATATAGTGCAACAATGATTTCAGGAGTAGATTCCTTAATGCCCCTTATCCATTGAGCCCATCCCCCCTCCCACAACCCCTCCAGTAACCTTCTGTTTGTTTTCCATTTTTCAGAGTCTCTTATGTTTTGTGCTCCTCCCTGTTTTTACATTATTTTTGCTTCCCTTCCCTTATGTTCATCTGTCTTGTATCTTAAAGTCCTCATATGAGTGAAGTCATATGATATTTGTCTTTCTCTGACTGACTAATTTCGCTTAGCATAATACTCTCTAGTTCCATCCATATAGTTGCAAATGGCAATATTTCATTCTTTTTGACTACCGAGTAACATTCCATTGTGTGTGTGTGTGTGTGTGTGTGTGTGTGTGTATACATACATACATACCGCATCTTCTTTATCCATTCATCCATTGATGGACATTTTGGGTCTTTCCATACTTTGGTTATTGTTGATAGTGCTGCTGTAAACATTGGGGTGCATATGCTCCTTCGAAACAGCATACCTGTATCTCTTGGATAAATACTCAGTAGTGCAATTGCTGGGTCATAGGATAGTTGTATTTTTAATTTTTGGAGGAACCTCCATATTCTTTTCCAGAGTGGGCTGCATTCCCACCAGCACTGCAAAGGAGATCCTCTTTCTCTGCATCCTCACCAACATCTGTTGATGCCTGAGTTGTTAATGTTAGCCATTCTGACAGCTGTGAGGTGGTATCTCATTGTGGGTTTTATTTGTATTTCCCCGATAATGAGTGATTTGAGCATTTTTTCATGTGTCAGTTGGCCATCTGGATGCCTTCTTCGGAGAAGTGTCTATTCATATATTTTTTCCATTTCTTCACTGGATTATTTGTTTTTTTGGGTGTTGAGTTTGATAAGTTCTTCATAGATTTTGGATACTAACCTTTTATCTGATATTTTGTTTGCAAATATCTTCTCCCATTTCATCAGTTGCCTTTTAGTTTTGCTGATTGTTTCCTTCGCTGTGCAGGTTTTTATTTTGATGAGGTCAATAGTAAATTTTTGCTTTTGTTTCCCTTGCCTCCAGAGACATGTTGAGTAAGAAGTTGCTGCAGCCAAGGTCAAAGAGTATTTTGCCTGCTTTGTCCCCCAGGATTTTGATGGATTCCTTTCTTATGTTTCGGTCTTTCCTCTATTTTGAGTTTATTTTTGTGTATGGTGTAAGAAAGTGGTCCAGGTTCATTTTTCTTCATGTCGCTGTCCAGTTTTCCCAGGACCACTTGCTAAAGAGACTGTCTATTCCATTGGATATTCTTTCCTGCTTTGTCAAAGATTAGTTGGGCATTCGTTTGTGGGTCCATTTCTGAGTTCTCTATGCTGTTCCATTGATCTGAGTGTCTGTTTTTGTGCCAGTACCGTACTGTCTTGATGATTACAGCTTTGTAATACATCTTGAAGTCCCAGATTGTGATGCTTCCTGTTTTGGTTTCCTTTTTCAAGATCGCTTTGGCTATTTGAGGTCTTTTCTGGTTTCATACAAATTATAGGATTGTTTGCTTTATTTCTGTGAAGAATGTTGGTGTTATTTTGATAGGGATTGCACTGAATATGTAGATTGCTTTGGGTAGTATTGACATTTTAGCAATATTTGTTCTTCCTATCCACCAGCATGGAATATTTTTAAATTTTTTTGTGTGTCTTCTTTCATTTCTTTCATAAGCTTTCTATAGTTTTCAGTGTATAGATTTTTCACCACTTTGGTTAGATCTATTCCTAGGTATTTTATGTGTTTTCGTGCAATTGGAAATGGGATCGATTCCTTGATTTCTCTTTCTGTTGCTTCATTGTTGGTGTATAAGAATGCAACTGATTTCTGTGCATTGATTTTATATCCTGCCACTTTGCTGAATTCATGAATCAGCTCTAGCAGTTTTTTAAAGCAATTTTTTAAAATATTTTATTTATTTTTGAGAGCGAGAGAGACAGCGTGAGCAGGGGAGGGTCAGAGAGAGAGGGAGACACAGAATCTAAAGACAGGCTCCAGGCTCTGAGCTAGCCGTCAGCACAGAGCCCGACGCGGGGCTCGAACCCACGAACCGCGAGATCATGACCTGAGCCAAAGCCGATGTTCAATGGACTGAGCCACCCAGGCGCCCCTCTAGCAGTTTTTTGATGGAATCTTTTGGGTTTTCCATATAGAGTATCATGTCATCTGCGAAGACTGAAAGTTTGACCTCCTCCTGGCCAATTTGGATGCCTTTTATTTATTTGTGTTGTCTGATTGTTGAGGCTAAGACTTCCAATACTATGGTAAATAACAGTGGTGAGAGTGGACATCCCTGTCATGTTCCTGAACTTAGGTTGAAAGCTCTCAGTTTTTCCCCATTGAGGATATTAGAATTGGGGTCTTTCATATATGGCTTTTAAGATCTTGAGGTATGATCCTTCTATCGTTACTTTCTTGAGGGTTTTTTATCAAAAAAAATGTATTTTTTCAAATGCTTTCTCTGCATCTATTGAGAGGATCATGTGGTTCTTGTCCTTTCTTTTATTGATGTGATGAATCACATTGATTGTTTTGCAGATATTGAACCAGCCCTGCATCCCAGGTATAAATCCCATTTAGTCATGGTGAATAATTTTTTTTAATGTATTGTTGGATCCAGTTGGCTAATATCTTGTTGAGAATTTTTGCGTCTACGTTTACAAGGGAAATAGGTCTATAGTTCTCCTTTTTAGTGGGGTCTTTGGTTTTGGAAATTATTTTTTATTTTTTAATGTTTTTAAATTTATTTTGAGAGAGACAGAAACAGTGTGAGTGGGGGAGAGGCAGAAAGAGGGAAAGAGAGAGAATCCCAAGCGGGCTCTGCTCTGTAAGGGCAGAGCTCGATGTGGGGCTCAAGCCCACAAAGCCATGAGATCATGACCTGAGCCAAAACCAAGAGTTAAATGCTTAACCGGCAGAGCCACCCAGGCACCCCTAATTCTTTTTCTTTAAAGTTTATTTGAGGTTTTTTTGCTTAGTTTTTCTTTTCTCTTTTCTTTTCTTTTATTTTCTTTTCTTTCTTTCTTTCTTTCTTTCTTTCTTTCTTTCTTTCTTTCTTTTTGAGAGAGAGAAAGAGCAAGAGCACAAGTAAGGGAGGGGCAGAGAAAAAGGGAGAGAGAGAGAGAATCCTAAGCAGGCTTTGTGCTCTGTGCTAAGCCTGATGCGGGACTTGATCTCACCATCCTGAAATCATGACCTGAGCTGATGGTTAACTGACTGACCCACCCAGGCACCCCTGTTTTTAATTCTTATATATATGAGTAAAATTTCTGGTTCATATGATATTCTATGTTTAACTTCTCGAGGAATCACCAAACTGTGCCAACACAGCTGCATTCCCACTAGGAACATATTAAATTCTGATTTTTTCATGTCCTACCTGATAATTGTTGTTTTCCACTTTTTTTATTATAGCCATTATTGTAGTTTGGAAGTGGTGCTTCAGTGTAGTTTTGATTTACATTTTCTTAATTCCTAATGGTATTAAGCATATTTTCATGAGTTTATTGACCACTTGCACATATTGTACATATATAATTTGCAAATATTATCTCTCATTCTATGTTGTCTTTTTACTTTTTTCATAGTGTCCTTTGATACACAAATGTTTTTCACTTTTATGAAGTGCAATTTACCTATTTTTCCTTTTGTTGCCTGTGGTTTTAGAATCATATCTAAGAATCCATTCTTAAGATTGCAAGTTCTTTGCAAGGATGCAAGTTCATTCTTTAGCAAGTGGCCATTCAGTTGTCCTAACACTGGTTGTTTACTAGATTGATTTCCCCCATTGAATGGTCTTGGCACCCTTGTTTAAAAAATCATTGATTTCATATGTATGGATTTAATTCTGGACTCTTATTTTATTTCATTGATCCATATGTCTATCCCTACGCTAGTACCACACAATTTTGATAACTGTAGCTTTAGAGTGAGTTTTGGAGATTGGGAAGTTGAGTTCTCTGATTTTGTTCCTTTTCAATATGTATTTGACTATGCAGGGTCCCTTGAAATTCCTTTTGAACTGTAAGATCAGCTTGTGCATTTCTGCCAAAAAAATACAGACAGTTGGAACTTTTATAGGGTTTGCATTGACTTTGTATATCAATTTGAGGAGTAATATCATCTTAGCAATATTAGATTTTCTAATCCATGAACTCAGAATGTATTTTTATTTATTTGGGTCTTTTTAATTTGTTTCAGCAATGTTTTACAGTCTCAGTGTACAAGTCTCACATCTCTTGATAATATTAATTCCTAAGTGGTTATATTTATGCTAATTTAAGTGGAATTCTTTTCTTAATTTCTGTTTTTTGGATTGTTTATTGCTAATATACAAAAATGCAACTAATAATTGAGTATTCATCTTGTATCCTGCAGTTTTGCTGAACTTGTTTATTAGATCTATTAGTTTTTTTGTGAATTCTTTAGGAATTTTTATAGCATGTCATCTGTAAATAGATATAGTTTTACTTCTTCCTTTCCAAATTGAATGTCATTTATGTTGTTTTCTTTCCTAATTTTTCTGGCTAGAACTTCCAATAAAATGTTGAATAGAAGTGGTAAAAGTAGGTACCTTGTCTTGTTACTAATCATAGGAACTATTAATGTGATGTTAGCTGTGGGTTTTTCATAAATGCTCTTATCATGTGAAGAAGGATCCCCTTTATTCCTAATTTACTGAATGATTTTATCATGAAGGGGTAACAGATTTTGTCAAATGTTTTTCCTGCATCAGTTGCAATGATCATGCTGGGTTTTTTTCTTCATTCTATTACTGAAGGTTATTCTAGTGTTGGTTTTCATATGATGAACTATCCTTGCTTACCTGGGATAAATCCCAGGATTTGGTCATGGTTTACAATACCTTTAACAAGCTTCTGTATCCAGTTTACTAGTATTTTTTGAGGATTTTTGCATCCATATTCATAAGACATATTGGCCTATAGTTTTCTCTTTTGTAATGTTCTTTTATGACTCTGTTATCAAGCTTAGCCTCATTAAATGAATTAGGAAGTGTTCCACTCTCTTCAATTATTTTGGAAGAATTTGTGAAGGATTGGTGCTATTTTTTTCTTTAAATGTTTGGTAGAACTACCTATTGAAGCTATTATTGAGATTTTCTTTTTTGAAGATCTTTGATATTTAATCTCTTAACTTGTTAGAGTTCTTTTAAGATTTCCACTTCTTGAATCAGTTGTGGTAGTCAGTGATTTTCTAAAAAACTTTTCCATTTTATCTAAGTTACCTAATTCATTGGTTAACAATTGTTCATAATAATCTCTTATATCCTATTTTCTGTAGTTCAATAGTAATTTCCTGAATTTGAGAAAAATGTGTATTCTTCTGATGTTGGATGGAATGTTCTGTATAAATCTGTTCAGTCCATTTAGCCTATAGTATTTTTCAAATCCACTGTTTCCTTATTGATTCTTTAGATAATCTATCTATTGTCAGGAGTGGGGTACTGAAGCCCTCAATTATTATTGTATTACTGTTTATTTCTCCTTTTACTTCTATTACTATTTGCATTATATGTTACATGTCCTGATGTTGCGTGCATAATTATTTACAGTTATTACATCTTCTATGAGTTGACCCTTTTATCATTCTATAATAACTTTCTTTGCATCTTGTGACCATTTTTAGCATAAGTTCTATTTTGTTTGATATAAGTATAAGCTGCTTCTGCTTTATTTTATCTACTGCTTGTTTGGAATATATTTTTCCAATCTTTCATTCTCAGACTAAGTATATCCCTAAAGCTAAGGTGAGTCTTTTGTAGGCAGGATATCATTAGATATTTTTTAAAATCCAGTTAGACCTTCTATGTCTTTATTTTTATTTTTTGAATTATTTATTTTTGAGAGAAAGAGAGAGGGAGAGATTGAATCCCAAGCAGGCTCTGCACTGACAGCGCAGAGCCCGATGTGGGGCTCAGACCCATGAACGGTGAGATCATGACCTGAGCCGAAATCAAGAGCTGGATGCTTAAGCGACTGAGCCACCCAGGTGCCCCCATTCTATGTCTTTAGATTGGATAATTTAATCAATATACTTTTCAAGTAATTAACAGACAAAGACTTGCTAATGCCATTTTTTTAGTTGTTTTCTGTTTTGTGCATCCTTTGTTCTTTTTTCCTCACTTGCTGTTTGTGTGTTCTTGTAGTGTGCTGAACATTTTAAAGAAGATTATTTTGAATTCTTTGTCAGTTCATAGATCTCCATTTCTTTGGGGTCAATTATTGGAGCTTTATTAATCCTTTAGTTGTGCCATTTTAATCTTATTCTTCACAATCTTTTATCCTTGCATTGGTATATGCACATTTGAATAATCAGTCTCTTCTTCCAGACTTTACTGGTTTGCTTTGGCAGGGAAAGAGCTTCACCAGTTAGCTTAACTCAAGGTAATATACAAGCCAGCTGGGTTGTATAATTCAAGGGTAGACAGGGCTTGCTATCAGGGTCTCTAGTTGGGTGAGATCACTGACCATGCTCTTGGGGGTGGGAGGGCTGCTGCTGCCTGGGTTCCATTATTGGGTGTACCTAATAGCTGGGCTCTTTTTTCCAGCAGGGCTTCAGGCTGAGATCTCTGGTTGAGAGGAGCTGTTGGTTGTGTTCCAAGGTCAGCTGGGTCCACTACCTGGTCTCTGAAATCACATCTGATTTGGTGGGGCTTCCAGCTGTGCTCCCCAAACAACCAGATGGTGCCACTGGCTGAACTCCACATTCAAGTGTGGCCATAGGCCAGGCTATACAGTTGGATGGGACCTCAGACTATGCTCTGAGATCAAGTGGATGAATGCAGGCTGTGCCCTAAAGTTAAATGGGGCCATAGGCTTGGTTTTACAATCAGGTAGGCTGTTGGTTGTGCTATGCTGTTGTTCAAAGTTACTAGCAAAGGTCTTTGGCCACAGTTGGTTGGGGCTGGAGACTGTGCTCCACATTTCGGCTGGGTTGCTGTATGGCTCTCTGGTCAGGTGGGGTCACAGGCTGTGTTTCCCTATTGCCCAGACCCAATGGTTGAACTGCCTGCTTGGGTGAGGGCACAAGCTGTGTTCAGTAATAAGGCAGGGTTTTAAGCTTTGCTCTACCACTGGGTAGGGTTATAGGCTGAACCTGGTGGTACTGTAAGATGGTATCCAAGGCTGCTCAGTGTCACTTTTCAGGCTCCCTGATTATGTAGGACCAGATCCTATGTTCAACAGTTGGGCAGGGCTGCTGGCTTGACTCCCTGCCCAAGTAGGTCATTGGATGGGCTCTGCACTTTCCAGGTATCTTTGGCCACACTTTCTGGAAGGGCAGGACTTGGAGGCTATGCTCAGCAACCGGGCAAGACTGCAAATTTGATCTCTTGCCAGGCAAGCAATAGAATGTGTTCCACAGCTGCTGGGCATCTGTGGCCATGCTTCCCAGAGGAGCAGGACTGGAAGTTGTGTTTAGCAGTTAGGCTAAGGCAAATTAATTCCCTTGCCTAGGCAGACCCTTAGAATGGGCTCCAAAGATGATATGGCCTGTTGGCCAGGGATCCAAATCAGGCAGAACTACCAACCAAGCCCCTTGGCTAGAGGGAGCTATAGCTTTAACTCTGCAGATGGGCAGAGCCACTGGCTGGGATCTCTGCTCAAGCACCACTGTAAGCAGAAATATGGCCCACCAAGATCTGAGTGTTGATTGCTATAAGTCCCTCCCCCCTTCCCATCTCATATTATGTTCAGTGAAACTCCACAGATTCTCCCAGTAACCCCATGAGATGAAAACTCTATGGACCTCCCAGGAAGTGTACCACAATGATGGGAAGCTGGATGTCCATCTTGGATTCTCTTTTTTGCACTGGAGAAAACCATAAATTCAGTGGGTCCCTGTCAGTGTGCTGAACTCAGAGAGGGGCAATGTGTTAAAGTGAAGCTGCTTCTCTGATCCTTCTAATGTGGTCTTTCCTGGCCTCTGTGGTCCAGAGGTATGCTTCAGTCTCACCCTTATGTTCTGGGATTTTCACAGTTGTATCTTGTCTATGGATAGTTGCTAAATGATCTTCTTGTGAGGGGGACTGAATTCAGGAATGACATATGTCACCAATTGAGGTCATTCTTGCATTCCTCTTGAAGTATGACAGATTCATTCATACTATGCCACAATAAAAAATTACTAATAAATCAACATGGATGAATATAATATATGATGTTTATTTAAAAAGACCATCTATACAAAAGACTATAAGCTGTATGATCCAATTTATATGAAGTTCAAGATCAGAAAAAGCTAAACTATGTTGATACAGGTCAGAAAAGATGGTGGCTCAGTAGCTACGTCTACTTATTAGAAAAGGGCACAAGAAAATTTTCTATGATGGGATAAGTGTTCTACATCTTGAACTGTGTGGTGGTTATAAGTATGTTTGTATATGTAAAGTGACATTGAGCTGTACAATTAACATTTATTTTAATTTTTGAAATATGTGCCTCAACCGAGAAAAATGAAATATGGTGGACAAAAAACAAGTTGAAAAGGTAAAACTCCTAATTTAAAAATCAATATATTTTGATGTTTTTATTTATTTTTGAGAGAAAGAAGGAGAAAGCACAAGTGGGACAGGGACAGAGAGAGAAGGGGACAGAGGATCTGAAGTGGGCTCTGTGCTGACTGCAGAGAACCCGATGCAGGTCTTGAACTCATGAACCATCAGATTGTTACCTGAGCCAAAGTCAGATGCTTAACTGACTGAGCCACCCAGGTGCCCCAAAAATCAATACATATGACTTGGTCAACAATTGGTTCAACAAGTATAAGCAAATATCTTATTTTTTTCTCTTTAGACATGTTTAATACAGGGTAAAACAACAGATAATCTATAAATATATCTATTTAATAAAATTAAAGCCACAACAAGAGTGCTAGCTATAAAAAATACTTTCAAACTTTTTAAAAATGTTTATTTATTTTTGAGAAATGAGACAGACAGACAGAATCCAAAGCAATCTCCAGGCTCCGAGCTTTCAGCACAGACCCCGACCTAGGGCTTGGACTCACAAACTGTGAGATCATGACCTGAGCTGAAGTCGGATGCTCAACTGAGCCACCCAGGTGCCCCCCAAAATACTTGTATATTTTGAAAGACATTTACTGCAAAATTGTTGTAACAGTGTATAATACCACCTGAACTGTGATTTTTTCTACATACTTTAAGCCAGGGTATTAATTTTATTTTTAATGTTAGCAAAAGTGATTGGCAAACATTAATTTTATATCATTGTTTGCATAGGTATGTTTAGGGATTTAATAAGCATAATAATCTCCCTCCCTCTATACTTACAAATAAAAAACCTTGGACATAACGTAGCAAACATGGGGGAAAAATGCAGATCATTGGAAAGGAGAAGACAAATTGTCCAGGGACCTTGGAATTTGAAGGACACAGCAAGTGACGTACTTTGGTTTCCTATTGCCTCTCATATGCCCCAGAAAGTGATTGCAGAAGCATCCAACTCAGAAACACCAATAGGCACAGACAAACATAAATAAACAAAAACTCAAAGAAAAACCTATTCTCCTGGCCAGGTCGTGGTAAGTGTGGCTTACCAACAGAAAAAACTTTTTGTCAATACCCACCCTACTTCAGAGAAACACCAGTGAGAAACTATACTCATTCGCATGGTTTCGGTGGGATGAACAGGAAGTGGATTGTCCATCTTACATACATACCCCATGGAATCAGTTGTACTTTTATTTCCCCACCTAGTGGTGTCAGTGAGTCTGGCCAAGAAGCTAATTCATGCTCTACCTGGCAGAAGCAGGCAGCATTGTGATTCCTCAGCCAGGTGGTGGAGAGTCTAGCAGGCAGCTAATATACCATCTATGGTATAAACCAGAGCTTGTTGGCAACCGTGTCCTCCTCTCTGAAATCAGTGGGGTCCAGTGTGGATCTGTGTTTCTACGTCACACATCTGCAATAAGAAAGTGTGAGTCAGTGTCCCACTTTTGCCTGGATGGTGTTGGTAAAGTTGAGATACAAGCTGAACATATATATTGCCTGGGCCTTCCACTACACCTCAGCAGGGGGAGAGCCATGAAAAACTAAGATGAAACAGGATACAAAGTCTCATAATATGTAAGATGTCCAAGATGCAACTGGAAATAATTCCAAACATACCAAGAAACAGAAAAAACACAAAATAAATGATAATAGACTATAAAAACCAAGATGCCAACACCAAGATGGATGGGCTATTGGAATTATCTGACAAGGATTAAAGTAGCCATCAAGCATTTTTATCCTTGATAAGCAACTAAAATTATTTTAAAACAAATGAAAATAAAGAGAATCCAAGTAAAGAAATAGAAGTTACATAATAGAGCAAAATATAAGTTTTAGAAATGAAAATGCAATCATTGAAATAATCTCACTGAGTGAGCTCAATAGCAGAGGCAAGATTATAGAGGGCAGAATCAATGTATTTTTAGATACTTTAATGGAACTTACTTAATCTGAACAAAAAAGAGAAAATAAACTGAATAAAGTGAACGTTTTCAGTGATTTGTGGAACAATAGCAAAAGATATAACATTCAAAAAAAATCCAACATTCATATTATTGGAATCCCAGAAGAAGAGGAGAGTGGAACTGAAAAGGTATTCAAAAAAATAATAGCTGAAAACATCCCAAGTTTGGTGAAAGACATAAACCTACAGATTAAAAATGCTGGAATAATCCCAAATATGATAAATTAATAAATTCACACCAAGAAACATCATAATTAAAATTTTGAAAACTAAAGAAGGAAAAATATTGAAAGAAGTGAGAGAGAACACAGTGACAGTGGATTTCTCATCTGAAACCACTGGAAGCCAAAAAGAAGTGGCACAATATTTTCCAAGCACTGAAAGAAAAGAATGTCAGTTGTGAATCCCTATTTCTAGGGATAATATCCATTACAAATGAACGGAAAATAAAGATGTTCTAAGATTAAGGAAAGCTAAATATTTTTTCTAAAACCACATATAATTATTTTACAGAAAAATATTGGCAATAAAGATATTATAATCCTATTGTATTTGGTGCTCTCAGCTCCATTTTCCATCATTCTGTATAATAGGTGATGGAATTCCATAGACTACTTTTCCCAGGTCCCCTTTCTTGTTTGGTATCTATTAGGTTATGCCAATGGGAGGCACTGTTTGGAGATTAGGAGGTGGGAGAAAGAGAGAAGATGTTTTTCCTTTCCTTTTCTTTTCTTTTTTTCTTGTACTTTCCTTCCTTTTCCTTCCCTTTCTTTTTTCCTTTCCCCTTCCCTTTCCTTTCCTTTTTCCTATCCTTTTTACCCTTTCCTTTGTTTTTCTTTATTTTTTTCTTTTCTTTTCTTGCCACACATCCTGAAATTGCAGCAGCAGCAGTGGGGGAGGTGGGTTCCTCAGCAGGTACACAGGCTTCTCAGTGGAAGTGTAGTCTCCTTGGTTCCTGCTCAGACAGAAGAGTCCCAGCTATGGTGGTAAGTCACAGATGTTCTAACAGCCTAGGGAGCTGTGTGCTTCTGACTCTCGCTTTAACAGGGGGCTTGGAGTTCCAGAAGCCTTGGTAACACAACATTTGTATGCTCTGATCCCCATAGCTTCAGGGCACTCATGGGCTTTGGCTCTGATGAGAAAAGTGTCAGGTTACCTTTTGTGCTTGTGGGCTTCTGTAACACTAGTGTTGCTTTCTCTTGAACACCTGAATACAGACATACACACTTACACCTTAAAATAAATTAACAATAATTAGAATGTGTTGATCTTGGGGTATTATGATAGTACTCTTATAGTTCTTTTCTTTCAAGTATATTCCATGCATGAGGCCTCTATGATCCTCACTCTTTTCTCTTCTTTCTCATACCTCTACTATATTCTCATTGACAAGTTTCCTTCTTTGAATCCCTTGTGAACATACATGCAAAAATTCTCAACAAAATACTAGCAAAACTAATCCCACAATACATTAAAAAAATCATTCACTGTGATCAAGTGGGATTTATTTCTGGGTTGCAATGTTGGTTCAATATACACAAAACAATCGAATACATCGCATTAATAAAAGAAAAGATAAGAACCACAGGATCATTTCAATAGATGCAGAAAGAGCATTTTACAAAGTACAACATCCATTTCATGATAAAAAAAAAGCACGCATGTTTTAGAGGGAACATACCTCAACATAATAAGGTCATATATGAAAACACACGGCTAATGTTATCCTCAATGGGGAAAAATCTTTGAGCTTTTCCTCTGTGGTCAGAAACAAGACAGGGACATCCACTATCACCACTGTTATTTAACATAGTACTGGAAGTCCTAGCCACAATGATCAGACAACAAAATTAAATAAATAAAAGGCATCCAAATTTGCAAGGAAGAAGTAAAACGTTCACTACTTGCAGATAACATGATACGCTATATAGAAAACCTGAAAGACTCCACCAAAAATCTGCTAGAACTGATAAACGACTTCAGTAAAGTCACAGGATACAAAATCAATGTACAGAAATCTGTTGCATTTTTGTAAACCAATAATTAAGCAGCAGAAAGAGAAATTAAGGAATTAACTCCATTTACAATTGTACCAAAAACAATAAAATACATAAGCATAAACCCAACCAAAGAAGTGAAACACCTATACTTTGAAAACTATAAGACACTGAAGAAAGAAATTGAAGAGGACACAAAGAAATGGAAAGATATTCCATGCTCGTGGTTTGGAAGAACAAATATTGTTAAAATGTCTATACTACCCAAAGCAATCTGCACATTTAATGAAGTCCCTATCAAAATACCATCAGCATTTTTCACAGAGCGAGAACAAACATTCCTAACATTTGTATGCAACCACAAAAAAACCTGAATAGCCAAAGCAATCTTGAAAAAGAAAAGCTAAGCTGAAGGCATCACAATTCCAGACTTAAGCTATATTACAAAGCTGTAGTGATCAAAATTGTATTGTACTGGCACAAAAATAGACACATAGATCAATGGAACAGAATAGAAAACCCAGAAATAAACCCACAACTATATGGTCAATTTACTTTGACAAAGCAGGAAAGAATATCCAATGGAAAAAAGACAGTCTCTTCAACAAATGGTGTTGGGAAAACTGGACAGCTACATGCAAAACAATGAAACTGGACCACTTTCTTACAGAATACAGAAAAATAAGTTTAAAATGGATTAAAGACCTAAATTTGAGACCCAAAAGCATAAAAATCTTAGAAGAGAGCACAGACAGTAATTTCTCTGGCGCTGGTCATAACAATGTATTTCTAGATATGTCTCCTGAGGCAAGGGAAACAAAAACAAAAAGAAACTAATGGGACTTCACAAAATAAAAAGCTTTTGCACAATAAAGGAAACAACAAAACTAAAAGGCAAACTATAGACTGGGAAAAGATATTTGCAAATCACATGTGTGATAAAAGGTTAGTATTCAAAACGTATAAAGAACTTACAGATTCATCCTTCCTCAGCCACAGATAATTCCAGCTTGAAAATGTCAGATTTGGTGCTGTGGAGAAATTTTTGATTGAGTACCAGAATGCAGTGGAGAAGAAACTGGTAGAGTACAAATGTAACACCAACACAGCAATCGAACTAAAAATAGCTCATTTTCCTGAAGACCTTGAGAAGGACATTAGAATTTTCCATCTTGAATATACCCATCAACTCTTTGGGGATAATGAAAATGCTTTTGTTACAAGGATCTGAAGATCCTATTATACTATATTGCTGGTAGCCTGTCAACAATGTTCCATACTGAATATGCATCTAAAGTTGATGAAAACTTTGTGTAGAGGCAGATGATGTAAAGGGCAAAATTGGACAAATTATTCCACCTGGATTTTGTACAAATACAAATGATTTTCTCTCTTTGCTGGGAAAAGAAGTTGATTTCAAGCCATTTGGAATCATACTGCATATATACTCTGTTCTCAGTCCAGTAGGAGGAGAAAACTTTACCTTTCCGATATACAAGACTGACATGACATATGGAAACCTATGAGAATATCATGAAAGGATTCAAGCACTTTTGATGTGGTTTATTGAAACTGCTAGATTTATTGATGTGGATGATGAAAGATAGCACTAGTTTCTAGTTTTTGAGAAGGGTGGGGCTACTCTCTGCAACCACAGGCTACCTGAGAGTCTTTAATTACTGTGTGTACACAGACAAAACCCAGTCACATATAAGTCAGATGCTGATACTGACTCTACTTCAAGATCAGGGCCACAGTGCTCAATTTCTTGAAACAGTTCATAGATACCACATTGTATCTCCTTCTGTTCTTGATATTACAGTGGAATATCCATCCAAGAGCTATGTAAAATTAAGAGACTTTGTGCTTGTGGAGCTTTGTCAATATTTGCCATGTTTTTCCCAGGAAAAGTTGATGCAAGAATTCAATGAAGATATAGCAAAAGAGTCCCAACAGAGGTTCTAAATAAATAAGCAACATGCTGGACAGGCTTATGAAAATCTTCTACTACTGGTAACTGACATGAGTGATGCTGAACAATACAGAAGCTATTGACTGGACATTAAAAGAAGAAGGATTCGCTGGTATAAGAAAAAGCAGAGATATCTTGCTAAAATGAGAAAATGCCTCAGAACAAAATAATTAACAAAGCCGATGAGCCAAATAGAAATAAGCAGTCAATAGGAACAGCTTCAAGAAAGCTTTCAGGAACTTGTGCAAGATTACCAACACGTTATTGAACATCTGTCTCAAGAGTAAATATTAGTCTGCTCTGTACAAGAAGTTTGCAAATTTCTGTAGATTGTGTTATGGAAAATCTGATGATGACTTTAATTTTAAAAGCTTGAAACATTTACTTATGTTAAAAGTTATCTATCTTATCTGTAGTTGAATATTTTCTTTTGGAGAGATTTTATATTTTAAAATACTGTTTAAAGTCTATGAGCATATGTTACATTTAAATATATATATATATATATATATATATATATATATATATATATATAGCTTCTGTAATACCACCACAATTGCTTCACTTCTTAACAACATAAAAAATGTGGTTAAAAAAAAGAACTTATGCAATTCAACACCCCAAAAATGAGTAATACAATTAAAAATGGGCAGAAGACATCAATAGGTATTTCTCCAAAGACATACAAATGGCCAATAGACATGAAAAGATGCTCAACATGACTCATCATCAGGGAAATACAAATCAAAACTACAATGAGATACCACCTCGCACCTGTCAGAATGGCAAGAAACAACAGGTGTTGGTGAGGATGTGGGGAAAGGGGAGCTCTCCTGCACTGTTTGTGGGAATGCAAACTGGTACAGCCACTATAGAAAACAGTATATCGTCTGACTGGTTGTTGTTGATTTTTCTCAAAATAAATGTGAATCTTGCTAAAAAAAAAAAAAAAAGAAAACAGTATGGAGGCCCCTTAGAAAGTTAAAAATAGAACTACCCCACAATCCAGTAATCGCACTACTAGGTATTTACATAAACAATACAAAAATACAGAGACTTCCTAAGATGGCGGAGAAGCAGGGAGCTCTGTAATCTGCATTCGCCCGCATTGATTGAACTGAGAAGGACTGAAGGGAGAATACGCTGATCTGCAAGTGGGGGGAAAGAAGAAACCGACGCCAGAAAGAAGACAACCTCAAAGATGCCTGAGTGAGTGACTGTGATCTGGGAAATTAGGGGACAGGTGGGTAGCGGTGGTGCAGGGGGAAGGAGCCCCAGCCCAAGACAGGGAGAGCGCGCTGTGCCCCGGAGAGACCAGGGGAAGAGAAAGAGAGATGGAAAATGCACATAGAACCATCTCTCTAAAAAAGGAAAAACTCGCCCGTCTCCCCATATATAACTGCTGGGCACAGGGAGAGAAATCCGTCCCATCTGGCCGGCGAATTCTTCCTTGGGCGAGGTGGGGGCGACATCAGCACCCGTTCCAGGCTGCACCAGGAAAGGCAGCCCCCACCGCCTGCTCGACCCTGGCTGCATTGCAGCGGCACCCAATCCAGGCGGCACCAGAAAGGCAGCCCCGCCCGCTGCGCGATCCCGGCTAGGAGGCCAGCCGCCAACGGAAGCGCATCTCATCCTTGGTGACAGTGTTGAACTGCATGGACTAGGATTTAGAAGTGAGGCGGAGCTTGGAAAATACAGTTTGGCTCGCCCGCGGCACAGGGAGATCGGACTCAGAAGAGCAGCTTGCAACGCTTGGTTCGAGCAGAGCTTGAAGCCACACCATTCTTCTCTCTGCAACCACCAATGTGGGGCCTCGGAGAGCAGCCCCCGAGACCCACCTACTTATGCCAAACCACGCCTATCCGCATAGGAAAGTTGCCTTTTTTTCTTTTTTTTCCCTTTTATCTTTGCTTCTCCTTCTTTTCTCCTCCCATCCAAATATATTTCCCTTATCTTATTCTTATCTCTCCTCTTGGATGGTTATACACTTTTAGACTGTAAACAGTCTTTTGCTGTCTCTGTCCCCCCATTGTTTTTGTTTTTGTTTTTGTTTTTATTCTTTTTCTTCTTCTCTTCTCTCTTTCCTTTCCTTTCCTTTCCTTTCCTTTCCTTTCCTTTCCTTCCTTTCCCCTCTTGGTTTGCTTGTTTGTTTGACTTGTCTGAGCGTTTGCATGCTTTTGTTCCCTGTATGTTAGTCTGTATTCCTTTTCAGGGCTACATCAAGAAACAAGCCAAAGTGCACATGGCAGAGACTCCCAAATATCACTATCCAAGGAAGTAAAATAATCAAAGTAACAATAAGAGAAACCGAGAGACACCATTAAAAGAACACGTTCTGCAATGACAGGCCCTGGAGAGTCAATGAGCCTCCTTTAATAGAGCAATACTAACAAGTGCAGAGTGCATAACAAGATTTTAAAACTGACAAGAGACAGAAAGCTAGCCAAAATGACAAAACAAAAGAAATCTCCTCTAAAGAAACTCCAGGAAGAAGTCACAGCCACAGAACTGCTCAAAACAGGCTTAAACAACATAACTGAACAAGAATTTAGAACAATTGTCATAAAATTAATTCCTGGACTTGAAAAAAACATCAAAGAGACTATTGATACACAGACTAGGGACCTTCAAAATAGCTGTGTCGAGTTAAAAAAAAGCTATAAATGAGGTCCATAATAAAATGGAGGCGGCCACTGCACGGAATGAAGAGGCAGAAAGGAGAATAAGTGAATTAGGAGACACAGTTATAGCAAAAGAGGAAGCCAAGAAAAAGAGAGGGAAATTGATACAGGAGCATGAAAAGAGAATTCGAGACCTGAGTGATACAATCAAACGGAACAATATCCGTATCATAGGCATTCCTGAAGAAGAAGAAAGAGAAAAAAGTCCTGAAGGAGTGCTTGATCAAATTATAGCTGAAAACTTCCCGAATATTGGGAAAGAAATGGACACTGAAATCCAAGAGGCCCAAAGAACCCCCCTAAAAAATAACTTGAATCGACCTTCGGCACGACATATCATAGTGAAACTGGCAAAATAGAAAGACAAAGAGAGAATTCTGAAAGCAGCTAGGGATAAAAGAGTGATAACATACAAATGGAAACCTATCAGAGTGGTTACAGACCTATCTAATGAAACTTGGCAGGCCAGAAAGGAACGGCAGGAAATCTTCAATGTGATGAACAGGAAAAATATGCAGCCAAGATCCTTTATCCAGTGAGGCTGTCATTCAAAATAGAAGGAGAGATAAAGGTGTTCCCAAATAAACAAAAATTGAGAGAATTCATCACCATCAAACCAGCCCTACAAGAAATCCTAAGAGGGATTCTATGAGGAAATTGTTGCAAGGAATACAGTGTACCAGAGACACCACTACAAACGTGAACTCTACAGAAAACACAATGAACCCAAACCTACATTTTTCAATAATAACCCTGAACATAAATGGACAGA